>CAXKWD010000004.1:8640008-9004056 GCA_964059195.1 Ectobius pallidus | reverse complement strand
ATTATTATATTATTATTATTATTATTATTAATTATTATTATTATTATTATTATTATTATTATTATTATTATTATTATTATTATTATTATTATTATTATTATTATTATTATTATTATTATTATTATTATTATTATTATTATTATTATTATTATTATTATTATTATTATTATTATTATTATTATTATTATTATTATTATTATTATTATTATTATTATTATTATTATTATTATTATTATTATTATTATTATTATTATTATTATTATTATTATTATTATTATTATTATTATTATTATTATTATTATTATTATTATTATTATTATTATTATTATTATTATTATTATTATTATTATTATTATTATTATTATTATTATTATTATTATTATTATTATTATTATTATATTATTATTATTATTATTATTATTATTATTATTATTATTATTATTATTATTATTATTATTATTATTATTATTATTATTATTATTATTATTATTATTATTATTATTATTATTATTATTATTATTATTATTATTATTATTATTATTATTATTATTATTATTATTATTATTATTATTATTATTATTATTATTATTATTATTATTATTATTATTATTATTATTATTATTATTATTATTATTATTATTATTATTATTATTATTATTATTATTATTATTATTATTATTATTATTATTATTATTATTATTATTATTATTATTATTATTATTATTATTATTATTATTATTATTATTATTATTATTATTATTATTATTATTATTATTATTATTATTATTATTATTATTATTATTATTATTATTATTATTATTATTATTATTATTATTATTATTATTATAAAAAATTTCGGAATAATAGAATAAGGGAAATAATGCAAGTTGAAAAGAATATTTTGGAAATTGTAGAAGAAAGACGCTTGAAATGGTATGGACATGTACTCAGAATTAGTAAAAAGTTGACGCTTTATCGGATAAAATTGCATCCTTCTGATCCGTCCTAGCATATTATGATATAAACCATCGTGATTGGTACGTTTTCATTTCAATTCAATTCATATTTATTTGTCATAAAGAGCAGTAGAAAGCTATCTATTGACATGGTCATACATAAATGCAATAAACATATAAATACATGGAAAAACAGTATAAATCGATAAAATTAAAAGCATAGTCCAAAAATTCCAATAAAAGCTTTTCAGCCATTTCACGGAAATTTTTAGTAGGCCTACTAGTCTAGAGAAGAACTAATTCTCAATAGTATATTGCGATACAAGTGCCGTAAGCGATGCATACGGAACGAGGAAAGAGTTTGAAAAAACGAGGCGCTTGAGCCGAGTTTTTTTCAATTTCCGAGATCCGTTATGTGCTTACGGCACGAGTATTGCATGCTATTTTTTGCACGATGATTATTTATATCAATTGATTTATATTAAGTGAGATATTAGCTGAAAATATTATGTATATACACTATTGAAGATGGATGTTATATTTCAGAAAGTGATTCGCATGTGTTGGTTGTTATGGGGACCGAATATTTGTCCTGGGGGCCTTGTCCATGAAGGCTTGTATTATGATGTGCCGTAAGTAAATTCTTACCGCACATAGCAACAAGATTGCGTGTGGGAATGTCAACTTACGATCCACGGCAACAACATTCGTTAGTACCACTAATTAATTAAGTCGTGCAAAAAATTAATTTCATAATTTTTCAGTGATGACATATATTTTTAATTAATATTAAAAGGTTGTTACAGTCTGGACAGTTCAGGATCACTTTCCGTGGAATGGCTTATTTGCCAACTAGTACTCTTTTGATTGCAGTTTTATATTTCGTCAAAGGAAAATCCTTGTAGTTATCAGGTAGTTTCTTATAGATTCTTATGGCAGCATAAAATGGAGATTTCTCATATTCGAGCCATTTCTAAACGTTATTGGTCAATAATGCGTCTTGAATAAATGTTACTATCAAAGATTAGTTTATAATTTTTTCAATTTTCTTTTCATTAAGGCGCCACTCGAATGAGCCCACATCAGAGCCAATCAGAAATGGGTATAATTACATTTTAAATAAAAATACATTTAATAACAACAATAGGAAGGGAATTTCAAAAAGAGGTATGAAAGAAGAAAAATCATTAAAAATAATTAATTATTTTTTATGTATGAATAACTAAAATTTTAATTTGTAAGTCTTCAAAAATAATTAATTCATGGTTAATATTAGCATTGGAATTAAATAGTCTGGGACCAAAACCCAAGTTTATACCTAACCCAACGTTTAAACTTTTTTAAAATTCAGCTGTGTTTATACTCCTTTCAGCTACGAGGCCATATCACGAGTTCGGGAACTGTGTCTATACAGTAGAGTATAGTAGTATAGTATAGTAGTATAGTATACTAGTATAGTATAGTATAGTATAGTAGTATAGTATACAGTACAGTATAGTATACAGTAGAGTAGGCCATGGAACTATTGATTGTCAATTGTTTCTATAATTGGTGTATTTTTATGGAGTAAATTTCAACTGATATTAATTTAAATGGATAATATACAGGATGAAATGGTGAGGATGATTCATGGTATGTAAATATCCAACTCGGCATTTACCTTTACGACTGGGGAAACCATGAAAAAAAAACGCATGTCAAATTGGCCGGCCACGTGGTTTGAAGTTGGGACCTCCCGAATGTGAGTCCAAGACATTTATAGGCCTAATACCGGTTCTAAGACGTGTCACATTTTTTACATCAATTAAGTAGCTTAAAAGAGTTCAGTGACCCAAGATAAGAAGAGTAAGAAGAAGAAGAAGAAGAAGAAGAAGAAGAATCATGACTCTATCATTCGTTTACTTTATTTCTCTGCTGAAAATTAACTGGAAAGGAAGTTTAAAGTGTTCAGAGAGATGTTTCCTGGCAGAAAGTGGGAAATTTAAAATTATTACTCCCCAGTTGGCAGCACCATCAGCTGAGATACCAATACATCAGCATTAGTGATATAAACAAGGTAGACTACGTGCTAGCTGTATCTCTTTCAAGCCCGAGAAGTAGGTCGGATATTAGAACACACATCACGCAACGCAATCTGGCCGCTTACGCGTCTGCATTGCTGTGCCACGCGTTCAAATGCGTATTTACTGTGTTTCGGGACATATTTTAAGCACGTGGGTTCTGGAAAAAGCTAGATAAAACCACGTGACTTGGAGTCTATGTTAGCAAGGAGATACTATATGTCTAAAAACGGGTTTTTGGTAAATAATTAAATTAAATAAAATACTTACTTACTCAATGGCAATAGACAATTCCTAAGCAAGCTAAAGGAATATTATCTACTTTATGGAACCAGAAGGTTCATTGCCGCGCTTACCTGAGCCCGCCATTCAACCCTATTCTGTGCTAACTCCATGCAACCATCTCTCTCAAATCCTACTTCTCTTAAATCTATCCTAATATTGTCCTCCCACCACCTACGTCTAGGTCTTCCACGTGGTCTTTTCCCTTTCGTGTCTTCCAGTCAATACTTTTGAGATATGTCTTCCCACCCGCATGTTCAGCCCATTTCATCCTCCGTGATTTAATTACCCTTACTATATCTGGTGAAGAGTAGCCTACAGGTCTTGAGTGTTTTTTGAAGTCTATATTGATATGTGGTGAACACCGCGTAGCAAAACATCTAACGCCCGTCTGTTCAAGTCTTTTCATTTTACACTTGCAATCACTGCATTACACACTGTGATCTCCACAAATCAATAGCAACGGCTGAACTGAAGGGTAAAACATGTTTTATTGCTTAAAAGAGAAAGTTAAGTAATGCCACCCCCTCGAACTGGTCATCCCGTGAGCTGGGAACTGTATTACCAGTACAACACAATACAATTGAGTTAGAAACGAAACCCTTAGGAACAAAATTTTGAATGACGTACAGTGCTTTGAAATAAAGCCGCAAAAAGGAAAATGTGATAGCATAAACAGAATATTTTATCACAATAAACAACATTTTTTTAATGTATCAGTATTAATCTGTACGGGACTTCATAAAAGTGATAATTAGACTTCGGATTTTAGGTAAAAACCTATTTTAATCCTTAAGTGATATGGACGAAAACTTGTATATGCATGTTTCATAAGTGACTATGCCTAAAACTGATACTTTTATAGGACCAAAAACAGCCTATTTTTACGTTAGAGCCTAATATTGCCTTTTTGCTTGTTTTTCCTCTAAAGTTCAAAATAAGTTATTTTTTGTTATAAATTCTAGCATTTATTTTCAGTTCGTACTAAATTATTAGCTCTGAATGGGCAGTACATGACACATATGTGACGTGGTTAAATAGTAAGAAATGTTTTGTCTTCAGTAGAAAAATTCCTTGCAATTTCCAAGAAAATGTAGTGTTTTTCTCCCGACTCCCATATCCAGTTAAAAAAAAAATCTCTGAATCACTGAGGGATACAAGGGGCTGAATATGCTAGCGTGCGTGGCTTCTGGGCGCCGGGATTAGGTTTTCACTGTTATGGTAGCCTATGGTAGCCTAATAGGTAGCCTAATGGTAGCCTAATAGGTCTATATAACTCTGTGTGCCATAGGCCTATATCTGTGTTTTATCATGATTATTGACTAATGGTGAATTCAATAAATATAATATACTGCATTGCAATTAAGATATTTCAGAAAATTGGCAACTTAATGATTTTATAAGAGACTATTTTACGTTTTTAGAACCTATTTTCCAATTTTTAGAGCCTATTTTAGATACCTAAAACAGCATTTTTAGCGACCTAAAAGTCCGAAGTCTAGTGATAACATTACCCGACTGATAACATTATCCGCGATTACTTTAAGCGGCGTTCACTGTATTACTTTAAAGAAAACTAGGAATTTAGCAAGATAGGGCCTTTACCTATAAAGGCTCACACTAAAATTTTATACTTTCTTTGGGGAAACGCATTATAAAACACTAGCTTAAAAGACCCGGCGTCGCCCGGGTTTTGTATTTTGTAATTGGAAATTAGCTTATGAAGGATTTTCAATTTTAAATTCTAGGTCCTTATATAGGCATTTATAATTTGAAATAGGAAGAACGACTTATTACACTCAAACTATTCCCTCAGAAAACGCTTGATATAATTTTTTATGGCTCATAGAGGATCTAGAATTTTGCATCCCATCGCTTGTACAGTGCACAGCAAGCCTGGTAGAGGTTTAAATAAGAAGAAACAGAAATTCCTGTAACATAAAATTGTAATATTGAGGCGGGAAATTTCCCACTCTTATGTTACCATAAAGCATTATCACTTTCATACTTTTCTCTCCAAAAACTTGCGATATAATATAATAATATACACATTACCATACCTCGTTTTGTTTTCTCTATGTCCAGGGTAGAGAAAGTTATGTGATTCCATTATTTTAGTGGATTTCATTCTGTAATATTTATTTATAACATGAATTATTTTGATAACTTCTCTTATTTGTCAAAAGTGCATTTCAATTGTTTTTTCCAAGCCCACCTGATACCATTTGGCAACAATATATTCTGTGATTTGGAATTGATAATTCTATGTAAAAAGGGATTAAGTATTCTCAAAAACATTTAATTTTTGGCATTTAGAATCAGAATTTTTCAAAATCCTTTCTTAGTGAGCACCTACATTATGAAGCGAAGGTACTGTCAAAATTCCAAGTCTCTACCTGTTATAGTTTAGGCTGTACGTTGATTCCTGTCATTCAGTCAATCAGTCATTCAGTCAGTCAGTCAGTCAGGACAAAGCCTTTTATATATATAGAGATAATACTTAAAAATTCCCGTTGAAGCAAGGAATAATTGCGGTTGTCCTGTTCATTAATAAAGCTAATGTTAGCTCAAATCCCTTTATCCAAGTTTGTACACGTCCGTCGCCTGTCTGATCTCGATCCGGCAACTTCTCCTGCGTCTGTGTGTAGCGGGTTTGCCGAGACACGGTCGACAGGCGTAAGACTAATGGGAATTGCTGGCTAATTTGCATCGTCAAGTGCTTTGAGCTAGAGGCGACGACGTCTCACACAGGAGCATTTACCTCAGCTGTATCCTTAATTATAATGCGTAACATGGATTTGCATACAGAAACAGTTTATTAAGTGCCAGTATGGTACTTTATGAGATTGTGTGTGGGGACGAAAAATGTCTGTCCGTCTGTCTGTCCGTCCGTGTGTCTGTACGCGCCAAAACTCAAATACGCTTTTTCGGATTTTCATGAAACTTGGAAAACATATTTATAATGTCAATGGGAAGAACCCTATTGATATTGAACCAAATCGGTTCACCGGTACCGGAGTAATGCCCAATTTAGTGCCTATTTTAATAGATTGTATCGGATTTCCATGAAACTTAGTATACCCATTTATGACGTCCATGAGAAGTGCCCTATTGAATTTGAACCTAATCTGTTGACCGGTACCGGAGTAAAACCCAATTTAGTGTCTACTTTAAAGGCGCAATAACTTAAATACGCTTTATCGGATATTTATGAAACTTCGTATACGCATTTATAATGTCCATGGGAAGACGTTTATTGATATTGGACCAAATCGGTTGGCCAGTACCGGAATAATGCCCAATTTAGTGTTTTTATGTTAATATATAAGAAGTCGCGATAACTCAAATATGCTTTATTGGATTTTCCTGAAACTTTGTATACCCATTTATAATGTACGTGGAAAGACGTCTACTGATATTGGACCAAATCGGTAGACCGGTACCGGAGTAAAACCCAATTTAGTGTATATTTTAAAGACGCGGTAACTCAAATACGCTTTACCGGATTTTTATGAAACTTGGTATACACATTTATAATGTCCATGGGAAGACGTCTATTCATAATGGATAAAATCGGTTGACCTGTTTCGGAGTAATGCTCAATTTAGTGCCTATGTTATGGTAATATACGTATTCGAAATAATTTATTAAAAAAATGAAAATCAGTGCAAAATTTAAAGAAAATCGTTAGAGCCGTTTTCGAGAAAACTTTCTTTATGTATAAATAAGGAAAACTTGTCTCCAATCTTCCGTTCACATCTTGAAAGGTATCTAACATAAATACAAAATTTTGTCCTTTTATCAAAATTCATCTTTCCAAAATTCGAGATTTCGCTTGGAAAACAAAATATAAAAATATAAAGAAATCACTCAAAAAATAAAAGTTGGCACAATTTTGAGAGTGTATTTTGGCCTAGATGTTCGCTTCATTAACAGTAACACCTACAGTCTGTCGCTCGCGAAAACAATATATATCTGTCTGTCTATAACGTACTTTAGATTAATAATAATAATAATAATAATAATAATAATAAAAGCATTTATTGTCATTTAACAGTGCAATGTACAGCATAATATGCTTGATATGTATGTCTTTCCTTAATCCTAACAAAATTGGCTACATTAGGTTAGCTATGTCTTATATGCACCATTGGTAGCACTAGTCACAACATGGTAACTCGAATCGATTCATAGATGGTTGATTCATAGTATGCCATGATTTCGGAGCTTAGTTTTGTTTTTACATAACAAAGTAATTATTACTAATTTTGCATAATCCGTTGAGTTTACAAGTTACATCAGATAAATTCGTTGCAGCTGCATCTATTGATAAACTCTTAAACTCTCGTGGGATTACCTTTGACTATCCAAAAAATAACACTGGGAACTGTTCCATCTTTTAATAATTTAAATGGGGGGGTGGCAAGAAATGTTCCGCACCGGGTACCACCTAACCTTGCTACGCCACTGCCCCTGCCACCTGAAATATCTCCATTATTGTGTACGAAAGTGACAAAAAAGCGTTTTGATTGTCAAACGGCGAAGGACTAACTGCGTTTTGAATGTCCATTCCTCAATTACGATAAGCAATATCAACAGGCTTCCACGGCCTACATAGGGATGACTTCATTTTTCAAAAAAATATCAATGTATATAAAAATATTCCATTTAAGATCACAAAATGGCAATACCGTACCATCAGTGTTGCCATACGTACGACTATTTCATAGATTTGTACGACGTACGACGCAACCATGTGTCGTATGCCTATTCATACGACTATTTTTCATGTTAGCAATTTATACTACCATTTTGTGTTTATTTTTTTTGGCAATCTACTGCAGAATTTCAATTTGGATAAACATGAAGTTTTTCGTAGTTTATTTTGTATGTCACTAAATGAATGGCGGAATGTTATAATAACCAATATCAAATAAAACTCAGTCCATTTATTTATTACAGGCTTTCACGGGCCGGTGCCGAACCTTGTGTATTGTGGTTTTGTTATTGCTACTTCTCTCATTATTCTTTTCCAAACATTTTATATTTTAGCCACACGTGTGCAAAACGTGCAAATCTCTAAAGAAATTATACCGATAAAGAGCAGCTGGTCTTATTGTTTTTATTTTATTTTGACCAAACATAATAATCATATTGTTACTATTATTAGTATATGTTGACACGTGCATATCAAAAGTGGCTGTATAAATGACATTTAGAAATCTTACTTTCTTATGGATTGTAATTTATTAATATTTTATTTTTATTATTATTATTATTATTATTATTATTATTATTATTATTATTATTATTATTATTAGATTTCTTCCTGCAACACCTGCAGGTTGCCGATGACAAAGAGTACCAACAACAATGAGTATATGTATACAGTAGGAGAGACCAATTAGCTGAGTATTAAAAAAATAGTAGCGGTAAACAGCAAAGTTGGGTGGAGTAGTGGCACGTTATAGAACTTACAAAAGCATATTATTATAACCACCAAGCTTGCATTTATAGAAAACCCGTATCTTATTCGAAAATGCAAGGGCGCTTCGCTACGGCTGCCGCCTCCGCTTCGCGCACTTAACTATATGGTTGGTGTTACGCATTATTTAGGCTATCTGTATACAACTTAGCTTAATGCAGAGGTGGGGTATAATACAAGGCACTAGCTGCTCGTAAGAAATGGTTTTGATAGAAAGTGATCATTGGAAGTAATTAGCATTCAAATCGCACAATAAAATTGTAAAAACTGACATTGTGACCGGCACACAGCGCACCTGCCATTGTAGGCTACTGAATTTGTCGTTTGCTGCGAGAACCGTCTGCTATCACTATATACAAGGACAGTTGGTCACTCTGCCTCGCTCAGAAACCAAAAAACTTCACACAGTCCGTGGAAATGTGGATATCGCTTGAACGGGTCCGCGCCATTGGGATTATGCTAAAATGTCTGTAGGCTATAGAGTACCTCACTTGGAAATCATTATAATTATTTTATTATCATCATCATCATCATCTTCATCCTGACAATTCGCAAAGTGTACGACGATTTTAACTAGCGTACGACGGTTTTACTTTTCTGATCTGGCAACCTATTCCCCAATTAACCTTTATGGAGCTGAAATTGTATGGGTACATAAGCAATGATCAAGTGAAATCATCAGTGGGCTATAAGTTTCAAATCTACGAGGAAAATTTCAGTACAAAAACTGGTCTCCGTACATAATATATATACCACGTGGATAAAAATCCTAACATTTACTGTAATTATTATTCTATTAGTTTTATATCTCTACCTTTAAAAGTGGCGCAATTTTACGTCAGTAGCAATGAAAATTATTAATCTTTAGAACCAGCTTTCCATTGCATTCCTTTGTTAAGGCTGGAAACCATCGAGAAAGATAAAAGAAGACTGCGAAGCGTTCCTTTTGTAAGCTTTGTTATTCAGACGCCCTAGAAATGAGTTTACTCTTTTGCCACAGAGGTCTTCAAACATCCTTATGAGAAAAGCTACTAGAAAACCAAAGAGTATGTACACTCTTGAAGACATCTACGTTACTGCAATAAAAACGAGTGAAAATTATTATTATTATTATTATTATTATTATTATTATTATTATTATTATTATTATTATTATTATTATTATTATTATTGTGTAATTCCTGCTGTAGGCCTGTATGTCATTTTTAAGCGCATATTTGCAGTCATATTTTCCACTTTTTTAGGTCATAACTAGACCTGGGATTTTAAGGCAAATGCCTATTTTGTTCCTTATGAAATAACATGAAAATATCTAAATAACTTATGTAGACGTTTCATGATAAATCACATTTATAGAGTTTTATAGTGCCCTAAAATGCCTATTTCGACCTTTAGAGCCTATTTTACTATTTCAGTGCCTAAAATGCCTATTTTGTACAATTAAAATAAAATTCAACTTCTGTAATTTTTACAATCTTATAATGGACATCCCTCAATGAAAAGGAGAATAGCAGAGGTGGGTTTTTCACAGAAACATGATTATTCCAAACAATTGTCGCTAAAGGAATGCTTACTGACGGGGGAGGGGGAGGATTAAGGGGGAAGGACTATTGTGTCAAGTCACCAGTGAAAGAACATCTGTTTAAGTGAATATAGTTCGTGATGCCTAATTTTGCAGTTAATTCGGTTAGGAATAGGTATACAACGTTTCTTGCAGTTAAAAAAAAAACTATGTTACAGTTTAAGTATGTAATGTAACATTTTAAAGTCTATTTTCTATCAATTTACACATTTTAAAGCATATTTTAAGTTAAAATTATTGAAATAACTCATTTTCAACAGATAAGGGTTAATATTAAATTTTTGAATATTTAATATATTATTTTATTTGTGATAAGGGTGTTAGACTAAATACATTGGAAAACTTTCAAATTTATAAGAACAGAAATAACATCCTTAATGAAAACATAATTGACTAAAATCATTCATTTGACTTGACTACAACGGTGACCTAGGTTACCAATTAACAAATTTTATAAACAACATTATTTGAGAAGAGTTGTGGTGTTCATTACATCTTATTTGAACTGAAGATGGCGCAGCATACGCCGAAATGCATTTTCATAATAAGTTGTATATTGTATGTTAAGGGTAAAGGTGGAATAGTGTATTAAATATTTAATATTTTAAGTGCCAAATTTCTCTATTAAAAGCCTATTTACTTGTTTTAAAAGCCTATTTTAGGTGCCTAAAACTAATTTTTTTTAGAGCCTAAAATCCCAGGTCTAGTCATAAACAACTGAAACCTATACCTATGATACAGGCAAGTTAAATAGTAATGTTGAAAAAAATTTTAAGTATTTATTCAAGACATTAAACTAACTTTCAACTTATTCCAATGCAAAAAACAAGAAGGGTGTTAAAATATTAAAATTTAATTGTGAATGGGCTGCTGTAGACTAGGGTACACCTTGCAAGCTTTAAGGGGAGATGGTAGTTAGCAATGTCAAAAAAAAAATCTATTTTTTTTTTCTTTGGCTCTTGTAATAGAACATAGTTTTCTGAACATTTTGATATATAGGTCTTATATGTTGCGTTATTATTAAGCCAAGCAGAGTGACCTGGATGGATAAAATACCATAAGGTTAGAACATGCATGCAATTTTATTTTCGCTCTCCTGTAAAATTACATTTTTTGTACTTCAGGTACCATTTTCTAAAAAACTATTCACGCTAAAATAATGAAACTTTCAGGAATTCATTATGGATGGATGACAAATCTCCCTTACCAGAATTTTGGGGAAAGTCTTGAATATACAGAATTTACAATTATTTTTGTTTAAAAAAAAAGTCTTTTTTTGTAGTCGTGAAGTTTTCATGCAGTTCTCAGGCAGTAATATTGTATATATTAGACTGATTGAGGTAGGGTAAATAGCAGTACCCATTGTTAGTAAGTTACCAAAGTTTCAAAAAAATCTAAGCTACAGAAATGGAAAAAAGCGTACCTATGTCAAGGGAAGAAACCGTAAAACTAAATTGTCACCTATGTGTTAAAATATCACCAAACAGTGATATCTAGAACAACCATTCTCTGCTTATTTTAAACTACAGAGTGCACATGCATAGCATAAAAAAATTCAACTAAATATGACTGTTAACACCTGAGTTATGGCATCTTGAAAATACGGCATATTTTCTATAATTTTGCTAGCGGTAACTACCATCTCCCCAAGTTAGTCATTATTATAGAACGTGGTTAGCTCGCGTTGTTTACATTAATCACTCCGTAATGAAGTTCATGTTACGAAAACAAAAGAGGTGTAGCGTTCCTTTGTTAGCGAAGTCACTGCCATCTAATGGATATGCTACGTCAGCGTTGTGCAGATGGTCCGCAGACATAATTTAAAAATATCATAAAACAACTAAAGAAGTAAAAAAATGTTCACATAAAATGGACACTGGATGTTAAAGTTTTTAAAATCTTCGAAAATACAGGTCCTATTGCAAGTTTCCTTACTTTTGCAGTTACGAACCACAGTTTGAAACCCCTGATGCACTGACGTCTATGGTTCCCTCTTTAATTCAAAACCCTGAAAAATAACACTTTGTCGTAATTTGTTATTAGAGGCGCTCTCTTAACAAGGGTTTTATTGTTAGAGGTCCCCGAGTGTCTGATACCGGTAAACCTGTTTTATAATTCCTAATTATATTATGAAATTTTAAATAAATATTTAAGTCTGTTCAAAATATATTTTACTGTTAATAGTTTACTTCCAATTCAATAACTGTGTTTTCGTCGAATTAAAAAAAGTATTTAGAATTATTTCGTTATAATGACCTGTAATTAATACCCCAAATATTAAGAATATAGACCTACATATAGCCTACTTTAAAAAATGAGATGTAAAATTAGGGGTCCGTAATTTATTTTTAGGTATTTTAGAGGTCCTTGGGTTCAAAAAGGTTGAGAAACGCTGTGCTACGCTGTATGAGTACAATGCTGGTCATTGTACAAAAAACAACTAAAATATATCCGTGGGATTATACAGAAAACATGAACCAATAGAGACCGTCTTTATAGCGTACTACATCCCAGCAGTATGACTGTATTACCGTATTTTACGGACTATAAGACGCACTTTTTTACCTTGAAAACAGTGCCTTCAAAGTTGGGTGCATCTAATGGTACGAAGCATGGGCGTACGGTAAGGGGGGGTTCAGGGGGTTGAAACCCATCCCGAAATATCTGCAATATTTTGAAGATTATAGATCATGGAACGAAATTTAAAAGCTCTGATTCGGTTGTTAGGCCTACATATATTACAGTGTCGTACATACCTAAGCATTATTTAAGGTTTATCATAATTTATTTAAGATTCAAATTTCAAAACCTCGTGGTGATGAATGTTTTTCAGCTTAATAACAGTAAACAAAAATCCCTTTGGAATCTGTCAAACGACAACTCGAATACTCCCGCTGAAATCCATCAACCTGTTTGTAAAGCCAAGTAATCACGAGCTCATCAGAAAATCATCATGAAGTAATCGGCATTAATCGGACTTTTCCACCGGTGGATTTACAGATGACTTTAAAAACGTGCCCTATGCACCATACAGTATTATGATAATTTTTCAAAAGAAAGTTTTTATTTATAGACTCTAGCTTAAACGAGAAATGGATAGAAATCTCAAGAAAAGCCGTTTCAAAGACTGAGCTGTATATTAATTTATTACTGTGTATTAATTATCACAATACAACTGTTTAGTAATTTAAAATGTGCGCAAGGACATGGAGCTGAGACGACTTTACATTGAACCCCTCCCGAACAAAATTTCACCGTACGCCCATGGTACGAAGTACACTAAAAAAATTAAAATGATCGTAAATATTGCCGGAATACCATAGCTATAAACAAGGTGTAGTAAATGATAAGATAGCTACAAATTGTGGCACAGATTGCACATCAGTGCACTTGTCCCAATCGCAAAATAAGGGTAGCTGGAAGCCAGGTATACAATGCGAAAAGAAAGGAATGTTGAGTTCTTTTATACGACAAGAGTTGTCTCCGCCGGGTAGTTTAAATGAAGACAATGGCCTCTATACAGCCTTGTCCCGTTACACTTACAGTATACTGAATTCAGGGTTAGAGGGTGTAAAAAAAATTTCCGTTTTTGCTGGAAAATCAGTTCAGTTGTTAAAATTTACGCGATGCCACCTGTACAGAAGAGATTTTCGTAAAACGCAGATTTTAAATCAGTATCCAAATGAAAATTGTAAAAATATATATTTATTTAAGCTTATTTAGAATTCTCATAATATTAGGCTCTAAATAATTACATTTAATTTTGAAAAAAATTACCTAAAAATATAAATTTGTGAAAAATGACCCTAAAATTACAATTTTTATAATCTAGGAGTCATGATCAGAATATCTGCACTAGTGGGCAACGCAAATGATGTAGCAGTTAAAAGATGACATGTCAACAAAATCAGGGCCCTGTTTAAAACACTCAGGGCCGGTATTATAATCGTGGTTTAACCTTCAGTTTTAGTTTAAACTTTGGTTTTTCAGATTTTTGCGTATTATAAATGATAACTACAAGTTAATCTTAAGTTTAACCTAACTGGACCTTTTCTACCGTTTAACCGGCAGTTTAAAGACGTAATAATTGTATTAATGAAAATGGCTATAAAAGCAAGATTAAAAGACATTGTCAACAAATTCAATTTCGGATACAACATGCTATGAGAAGATGAGACAAACTTAAAGTAATCCTATTTGTTTACTTTCCGGAACGGAAAGAATTTTAATACAGGCCTAAACATAAAAGGTTGTATTGTGAAACAAATGCTAATACAATATCATTTTTATGAGCGATGAATAGCTGTTTATTTTAGCTGTGATTGAAATAAACTTACGCTGAGCAAAACTGAGTTCAATTTTGATTTAACCGTTTCTAGCTTCAACTTGTCTTCATACAAACAAACAAATGCAAGCGAATTACCAGATATTATTGTTTTTCTTTTATTTCCAAGGCCAATTCGTCTTCTTTTCTCAGCCAACAGGTCTACCAACACCATTGCACTACGGTTTAACCACTGCCTTCTAAACTGTATTACTCGTGCCCACAGATATAGAGGAATAGATCGGCAGCGTCGTATCCTTAACTGCAGGTGGCAGTGAAGCCGAGTCAGGGGCGAAGAGGGGCAAGGGAAGCAGTGCCGACGCCATATTGGTATCACCAACATGCCCGCTTAAGTACCACGTATTCATTACGGAAAATTGTTTTTCTTCCTACATAATTCCGAATTTATAGTGAAATGGTGAACCACAGTGTTGTTTGGGAATCCCTGTAATTTCAAATACATACTATACCACTATATTGGAGGTCAAATTAACATCCATTTATAATTTGAAAAATTACTATTGCTTAAACTGGGTCTATTACAGCTATTTTCACTCAATACTGGTTTACGAAATAATTTTCTGGGAAAACTGCAGTGAATGGGAAAGCATCTTAAAAAGACAAAACATACTAATTATTACCCATTCATCATACAGGGAATCATGAAGGCCACTCTTTAGAGATCTACAAATATTAACATTTCCTTCAATATATTTACTAGAGCTTCTAACTCATGTGCACATTAATTTTGACCAATACAACACACAAAATACTCACGAATGCAACACAAGAAACAGAGTTGTTAAAATTCTGTTCCCATAGAATAACCCTCCTAGAGCAAACACCACAATACATGGGCTTTAAACATACAATAAAATTTCAAATGAAACAAAAGCATTAAATAGCAGACAATTCAAAATTAAAATTAAAAACTTGTTTTTGCAAAGAACAGAGAATTCCTTGAATATGAAGTTAACATATAATTATAATAAATAAAAAAAAGTGTGCGGGGAAATAATTTTTGAATTTTTTTCAATTTTGGATTATTATTAGATTTTTAAATTTTGGATTGTTGGGTTTTAGGACTTTTTAATTTTGGATTTTTGGCATTATTAAGTTTTTGATCTTTTAATTTTTTCATTTGGAATTTAGGATTTTTGTTTTTTATTTTTTAAATTTTGGATCATTTTTATTTTTTTTATTTTTTATTTTTGATTTTATAATATTTCAAATTTTGGATTCTCGATTTTAATTTTCAAATTTTGGATTTTTTAATTTTGGATTTTTTTAATTTTGGATTTTTGGAATTTTTATTTTTTAAATTTTGAATCTTTGAATTTTTTAATTTTGGAATTTTGGATTTTTTTAAATTTTCGATATAATTTTTTTATTTTTTGCTTTTTTAAATTTTGGATTATCGATTATTAATTTTTTATTTTAAATTTTAGATTATCGATTTTTTATTTTTTAAATTTTGGCTTATTAGATTTTTCAATTTTGGATTGTTGGACTTTTTTAATATTGGGTTTTTGGACTTCTTTAATTTTGGATTTTTGGAATTTTTATATTTTTGATCTTATATTTTTTTAATTTGGAATTTCGGATTTTTTTGTTTTTGATTATTTTAAATTTTGGATCTTTTTTCTTTTTTAATTTTGGATTTTTAGATTCTTGAATTTTTGGATTTTTAGATTTTTTAAATTTTGGATTCTCGATTTTTAATTTTTTGACTTTTTAAATTTTGGATTTTTTATTTTTTAAATTTTGAATTTTTAAATTTTGAAAATTTGGATCTTTGAATTTTTTATTTTTTTGAATTTTTAAATTTTGGATTTTTTTTATTTTTTAAATTTTGGATTTTTTAATTTTGGATTTTTTTTAAATTGATTGTTTTCTGTGCAGTCCGTTCCGTCACAGACCCACTAATTTCGTGACGATTTTGTCCGTCACGCAACTTTGGGTAGCTCTCGATTTACTCCTACCGCGGCTAAAGAAATTTCATTTCAAAAAATAGTAAAAGAAATCATTCTATTTTCAAGCACTCATTAATAGCATTAGAAAAATAATTACATTAGTGTTAGATTTTCCTTATTTGTAATCGTGATTTACAAGTAATATAGTGTAGGCCTAAGCTAGAATATTCCTAGTGAGTCACCAGTTTACCAGTCAAAGCTGAATAAATGTAAAAGATATGTGACTATAAATTAACATTAACAACATTAACATTTATCCTATAGAAGCATCTTCTGTATACAGAATTAAGACTATGGTACTACATGCACTTTGGCACTTTTGTTATATCAGTTTACCCGATTTTATTATAAGTGTAAGTGTGTGGCCAAATGACAATAAAACTGTATTTATTAATTTATTTACTGGATTGTGAAATTCCAACTAAAACAGCTTAAAAAGCCATTCTTGTTTGATTCCCGCGCCGACTTCCCTTCCTTTCGTCAGATTGTTGGTGATCGCAATATGGCGACGCAGCGAACGCGTTGGCTTCAGTCCCTCCCCTTACGCTGCCGATCTATTCCTCTATATCTGTGCTCGTGCCTGTCCTATACGGCTAATTTTGCATACTCGGAGACATTACAGATGGCAGCACCTTTCACACCCAGATTGCTTCTTGTTTATTGCTACGACATTGTTGATTGTGTAGTGCTGTCACCGCCGTCTCGTAATATAGTAAAATTCTCTTGGGAAATATACCCTAAAGATGTTCTCAAAGCATAAACTGAATGTTTAAACTTGTATTATTCTAGGTACTGGTACTTAATTGCTATGAATAAAATGTTGTAAAATAATAATTATAAAATTTACTATCAATACGTCTATTAGTATTCTGCCTAGTGGCAGGTCCATGTCTTCGTACGGAGAATTTCTGACGCCAGTGTTCCTTATCTCCAGCTTCGTCCTTCAATCTGCTGTATCTCCTCCCATCTTTCATGTCATCCAGATGTTGTATTCTTCTCCTTCCTCTTCCAGCAGTTCCTTTGATCTTCCCTTCGATGACATCATGTATGAGTCCCTCGTGTCTAAGTATGTGTCCGATCCAATTGGCTTTCCTCTGAATAATTGTATTCAGAATAATTTTCCTCTCTCCTACCCTTCTCAGTACTTCGTCATTTGTCACCCGTTCTGTCCACTTGACCTTCTCTATTCTCCTCCAGCACCACATTTCGAAGCTTTCTAGGTATTTCTTCTCCCTCTTTCTCATGGTCCATGTCTCTGCTCCGTACAGTGCAATGCTCCAGATGTAGCACTTCACCAGTTTCTTCCTTAGTTCCAAGCTCAACTTGCTGGTCAGTAGAGTCCTCTTTTTGTTGAATGCGGCTTTGGCCATGGCGATTCTTGTTCGAATTTCATTCGTGCAGTGGGCATCCTTTGTCAGCAAGCTTCCCAAGTACTTGAACTGCTTCACATTCTCCAGTTCTTGATTGTCGACAGTTATCCTCAAGGGTTTCTCTCGTTTTGATATTCTCATTACTTTTGATTTTTCAATGTTAATTTCCATTTCAAGGTAAGCGTCATATACTGGAATAATATTATGTTCTAACAAGTAACACAAGTATCTGTGTCTGTTTAATGCTTATTTTGACGCAGCAAACGCATAGAAGCAATGTACGGTAATGTATAGGGCACTGCCTTCTAGACTCTATTACTCGTGTATTCTCGAGACGGCGGTTGTATAGGTGGCGGTGATTGCTGCAATCTGGGTGTGAACTGTGACGCCTCTACTGGAGAAACTAGGCAATTGAGGAATTCTCTAAACTCCATGTTAAAATAAAGCATAGGACAGGCAGTGTAATTCTCGAGACGGCGGTGGGTTTAACTTAACCAGAACATTATAAATTGGAGCATACAGTTAAACTTGAGTTTTGGTTTAATCTAGCCTACAAGTTAAACTACGTACATAATGTACCGTTTAAAGCGCTTCTCTTACCTTCACTAGAAGATTACAGATTGGTGGGATGAAAAGCTGCACTGGAGGACTGAATCCCTGGAGATATGAATACAGACTGCAATCTTTCTCAATCCATTCAAATCCAGCAGATTGAAATAAACCTCAGCACTTCCTGGCTATTTCAACAATAAACCAGCCGGCTTATTTAATTTTCAATTCCCGTCCCATCAAAAGAATTTCCCAATCCGATTGTTTGCTCAATATAGAGCTCTGATTCCATTCCCTTCTGTGGGATGAATTCATATCACATTCTTTTGTTCGTCCTTCCTAGGAGATTGCTTGCATCAATTTATATTCGTTCCTGCTGAGTGGCTACAATTATCGTGTTGCTATTGTTGATGATGAAATGGATAGTTGTGTAATTAAAATATCAAACAAGTGCCAAAAACAATAGCCTATCTCTTTATTAAGTGCCAGAATGGTACATTATGAGATTGTGTAGTCAACGGGAAAATGTCTGTCCGTTTGTCTGTACGCGCGATAACTCAAATACTCTTTACAGGATTTCCATAAAACTTATAACGTCCTTGGAGAAAAAACCTATTGATTTTGGATCAAATCGGTTCACCGGTACCGCAGTAATGCCCAATTTAGTGCCTATTTTATGGCGATATATTAGAAAGGCGCGATAACTCAAATACACTCTATCGGATTTTCATGAAACTTGGTATACACATTTATAACATCTATGGGAAAAAGCCTATTGATATTGGATCAAATCGGTTGACTGCTACCAGAGTAATGCCCAATTTAGTGTCATGTTTTATGGTAATATATTAGAAAGAATTTATCAAATGCAAATCAGTTCTCATAACAACATATTGTTTTACAGTGTTTATATACTGCATTAGAAGTTGCAATACAGTTAACTTTGGCAAATAACACTACCCACATATTCCTTCACATATGCTTATCAAACTAGAGCTTTGTTCTTCCGTAAACCCTGCTTAATGAATCGATCTGGAGCTTAACTCGGAATTCGATTACAAAAATAACTTATTTCCTGCATATCATATTTCAAATATCACTGTCTAAGGCCTTAATGTGTAACTACTTGTTGACCGGTTACGAGGTCTGACCGGTACCGGGGCAATCTCCCCTATAGCTTATTTATGAAAATAAAGCAACTTCAGGAAACAGTTATTTCCTTTTTTTTTAGGTACAAGATAGTATATTGCGATACAAGTGCCGTAAGCGGTGCATACGGATCGAGGAAAGAGTTTGAAAAAACGAGGCGCTTGCACCGAGTTTTTTCAATTTCCGAGATCCGTTATGCGCTTACGGCACAAGTATTGCATGCTATATTTTGCACGATGACTATTTATATCAATTTGTTTATATTAATTAAGATATTAGCTGAAAATATTATGTTTATACACTATTGAAGATGGGTGTTATATTTCAGAAAGTGATTCGCATATGTTGGTTGTTATGCGGACCGAATATTTGTCCTGTTAAAGTCGCCACGAACTGGGGAGCCTTGGTTCCGGACTTCCATAAAGGTTTGTATTATGATGGTTTTACTTACGGCACTTGTGCTTTTTGTAATTTTTACCGCACGGAGATTTCTTTTGTTCTCATAGCAACCAGATTGCGTGCGGGAATGTCAAGTTACGATCCACGGCAACAATTTTCGTAAGTACCACTAATTAGTTACGTCATGCAAAAAATACTTATTCAACTTCTTTGTGCATTAACTTTACACTGCTAAAGGCGTATAAATTTATGTCATGTTCACTTTCGTCACATAAAAACATGTTTGAAGCAGAGATATAAGATTAATTTAAAGTAATGCTTCGTGTTAAATATGAGAATTTTTATCTAAGTGTTATTAATATCAATCACAGAAACCATCTATTGCATTGAAATTTGTCTCATTGATTGCAAACTTAGTACCCGCTGATGGTTTTACCTGTAATTTGCTTACATAGCATAAAATTTCAGCTCGGATAAGGTTAATCTAATAATATACTGACAGATTGATAGATGCATGATAATGATCATTCGCATAGTATAATTTAATGCTCTGTATGATCCTAATTGAAGGATCATAATCATATACAAAAATGTCGGTTTATGACTTATTAAGTGCCAGAATGGTACTTGGGAAAAACATAAGGTGTATCGTCGCATGAGACATATCCCGCCCTGACACACCCCCAGTGAAGCACTTTCTTTTATACCACGATCTAGCGAATTCTTCGAGGATAAACGGGCTGACAAACCGTTGGGTACAAGGCACTTACTCTCGCATTTTTAGGTAGATTTTCGAAGAAAAATCTACCTATTGCAATGGATACCACTTTATGATTTTCGAAAAATTCTTTCATATCTTTACGTTTCATGGTCCCCTAAGTACGAAACCACCGCCCGTTCAAAAAAAATTTTTGTGATATTTATATATATATATATATATATATACAGTGAAATCCCCGTACAACGATTACCGATATAACGATAATACTCTTTATAACGTTAAAATATTTTGGTCCCGGCATACTTTCCATTAAAATAATGTAAAATTCCCCCCGGTTTTACGATACTCTTAATAACGATAAACCTCCCCACTACGATTACATTTAGAATCCCCGTAAATACATTTTCCTCGGTACAACGATAAAAATAGATCGTGAAAGTCCAAATCATGAACTCCCCCGCCTCGTTTAAAGGGTGGAATCGCCTTCCTTGACTTGATCGCGCTTCACCCTCGCTCACGTGCACAATGGAGTAAACCAGTCGCCTGGTCACTGACTGCACGGCAAGTTTGTTTGGTGGTGTTCGCGTATTGTTGTGCTTCTCTGTCAGCATGGCTTCTCGCATACAAATTAGTATGCAGCAGAAATTAGCTGTAATAAGACATTGACGCAGGCATGAAACAAACTGCAACATCGAAAAAGTACGGGCTTTCGGAATCTACGGTGTCGACTTTCTTAAAGAAAAGGAATGAGATCGAGGAAACTCTCAATTCAAATGCCGTGGATCCTACTAGAAAACGGCAACATTTATTGACTTGGATGCTGCAACCTTGGAATGCTTCAATGAAAAAAGAACTTTAAACATTCCAATAAATGGACCGTTGATTTGTAGTCAAGCTAAGAAGTTTGCTACCATGCTTGGTGTGGAGGACTTCAAGGCTAGCAATGGGTGGCTTGTCCGCTTTAGAGACCGCCATGGCATAACTTTTAAGTTAATTCAATGGGAAGAGAAATCTGCACCAACAAATGACGCAAATCTCTGGCGCAGTAATGAAATGAAAAAAAAAATTCTGAGAAATATTTGCCAGAAGATATTTATAATGCTGACGAGACTGGGATGTTTTATCAGCTTCTTCCTGAAAAGACAATGTGTTTGCTCATAAGTTAGTGTAATAATTTAAGGGTGGAGTGAATACAGTACAGTATAGCAGTTCTTGTGTAAAAATTCTTTATTTCCTTAAATACTTAAAGCATTTCAATTATTGAAGTTGTTTACTACATATACTACCAATATTTGAACATTTTTGTAAATTCTCGATATAACAATATCTCTCTCTACAACAATATTTTTTGGTCCCTGCGAAATCGTTGTATCGAGATTTCACCTGTATATATATTTATATATATATATATATATATATATTTATATATCTTTACACGATAGCGGCCGTAATTTTGAAGATATTTGAACCAAATTTTATTATGTTATTTCTAGGCCCAATAGTTCGGACAAGTTCGTTAATGGGCAAAATTGGCCCAAGGGGGTGGTCGGGGGAGGGGGTTGAAATTTTTAAAAATGTATATCTCGGCCCCTATGAAGTATAGAGGGAAACTTTGTTTGAATAAATTAGAGTACTCCCTATGGAGTTCACAGTGACACCAACGATTCGGTGGTTCGAGTGAGGGTGGGGGTGGAGGCGGGGGATGAAAATTCGAAACTTTTGAAACCACGTCTTGTGGGGTATCGTTGAAAAGCTCTTGATGAGTACTCTACAAATCAATAAATAGTTTCTTGATAGCTCTCATATTACGCGAGATTTTAATGTTTGAAAATAATAACACTTAAAAGAATTATTATAATATCATAATTTTGTCTTGTTTAGCGGCTTTGCTAATTTTATTCATTGCTGATCTTGCGCACGGCCTCCCAGAATATTATATCCTATTCTTGTTGTCAAAACAAATGATTGTAGGCTCTTCCTCTTGACCGAATTCAGTTCTTATTACTGCAGGTTTACCATGCCAAGGCCAGGGCGAGTAAAGCATTAAGTGTTGGAACTTCCATAACAACGTATAGTTCAGATGAAGTAGTTCCAAACTCCCACACCAGGCGTCGTAGCGATCGTCATCCCTTAAGAAAATCGCGGGTATTTAAAGCTGTGTATTGTGCAGTTCTTAAACCATGCCGTGTTATGTAGTGTATTTGTATAAATTCATTTTGTGATGGTCGATTTTAGAAGTGTTATTTGTGTCATAATCATTATATGCGATTGTTCACAAGAGTATTTTATTTCCTTTAGCGAATAGAATCAGCTAAAAAGTGAAGGCTCTAACAAAGTAACTTTCACAATGCCAGGATGTTTTGTGCCTGGTTGTAAATCGGGCTATGTAAAAGGAAATGGGAGACACTTATTCAGACCCCCTAAAAGTTGTTTGGATGAATGGAACAAAGCAATTGCAAGAAGTGACCGTGCTAAGGGAAAATGACTGCGTGTGCGACATTCATTTTAGCAATGTTAAGGTGGATTCCTTTGTAATAGAAGGAAAAACAGTAGAATTGAAACGTAACAAATGGAAATTAACAGAAAATGCCCTACCACATTACTTTCCTGGGATTCCGAGTTATTTGAGTTTCGAACCCCGTAAAAGAAAAGCCCCTAAATCACGAAATCGTCATTGTGCTCCACAAAAGCAGAAGAAAAAAGGAAAAATCGAGATCCTATCACAGGAAAGCAAAGCCAGTGAATTAGCATGCAGCCAGATTCTACTGCAGGAAGCAATGACACCGAAACTGAATGCAACCAGAAACAATGTGCATCTATCAACAATGACCACACGGGAGAAGTTATACTTCTGCGGAAAAAAGTAAAACGTTTGACACACCTTCTTGCCGTAAGTAGAAAAAAGAAACTTAATTATCTCAAAGAAATAACAAAATTAAGAAACATTGTAGAAAGTTATGATGTTAAAAGTTTAAAACAAAAACAAAAACTTGTGGTTCGCACCATGACAAAAAAGAATGCAACAAATCCACAAGGAATGCATTATGAACCAGAATTTATTTTAGAAAGTTTGCTGTTTTTAATAAAATCTAGGAAAGGTTATGAACATTGTTCGAATCACCAGCTGCTACCTCTCCCTTCAATTTCATTGTTGCGCAAGCTATCACGTGGCTTGAAATGCAATTATGGTATAAATCCTAATGCCTTATCTGCCATCTGACGACATGGAAGGAAGTGACGTCAATCATCGTAACTGTGTTTTGATATTTGATGAAGTAAAATTGAGAGAAGAGGTACAATATAATTCTAGCACTTGCGCTTTTGATGGATTTGTAAATCTAGATCAGTTTACAAAGGAAGAACAGAACAATGTTCTAGGGGACCATGCCTTAGTATTTTTCCTTGTCCCTTTTATGAAAAACTGGGTGCAACCTATTGCTGTTTATTTAAGCAAAAATGCAACTGATGGTTCTACATTGGCAAAGATAATTTTGCAGGTTATTATTGAATTAGAGAAGAGTAATGTGAGAGTGGTGGCTTTTACTTGTGACGGAAGTCAACCCAATAAGAAGGCTTGGAAAGAACTTGGTATTTCAGGTAAAGTGAACGAAATTAATAATTTCATTTCAATTCCAAGTGATTCAAGCAGAAAGATTTTTGCTTTAGGTGATAATTGCCATGAAGTTAAATGTGTGCGAAACAATTTCCTTAAGCAGGGTACAGCAATATACAACGGTCGTACCATAGAGTATGATTATTACAGGAAACTGTATGATTTTGACACAATGTCAGGTGATGGAAAGAGAGTTGTCGCACAGCTAACACTGTCCCATCTAGAACCCAAAGTATTTCAGAGAATGAGTGTAAAATTAGCAACCCAGCTTTTTAGCGGGTCAGTTTCCTTGGGTTTGAAATTCTGCAGGGAACTTGGTATACAGGGCTTCGAAAACAGTGAAAATACTGAAATGTTCACGAGTGATATGAACAATCTATTCGATGGCATGAATTCTAAATTACCAGTCGAAGGTCTTCAAAGAGATAATAGGCAACACAAAACCTTGAAATTGTTCAATGAAGTTCTTCAGCTAAATGATAAAACATTATTTGCATCTTCCCAGACCCTAGAATCTTTGGGCATCAGGCTACAAGTATGTTTTAACAGCAAAATTAAACCAAGATCCGGCTGAAAGGCATTTTGGTCTTATCCGAGGTTTAAGTAGTGAAGATCATCCAACCTCAATAGATTTTTTAAATTTACATTTGCTCCAGTCTATTTATGTCCCTGTAAAAGGAATCCTCTCTTCTCAAGCAAACTGTGAAGATGCAATTGATAGTAAGCTGACTTCCTTCACTCAACAAATGAGATCAATGGCAAGAAGAGAAGTAGTAAAAGCAGGGAGGTAAAGGAAAATATACAGAAAGAAATAAGAGAGAAAATTTCTATAATGGTCATTGAACCGGACCTAATTTCTTTAGATAGTGACTCAACAATGGCAGGTAATAATATTACTTATTACCTTTGTGGCTACTTGCTTCATACGGCAGAAAAAAAATACATTAATTGCAAGAAGTGCATGGCATCATTAGAACATGCACCCACCTCATATTTGAAGGATATTCAAACTCTTTGTAACACAAGGGACTTTGGAGACAGGTGTAAATTCCTGAAATATCCTTCTGTGCCATTTTACAATGTAATAAAAAAAGTAGACAGTGCCATTGAAGGAAGCTGACTAAAGAAGATGCACTTTAGGGCGATATATTTTCAGAATGCATAGAGCTTATGTATGATCTGCCAGTTTTTCGATCGTTATGTTGTTCAGAGGATCATTTACTTCTATATCTGCCTCAACTAGTATTTCATTATATTAAATGTCGCTTCATTTTCCGCGCGAAAGAAATTTCAAGAGAGAAGAGATGTAGAGTGACTGCAAAATCCTCAAGGAAACTGTCAAAACTTTCTTGTAACTAGAGGTAAGATTTTAAAAATAACAAATATATTTAATTTAGTTATTTCGGAGTGTAACTGTAACTTACGTGTGTAAAGAAATTCCACTATTGTATAGTCTCGTCATACTAAATGTCGCAAAACATGTAGCTAAAACTGATTACTCCAATACCTATGCATGCAGCGAGCCAGTGATGACGGAGCTAGCACCATCACGCGGCGGGAACGGTGAACTACGCAAGTTCCACCACTTAATGCTTTACTCGCCCTGCCAAGGCTAAAGAAGAAGAGTGCTATGCAGCGACAATAAATTAAACCAAAATCACTTCGAAATCTACCTCCGCCTGTAGGCCTGCCTAAAGGGATTTTTAATATTTGGTACCAGGGGCACTCTCGCAGTTTTAATATTTGATACGGTCGGGAGTGTCGGCGACAATAGGGCAAAACCGGGTGACGAGCCGCACTTTTGTGTAAATTCGTCTACCTCAAAACAGGATTGAATATTCTGAAAACCCTTTTTGAGATTCCAAGCTATGATCTTCCCTCCCTTTATTTCAGCAACGAAAATATTTATAAAATAATAATTAAATGTGCAAATACAATTATTAAATTGAAAGACAAAGCGGGAGAGATGCCGCTTTACAGGGTGCTATGCCGCACCTATGGGAGACATGCCGCAATCATAATAACAGTCTAAATTTACATCAAAGGCACGTGTAAAACAAAAGAGAACCTATCTGCACAATATCTGGACATGGGTGACTAGCCTTTTTTCATTTTCTGTATCAAATAATCCTTCAGGCCCAAGTGAGGGTTTTCCCAATTTCCTGTGTCCATGCGCCTACGAATAGTCCTCTCTGGCATAAGATAGCAACGTTCGGCTTTCCGAATCTAAATTTCCCATGCCTTAATTCGCCGAACAGCTTCTTGTAGGTCATTGTCATTCCATAGGCCACAATGTTTAGCTCCTTCCCTTCCCCTATACCGAGTTGACATGTTTATTGTTGAAAAGAGCAGAACAAATAATTTTGGGGGGTAATTATACTGCAAGACATTGTGCGGCGTGTCACCCTTGAAAGCTGTGCGGCATGTGACCCAAAACTCAGGGACACGCGCCGCACTCATCTGTAGAGCTTATTGTTATTGTTGTTATGGCGAACTTCACTCACAATATCTTTACAACCTCTAAATAGTCTATTAAAAGTAGTACACGCAGAAAAAATGGAACAAATACAGAACAGGAAAGAATAAAGTATTGAGTCCAAAAAAGTTTCGCAGTGAAACTAGTGCACTTACCTGATAAATGTCGCTACAACAATGAAATAAACACCACAAACAATGAACTTACGCGATCCAATTACTCTAGAGAGGGAACTGGAGATGGTATCACGACAACTAGCGGTACCTAGTGTCAAATGTCCGAGTTAGAGGGGGTGCGGCATCTATCCCGGTGCGGCGCGTCACCCGGTTTTGCCCTATACAAGGATAGTTTGTCACCATGCTTCGCTGAGAAATAAAAATGTGAATATCGAGTGGGCGGAACTTAAAGTGCACCTTGTATTTGTCTTTCGCCTGGTACTTTATGAGATTGTGTGGCGGAGGGAAAATGTATGTCTGTCTGTCTGTCTGTCTGTGTGTCTGTACGCGTGATAACTCAAATACGCTTTATCGTATTTTCACGAAACTTAGTATACGCATTTGTAACGTCCATGGGAAGAAGCCTATTGATATTGGACCAAATCTGTTGACCGGTTCCGGAGTAATGCCCAATTTAGCGGCTATTTTGTGAGAGTAGGCTATATTAGGACGGCAGGCATGGTCTTGTGGTTAGTGTCGCTGACTACAGATCCGTCGGCCTAGGTTCGATTCCCGGTATTTCCTCGGATTTTTCTGAGGTAAGGAGGTCTCGTAGGGGTGCATACAGCCTCGTGATTCAAGTTGAGGAGCTACTTGAAAGAAAAGTCATGGAAACAACCATCAACGGCCGTGGGTGTCGGCATGCTGACCACATGCTCCCCAATCCTGCCATCTGCCTATGGTAGATGGCGCAGCGGTCGGGTGGTAGGCCTTGTCCCTTCAGGGATGTAACGCCACGGAGTTAGGTTTTTATGCTAGGCCTATATTAGACTGAATTTAACCAATGAAAATCAGTTCTCATGACAACATATTGTTTTACAGTGTTTATATTCGACTTTGGAAGTTGCAATACAGGTAGCTTTGACAAATAACACTACCCACATATTCCTTCATATACGCTTATCAAACTAGAGCTTTGTTCTTCCGTGAGCCCAGCATAATGAATCGATCAGGAGCTTAATTCGGAAATCGATTTTAAAAATTACTTATTTTCTGGATATCATAATTCCAATTATCACTGATTAAACACTTTGTTACATCAGTTTACATGATTTCATTAAGATACATTTCATCTCTGAGTAACTGTCCATTTCATCTTGTCTGTAACTTGAGAGAATGCTGAACAGTACCTATAGATCGCATGATCTCGAATTTCCATGTCTGGACCATTGTCTGCATCACAAAGCATGTCTACTTAGTACTTCCGGTGACTTATTGCCTGGAACGCTTTCAAAGACGTCCATCAATTAAGGGACAAGCAATGCTCCACTTCCGTTGCATTGTCCACTATAAGAAAGGCATATTATATGTCCGCAGGCATGAAGTACAGTCCTGCAGGCCTACATATTCCTCAACTCTGACGTACACAACGCATAGGCCTTTATTTACATGGATTTCATACTCCATTATTAATTTACCGAAAACATTTCTATCCATAGCTTCTCGAATTGTACGGGTAGGGGGGGGGGGAAAGGGGACCGAATCTTGTAGCTGACAGCTGCTTCATCTGCCATGGGCAGATGGCAAGATTGGGGGGCGTGTGGTCAGCATGCCGACACCCACGGCCGTTAATGGTATTTTCCGTGACCAGAGCCGCTACTTCTCTATCAAGTAGCTCCTCAGTTTTATGATGAGGCTGAGTGCACCCCGTTCCAGAGCTCCCTATCTCAGAAAAATCCGAGGTACCGAGAGGATCGAACCCAGGCCTACGGATCCGTAGCCAGTGATGCAGGCGGTCCAAGAAAGGTTCTGGTAATCCATTAAAACAAGTTCTGTAGAGTCTTTCTTTTTACTACATAGCCGGAACAAAATCAGGACGGTTTCAACACTGGATATCTACCTATATATATATATAAAAGGCTTTGTCCTGACTGACTGACTGACTGACTGACACACAGGAATCAACGTACAGCCTAAACTATAACAGGTAGAGACTTGGAATTTTGACAGTACCTTCGTTTCATAATGTAGGAGCTCACTAAGAAAGGATTTTGAAAAATTCTGATTTTAACTGCCAAAAATTAAATGTTTTTTTTTAAATACTTAACCCCCTTTTACACAGAATTATCCAAACAAATTCACAGAACATATGGTTGCCAGTTGTATCAGGTGGGTTTGGATTAAATGAAATGGATGTTTGACAAATTAGAGAAGGTATCATTATAATTCATATTATCTGTATTAATAAAAGGAATTGTCCTCGATGTCCAGCGAAATCTACTGAACGCAGAGATCTGAAATTTTAAACATAGGTGGGCTGAAGGGTCGGAAAATGCACCTCCAAGCCGGAATTTTAATTTTAGTTTTCGTTCGTGAGTTATGAGTGAAAATATGGCAATAAACGTGCATTTTTTGCTTTTTCAAAACATAAGTTTTCAGTTATACATTTCAATGTCAAATCAATTACAGTTGGCTTTGGCTATTTTTGTCACACCTTGAAAATAAAACTTTCGCGATCGCTTGAATGTTGTAAGCCCTAAATATGGTCAAACGTTGTTTTATTTGGACGAATCTCACTATACAGAGGTTTTCTGGGCCAAGAAACTCGAATCTGAGGTCGCTTTTACCAGACGATGCTATCTAATCGTGGTATGTAGTCCACGTGATTTAGGTGTTAATAATAAAATATAAAAGAAAATATACCGATAAAATACAAGTTTAAGCTTTTCTTATGTACAGGTAAGGGGAAAAAAAGCGGACCGACTCTTGTAGCTGATTTCAGAGCCTTGTGATATGTAAATAAATGTAAGAGATGTAACGGAAACGTTTGTTTTCACAAGCAATGCAGATTACGTGAAATTATTTCTCAATTCAAGCAATGTTCATTTCAATATATTCCCTGCTGCTGCCAAATGCTGCTGCCAAATCAGCCGCAGTTTCGAGTCTAAATTATAGCTACTCTCTTTGTCCTTACTCTTATGCACGAAGAAAGATGTGGGATCTCATTAAGACTAGGTGGAACAATCAGTGGCTATCTAGTGTTAAAGGAACAGTTACAAAAGAATTATTTTTTCCAAATATTGAATCCCGACTTCAAAGCAAAATTGAACCTGAATTTGTATTAACACAATTCTTGTCAGGTCATGGAATTTTTGGCTCTTACTTTGAAAGGTTTAATATTATAAGGGAGAATGGTTATTTATGTATTTGTAAAGAAAACCAGGCCGTAGAACATCTACTTTTTGATTGCCCACTCTTTGAAAGGAAAAGATTTTCTTTAACAGGACACTTAAACTATTGTGGTGTTAATTATGATAAACCACTCTTAACAATTTTTAGCAAGGATTGTTGTTGTAGAGAATTCCACTATTTCATATGTTCTATATTTAAGAGTTTACGATAATTTTATTTAAACTGTAGCAAAACAGCCTACTCTAGTATACAAGATAACAGGTACATTATAAATTGTAATTGAAATAAAACTATAGCCCTAATGTACCTTATGGTGAAATAGGGCTAAAATAAATTGTATATTAAATAAAATAAATAATATATTCCCTGCTATCCTATGAATGCCGCTAGGAATGAGCAGTGGCTCATATCGGCAACTCAGACATTTTAGTCGGTCCGCTTTTTTTCCCCCTACCTGTACATGTATTACGTACAAAAATTAAATAAAATCGTTAGAGCAGTTCTAGAGAAAATCGCAAAAAACAAAATTTTCTTTATATAAAGTCCCCTTCATATATTGTTTTTCCAGAAAAGGTTTCAGATAAAAGTTTTAGCTCTTAATATAAGCACCGCATGTACAAAATTTAAACCAAATCGTAAGATCCTTTTTTGAAAAAATTGCATGAACGAGATTTTCTTCACGTAAAGTCCCCTATAGTACCTAAGGCACGGGCAGTGGAAGTAAACATAAAAGAAGTAACAGGTACTTAAGAAATTCTGTTATGATTATAGACCTGGGATGTTAAGGCAAATGCCTATTTTGTTCCTTATGAAGTAACATGAACTTTTTTAAGTATGTTGACATTTCATGATATATCATTTATATTTATAGAGTTTTATAGTGCCCTAAAATGCCTATTTGGACCTTTGGAGCCTATTTTTACTATTTCTAGTGCCTAAAATGCATATTCTGTCCATTTAAAATAAAATTCAACTTCTGTAACTTTCACAATTATTTAATGGACATCCCTGAATGAAGAGCAGAACAGCAGAGGGTGGGTTTTTTCACAGAAACTTGATTTTCCCAAACAATTGTCGCCAAAGGAATGCTCACTGACGGGGAGAATTAGCTCAAAGCAACATGTAGCAGGTATAGGCTATAGTAAGAAGGGACATACTTTGTCAATTTTTCATATAAACCAAAACTGCTTTTGATAAATGTATTTTTAACTGTCTTAATTTTGCAATTATTTCTGTTAAGAATAGGTATACCAGTACCACGTTTCTTAGAGTAAAAAAAAAAATCACGTTACAGTTCAAGAGCATATTGTAGTATTTTAAAGTCTATTTTCTGTCTATTTACACATTTTTAAAGATATTTTAAGTGCCTATTTTCTCTTTTAAAAGCCTATTTACTTGTTTTAACAGCCTATTTTAGGTGCCTAAAACCAATTTTTTTTAGAGCCTAAATTCCCAGGTCTAGTTATGAATAGCATTCAAATAAGTACAAAAATGTCACGTTTATATTTTTCTTCTGTTACCTGTTAGCTTAAGTTCTGGGGCTGTGACTTGAACTCTGGCTTAGGTCAGTTGGTAGAGCAGTGGCACGGATAGCCAAATGTCCTGGGTTCAAATCCCAGTGTCAGAGGAATTTTTCTCCTATAATATTCTCGTAAACCAGAGTTCTATTTTCATCCATTCGTTTTTTTATACCTACATATCGCATTACGCTTGAATTTACTAATGGATATATAGCCTACAGGGTGTTAATGAATAACACCGAAATATTTTACCTGTTTATAGAGGGGACATAGACAAGCAACTTTTATTAGAAGATTTTTGCTCTATGGATTCAATTTTTCCTGTTACAGCATGAAATCTCCCAGGGCATGGCCGCCACTGACTTCTAACATTAGAAAAAAAAAATGCAAAACAAAGGAACTTCGTTGTAAACACTGTAGTGAGTAGTTATGAATAAAAATAGACTAATGCAGTGGCGACCAGTCATGTGATTAGTCTGTAAATTTTGCAGATTATGGAAACACTAAATTATGATATAGCTGTTGACGATTGATCAAGAGTCAGGTTTTTATCGATCACTAGGAAGGCATGGAGTCAATTTAATGAACATTTTAACCCTATTTCGCGTAATTATTGATTTATGAGCACCAAATTATAATGACTTTAATGCCCTGTAGCATACACATTTTACGTCGTAGAGCAAAAATCTCATAATAAAAGTTGCTTGTCTATGCCCCCTCTATATACAGGTATATATATTCGGTGTTATTTGTTAACACCCTGTATAATAGACTATATAATCCATTTATCGAGAGTTAGTATTTGTTATAAATAACAATGCACGATCAGGAAAGGGTTGTATGGGATAAATAATAGAGTTGTGAAAGCTTTTAGAGTTTAATGAAATTGCATGGCACCAGAGAGCAGTAATGTCGCGCTTTGTACGGGGTCCCTCAGGACCTTGCTTATTACAATGTGTGCCCTTTTCTTCGGATAGTCACAGAAAATTCAATTTGAGCCTCCAGTTGCTGATATGCATATAACATAATTACTGCATCATGGGAATTAGGATACAACCTCAAACTCGTTCATATAGGGCAACATTGTTACCAACGGACTAGGTCACAGGGTCATGTGCCCCCCCCCCCATTCCATTTTGAATATAAACTGTACTAGCCATGAATAAAGTTACATGATTATCTATTTCAAACTTCGCGCCTTTACTTTGCTTGTTAGTTGTTTGAGTCAAGTTTAGCAACACAGCATGGGTCAAATTTCGGTCATTACTTTGCTGCCTGGCCGTCCTTATCCCTTAGCTTAGCTTAATTGAAAATAATTAGTTAGTTTAGGTAAATTCCGCCTATATACCACTAATATTAAAAACAAAAAGCTGAAGTTTATATGAGTAAAAGAGAAAAACTAAAATATGATGTAAATTTAGCTTTTATTGTGTATTATAAAATGCTTAATATATTAATTCATCACTTAATAAGATAGAATATTAAAAACGACATTGAGCTCAATGTATTGTCAAAGTAAAATATTTACAATAAAAATAAAATAAATAAATAAATAAGCCCGTCACAATCCCTTATAGGGCAAGGGCCTCCTACCATGGTAGGGCTGGCTCTGTTTTACTCTCCCAAGGTGAGCTATTTCCTTGGAGAGTTGGGTTTTTGCCTCCTGGTGGGTTAAGACCTATATATTAACAACACTTTCCTAGGACACTGTTTTCCTAATGAATTAAATGCTCTATCATTTGTTTTCAGTTCACTTTTTCTGTGACCTATCCTGAACATCTCATTTCTGCCTGAACTCTTCTTCCTTTCCTAGATCACTGTTTTCCTAATGAATTAAATGCTCTATCATTTGTTTTCAGTTCACTTTTTCTGTGACCTATCCTGAACATCTCGTTTCTGCCTCCTCCCTGAACTCTTCTTCCTTTCCTAGATCACTGTTTTCCTAATGATTTAAATGTTTTATCACTTGTTTCCAGTACACTCTTTCTTTGGCCTGTCTTGTCCATCTCATTCCTAACTCCTCCCTGAATTCGTCCTCCCATCTGCGTCGAGGTCTGCCTCTGCTTCTTTTACCCTTCCTCTGGTCCCAAACAGTTGTTGCATACGCCCATCTTTCTTGATTCATTCTGATGACGTGAATAATCAATAATAAAATTATAAAATTGAACTTGTCACTTATTATTTAAAATATAGCAAAGATTAAAACATATATGAACTTGAATTGAGGCATTCACATATTGTCAATTGTTATAAAATTATCGTACAGTATTTATGTGTGTCACAAATATTGTATTCTATAGATGGGATGCATTTAACTCCTTCTTCTTGTATTTAGTGCAGCTGTTTATTATTATGAAAGTCAATTATAATATTGTCAATATTAAGAGTAAATACAAATTTATGTAGTTCCTCTTCTTAGATCGACTAGCAGATCTTGAATAGTACGTGGTGGATTAGCTTCAGCTTTCTTAGTTTTCATTATGTAGAGATGCATTCCGACGTCATAGCGTCATCATCAGTCATGCCGTTGGTCTAGCGAGATAACATTCTGTGGTGAGTACTTGAATGCTTGAGTACTTGAGTAGCTTGAAAATGCTTAGCTTAATTCTTTACTTATTATTATATTATTATTATATACATATATATTTAATTATTTTATTTTACTTAAAAATACTTATGTCAATTTGTATATCCTTGTAATTACATTGTAAGAATCATTACTAAGGTGTCTATTTCTGTAAATAATTATTAATGTATCTTAAAACTTCTTTTATTTCTTTCCTTTGATATTACTTATAACATCACTTATTGTAAAATCAATTATTTTGTAAGATGTTAGTATTTCTTTTTTCTTTTTTTTTTTTTTTTTCTTCTGGTCGAGTGGAATGTGAGGTCTTACGGCCTTAACTCTGTCAGGTAAAATAAAACATTATTATTGTTATTATTATCATTATTATTTAACAATACCTCCTCTCCTAAAGACGGAGGGGTTGTGGCTATTTTAATTTGTACAAGTTCACAGAAATGTTGCGACTGGACACTTTTCGGCGAAAATTTTACATCGGACGCATACTCGCTAGACTATTGTTATTCTGTACAATATAATAATAATAATAATAATAATAATAATAATGTTTTATTTTGCCTGGCAGAGTTAAGGCCATAGGGCCTTATCTTCCACTCAACCAGGATAAAGACAAAATACATTAAAAGGAATTTACAAAAAACAAATACAATAGATATCATACATAATACAAAATGTTAAAAATAAAATAATAATACAATATTGAAGTACCTATATTAAAACATAAGACAAAAATGCGTCCAATAATATGCCGAGATATATTACAATATACACACTGGCTAACTCTCCCCCGAGCAACACGGCTTCGGAAGATAGAGTCTACAATTTCTCGATTTTGTGATGATTTTTTCTATTTCCGTCATACTCTTCTTTCCCAGTGTTTATGGTAATAGATCAAGGCCACCTGCAACTAATTTCACAAGTAAAAAATATTAGCGTCCATAGCGCTAAAAAAAATGCACGTCCTCTGCCCGTATTTCGCTCCTAACTCGCGTACAAAAGATAAAATCAAATAAAATCAGGTAAAGTGATGTATAGGGACCGGATTTTTAGGTTTTTACCTATTTTTTTCCTTACTTCCAAAACAAAAAGTGCTTATACACTTTTTCGAATCATGTCCATAGGATTCACCCACATTAATTCTGTGGCACCTAAAAATACCTAAATGGGGTATAAAAACCTAAATATACCTAAACGGGATATAAAACCTAAAATACCTCATTTACGCTCCTTTTTTGTCTTTTTTGTTTGTCAGTTGAGAAATCGATATTTCACGGGGAGAGAATAATTTTTGTCGGGTAGAAATTAATACCACCAGCGTTTAATTCAGCCCATTGTCGTCTAGGATGGACAGTATCAAGAGAGGAAAAGAGTACCGGCGTATTCCTTTTAAAATATTCGTACGAACAACCATTGTTGCCGTGTATGAACAAGGATATAGATTTCTGTTGTTTTTTGTTTGCCTTTAGTACTTCCCTGTTATTCATACTGAGTGGTCATACTGTGAGTTTTAAGAAGACGTGTTAATTATGCCGAAACAAATGAAATCGAATTTATTACGGCAGTGGATTGGCGACGATCTGAATTTCACTACAGATGGCAAAGTAATATTTTGTCAAGCCTGCCAGAAACACGTATTATTTACCTTTCTAGAAAAGGGGGAAGTTTTCGTCCCTAGTTCATCTGTTGTGCGGTTAGCATTCGTAACAACCGAAAAAAGGAAAATCCACATTCAACCATCAAATATTTTGAGCATCGGATTCGAATCCTGAGAAGGGTAGTGTCTAGATACAGTATTAACTATTAACTAAGAAATACCTGTAACAGGAAGAACTTCACAGTTGAGAATTTTGAAAGATATTTAGTGATATACTGTAACCAGGAAATGTGAGGCAATCTTATTTGAACTGCTTCTTTTGATTGTTTATGCTTTCTTTCTTCAATTGTATAACATTGTCCTAAAGCAAGTTTACACAAATTTAATTCAATTTTGTTAAGTTAAACATTACAAGTATTATGTTTTGAATCCTATGTAGCACATTCAAATTCATTAAACCAATTATTCTACCCAAAAACTATATTTTGGACAAAAAACCTAAAAAAAACTATTTCACCTAATTGAAAACCTAAAACAGTGTTTTTAAAAACCTAAAAATCCGGTCCCTAGTGATGTAACAAAGTGCCAGAATGCTTTTGTTTAATCAGTGATAACTGCAGTTATGATATGCATAAAATAAGTTACTTTTGTAATCGCTTTCCGAGTTGAGCTCCAGATCGATTCATTAAGCAGGGCTTACGGAGAACAAAGGTCCAAAGTTTGATAAGCATATGTGAAGGAATATGTGGGTAGTGTTATTTGTCAAAGCTAACTGTATTGCAACTTCCAAATCCGTATATGAACACTGTAAAACAGTATGTTGCCATTAGAACTGATATTTGCATTTGATAAATTCTTTCTAATATATTACCATAAAATAGGCACTAAATTGGGCATTGCTCCGGTACGGGTTAACCGATTTGCTCCAAAATCAATAGGCTTCTTCCCAGTGACGTTATAAATGCGTATATCAAGTTTCGTGAAAATCCGATAAAGCGTATTTGAGTTATCACGCGTACAGACACACGGACAATCATTTTCCCGTCCCCCACAAACAATCTCATAAAGTACCATTCTGGCACTTATGCCCGGTTTCTACAAACTAGTGAATTACCTATGGGTAAATTATCCATGGACAAATTAGTTCCATTTAACCTACAATTATATAATGAGCAAGGCCTTGGAGTTGTACAGTTAATTTAATTCAGAAGGCTTTGATTCTCATTGTTTAAATATTACTATTGATCCTATGAAAGGTTAAATTTTATCCAGCCATCCATGAAAGGATAAATTGACCCGAAGATTTACTCTTGGAAAGATCTAGCCCGAGTTTGTAGGAACATTTTTTCTGTCATTTTCATATTTACCCAGAGGACATTTATCTAGAAACTCGCCACAAGTGTAAGTGATTGCTATCTTTAAATTATTTGTGTTTGTGTGGTGTTATTCTTGTGTAAATTCTGTCCATTGGATAATTTACCCATAGGTAATTCGCGAGTTTATAGAAACCGGCCATTAATAAGGTAAATTCGGTCCATGTTGGTTAAAAATCTCAGATCTTAGGGGGCCGTAGATTTGGCTGGGTTTCGCACAGAGACAAACACTTCATCCTATTACGTAGATAGAGTGAATATGTTTCTAGTTCTTTCCACAACTAATACGAATATTTTACTTTGCTCTTGCTTGCTTTCGTGGTCTGTTTATCTTCCACATTTCCTCCACGACGGCAATAAATTATACTATCGTCTCGGTTCTTATTTTTATTAAAATCCTCCCCACACATTCATGTAGATAGCAGACAAACTATAACTTTTATGAGGATTTCTCATAAGTTCCTTTCTAAAGAAAGAAAGATTCACTTATCAACAGCGTCTGGTAATAAATTTGTATCTCAGAGACGGCTGCAAGCTGATACATAACAGTTTTATTACCGTCCTCCTTTCCCATAATACTAACTTCCTCCACTACTTCAAATTAACTTTGAACTTCTGTTTCCTTAATGAAATAGGAAATCTCTTGCTTGTAACACGGCTCTTAGGAAAGCCTTTCGTTTCCAATATTTAATCAGGCCTTAAGTATTCATCCTACAGTGGCATCAAAAACTTTCCGTTGTTCTGAGCCCTGTTTCATAGAATTTTTACACTGATTTTATTAGCAAATACTAGTTATTATTATTAGTCTTCTGTTTCATAAGTAGGGGCGGATTTCTATAACATGTAATATTTTTCCCCTTTGCATTATTTCAGGTTTCCGACTAATTTAAACCCGATTCCAAGCACCCTGGTGAAAATGGAACGGCTTTTATTGTGCATATTTAGGAAATTTTCAACTACTGTAGTATATTTAGTATGAATGTGCATATTTAGGTCATATTTTTGGCATATTTGTGTGCATATTAAAGAAATTTTGAAGTTTCATATCATATTTTGTAAATTTTGCATTATAAATGATACTTTTTGAGAATCTACAGATATTTTAAATAATTAACACCATATTTTAATAAAATGTTTTCTGATGAAACTTAAAAAAATATACACAATGTGTAAGTGGTAAAGTCATATTTTAAATTTTATTGGTCATATTTTAATGTTTTTTAGGTAAAATAAATCCGCCCACTAGTCATAAGAATATTTTCTAATAATATTAGTTATGAGTTCATGGCTCTAAAATAATTATTAGTAAATATTGCTAATATTATTAGTAAACTGTTTCATGGACTGCAGAACTAATAAATTTTACTGTTAATATTAGGTGTTTTTCTATAAGTGTTTTTGGACCAATAACTTATTCTCAGATCCATGTAATTCACTTTTCGTGATTTAAAATTTGTGGAAAATGATTCACTCTGATATAATTATCAATTCAGAAAAAGCTTACACACGCTATCAAAGGAATTTTTGTCATAGATTTTAGTGCATAAGCCTACTGCTATCTTGAATAAGTGCCTGGCAGATTTATTCATTTCTTAGAGCTAGTTATTATGGAGATATATGTAGGCCGTGCTGCTTTGGAATAGTATTGACAAAAAGACTAAGAAGAAACAAAACACAAACAACAATCCAGATATAACCTCCAAACCAATCAGCTGACTAATGAACTAATAATATTAGTGAAGAGATTTTATGAGTAGTGTTCATATCTCTATGAAACAAGATTTTGTTAACTAATTTAATAATATTATGAGTTCTAATATTATTAACTAATATTATTGGCAAGTTCTATGAAACAAGGCCCTAGTTATATTCACCCCCTTATGCGAAGGTGGTATTGACCTTTCTTTCAGACTCGCAGCAGGATACCAAAGTAGGCCATGGAACTATTGATGCACATCTGTTTTCTATTGTTGATGGGTTCTGTGAATTTCAAATTATATCCAGTTTAAGTGCATATGATACAAGATGAAACTGCGGCGATGGGTAAGTAAATTTCCAATTCAGTTTTTGCCTTTACGACTGAGGAAACCATGAAAAACCCAAGTCAGTGTGTCCAGGTTTTTGTCGATCACTAAGAAGGCATGAAGTTAAGTTAATGAAAATGTTAACCCTATTTCGCTTCATTATTGATTTATGAGCACCAAATTGTAATGAAATTTAATGCCCTGTAGCATAGGCCTACACATTTTACGTCATAGAGCAAAAATCTCCTATTAAAAGTAGCTTGTCTATGTCCCCTCTATACACAGGTAAAATATTTCGGTGTTATTCATTAACATCCTGTATAATTACTTAAATTATTTCTTTATTTTTGTTTGGTATTATTATTATTATTATAGTATTTTAGGTATTAAATTTATATTGCTTTCAGTTTCCTTCCAAAATTTATCTTAGTCATCAGTGTAGGCCTACATTGTTTGATAAGGGAAATCGTTGTAAATTCCAGATTGCTTTTGTTTCGTCAGACTACAGGTGGCTGTGGAATGTATGGAATGCACAGGGCACTGCAGTGGTTGCGTGGATATCGTATCTGTGGTTACAGCCAGCATATTCTAGCAGGCCATGTCCACAACACACGATCAAATGCACAGAGTTATCATCACCTATGCACACTCAGTATGTACAACCACACAATATGTGGATTCCCTGCGTTGTTCCATACACATGCACACGCGCTATTTTGCATTCATTTGTTTAACTAATATTGTTCTTGTTTCACCAAACTATATGACGCTTATTACATCATCATAATGGTATCCATTTCGATACTGATTTTCACTATAACTTTCGTGTAGTAGGCCTATCGATTTTTATCGAACAAGGAACGATCTTGAAATCTTGAGAATAACAAATGAAACTGTGTAATAAACAACCTGTACTTAAAATAAAATAAATTCCGTTCAGGTTAATTTCAATATTATACTAAATTGAGTTAATTTCGTGTGTTTTTAATTTGCGTTGTTTGATGCTAAAGCTCCAAGGAAAGCCCTGCGGCCTGATGCCTTGTAGCCTGTCATCTATCGGAAAAGACGAAAACGGCTTAACATCTGATGTCCAAGAGTCATTGGCTTCATCAATTACAAGGTGTTCTAAAAACGAAAACTTATATATTTAATTATGGCCGAACAAAAACAGTCGTACTTGCCTAAAACACTTGTGTGAAAATTATGAAACTCTCTTTGCTCGTTTCATAAAGATACTCGTGACTTAATAAATGTCATTATAGGCTCGTTGCATTGTGCAAAAGTACAGGGTGTCCCACTCAAACCTCCCGCATTTTAATGAATCATACATCACAAAGTATGCAGAATTATTATTATTATTATTATTATTATTATTATTATTATTATTATTATTATTATTATATAATACGGAATAGAGGTCGGCCTCAATACGGAAGTCTAAAGTCATAAATATATTAAAAAATGAAGAAATGTTTATAACATATCATTATTCATCTATAATAATAAAAGGAAGTGTTTGTCTGTCTGTCCACGATGTCCAGCGAAATCCACTGAACACAGAGATCTGAAATTTTAAACCTATATGGACTAAAAACGTGGGCGAATGCACCTCAAAGCCGGATTTTTTTTATTTTCGCTTTCGTTCGCGAGTTATGAGTGAAAAACGGGCAGAAAACTTGCATTTTTTTTGCGCTTTCGAAGCATCAGTTTTCAGTAATACTTTTCAATATTCAAATCAATTGCAGGTGGCTTTGCCTACCTTTGTCACGATTTGGAAATAAAAGAATCGCTTCATTTTGTAAGCCCATCCTGGTCGATTCATTTGTTTAGAATGCCAAGGAACGCAGACATCTAAAATTTTAACATAGTCGGAAGAGGGATAATGGATATAGGCTTAAATGGACAAACATTTATCGGTTTAGACGGAACTCACTATGCAGGGGTTTTCTGGGCCAGACGACGCGTTCTAATCGTAGAATTCACTTCAAAACCGGCTTGTTAGCTGTTTCAATAATTATATTAATCGTTTAATATATGAATGTTTCGCGTGCAAGTGTTAATAAATATAATGTTTTAATTATTTTGCTCTTAATTTTTTATCTTCCGATTAATTGTTGTGGGCGAAGCCACGGGGATCTGCTAGTATTTAATAATCCTTTCTCTATTTCTTCCGAATGCGTTTATATCATCGCTCAACAGACAGCCATCATCTGTATACGAGAAGATCGGGTTATTGCCTTTTAATTCTAGGCCTACCTTGTTTTCCTGAACTTTCCTAATGGCATATTCCAAAGCCATATTAACTTTTCTTTTACATGTTTCTTTCTTCAGTTCCCTTACACGTTTTATCTACAGTATTTTTAAGGGAATTGAAATTCTTTCAACGCGTAATACTCAGGACAGACGTCATTTTTTTTTTTTCCAGTGACACAGATTTCTGTCGGAAGTTGGTTGCAAGGGGGCTTTGATTCCTTACCGTAAATTTAATTTAAAAATCAGTTCCAGAACTTGCATAGTTAATTGGTTTACGCTTTTTCTCCAATCTATCTTTCTGACAGAGCTTCAAGAAAGAAAGAAAAGACTTCTTTCAACGGCCTCCTGTGTGAAGATTTTCATAACTCTCGTGAATGGAGAGGTAATGACACAATTTCTCTCGTGCAAAAAGAGATTCTGTGAGAAAATATATAATTTAAGCTTATAATGGTGGCACTCACGTACGACAGAGAATAAAGGAAAGAAAGTATGATTTTATATTCTCTCAAAATCAAAATTAGAATGAATTAACACACACGAAATTGTCATGCATTGTTGTTTTTGTATAAATCACTTAATAATGAAATAGATGATATTAATATTCTTGAAGAAACATATTTTTATGTTCCATGTTAAAGATCTTATAAATTGCATAATAATTGCAATAATAATTCTCCTCTTTATAATGTGCTCCGTCTATACAATCAATTGGGCAAAATGGGCAATATAGATATATTTAATACTAACAATAAGTGGTTTAAAAGTATCTGTGATCAAAATTTGAAAACTTTATTATATTAATGATTAAATAAACGGTGCAAAAATATGTTGCACAAACTTTCTCGCATATACGTGTTGAAGGCTAGCACAGAAAAAGTAAATTATAGAAACAATTAAATTTTATATATTTCATTTTCATAAAACTAACAAGTATCTAGAGCGGAAAGCATCAGGGTCGATCTTTATGTTGCATGCTTTTACCGTGACATAATAATAATAATAATAATAATAATAATAATAATAATAATAATAATAATAATAATAATAATAATAAGGGGTTTGCATAGTTTTCTCAATCTTAAAAGCAATATGCTGCATGAATGAGTTATTACAAGAGCATACTGGTAAATTTGGGTGGCCACGAGGTTTGATTTGAACCCAGGACCTCTTCCCTATTACCTACTACCACGTAGCTCTAATTGATTATAGCGTGTTCATTACGACTGTGGTAAACTGACTACATTTCACAACAATAATTAGATTATTGTATTCTTGTTACTATGGGCAACAAAAGAATATCATTCATATTTTAATCAAAATGTGTTCTGAAATTCGCATTTAAATCATATTATATCGTTTTTATCTTGATACCTATTAATTTTATAAAGAAATGTTATTAACAAAAAATGTTCTTCTTAATTTTCTCTACAGCTTTACTGTGCTAGTTTTCATGTATCGCCTACTGTAATGGAGATAATCTAGAAAAATTGAAAATGGATACGAGTAATTTTTGCAGAGAAACGGATATATCCAATTCATTAGTCACAGATGAGAGATTATGATTTCACATTTTTATTAAAATCGTTAGAGACAGTTTTAAAAAAATCAAGATTTAAAAAAAAGTTTTCATGAAAAGTCCCCTTAAAGTCTGTATAGAGGGAAACCTGTGTTTACTTCTAGGGGATACGTTTCGGCATTGAGTTTTGCCATCTTCAGCCCTTGAAATGCATTTACATATTTGCACCTAATATCCATTGAGAATGACCATTGGTCAGCGATTTTATATTTCAAACTAGCTTTACTCGATGGGGAGAATTTCAAGTTTCTAGCTCATCTGGAAGTGGGCAAACATTAATATCGGTGTGCCGAGTCGAGCCCTTTCTCGGGGGATTTTTAGTGCTAAAAAATAAAAAAATAAACTTTTTGGAATTTTCCTGTGGTTTACAGCCTAAAAGCTATATGTGTACCAAATTTCAAGTTTATAGCTCATCTGGAAGTGGGCAAACATTAATGTCAGTGAGTGAGTGAGTGAGTCAGTCAGCCTTGTGGCTTTATATTATAGGGACTAGCTTTACTCGATGGGGAGTTGTTTGTCTGTGTCCCCTCTATGCACAGGTAAAATATTTTGGTGTTTTTCATTAACACCCTGTATAACTAAATATTTCGAAACGAGGGTATAAGGCTGCGCATAAAACATAGTAAAGGTAATAACTTAGGCAAGGCATTTGGTGATTTTGCATCTTTTTATATGAAGGTTAAAAGATAGCTCCAATTGTGTATAATTGTGTATCATGAAATAATTGATTAATGCCCGGTTTCTACAAACTAGTGAATTACCTATGGGTAAATTATCCATGGACAAATTAGTTCCAATTAACCTACAGTGATATAATGAGCAAGGCCTTGGAGTTGTACAGTTAATTTAATTCAGAAGGCTTTGATTCTCATTGTTTAAATATTACTATTGATCCTATGAAAGGTTAAATTTTATCCAGCCATCCATGAAAGGATAAATTAACCCGAAGATTTACCCTTGGAAAGATCTAGCCCGAGTTTGTAGGAACATTTTTTCTGTCATTTTCATATTTATCCAGAGGACATTTATCTAGAAACTCGCCACAAGTGTATGTGATTGCTATCTTTAAATTATTTGTGTTTGTGTGGTGTTATTTTTGTGTAAATTCTGTCCATTGGATAATTTACCCATAGGTAATTCGCGAGTTTATAGAAGCCGGCCATAAATAAGGTAAATTTGTTTTTGCATTTTTTGCTTCATTTGGCATTTACGTCAATTTCAAGAGGTAGATCTTTTTTGGCAAATTTTAGGTCATGTTTGAGTGGAGGTAGAGAAGAGCTTTTCTAGGTACAAATCGTTACTTTCAGACAACAGACAATCGTTTTTATTTGAGAATCTCCGCCAATTGTTCATAGTTCATTTTAATTCAGGTTTATTGTAAACACCACAGCAGTTCGTCTTGTAGCAATAAAGAGTTTTTTCTTTCTTTTTAAATGGTATATATTTGCTAGGGGCAATTTGATGGACATGCCAGTTCAAAAAGAATTTATTTTTCGCTAAGGGTGTCCAAGTACTGTAGTATAAATTTACTTACTTCTTTAGTAACAAAACAAAACAAAATAAATTCATATATAACTCACTGTCTTTCCTTAATTTGTTTTTAGCGATTCATTACTTTAAAAACTAATAAGTAATAATGGTAAATTTATTGGTCATTTTTGTGTCTTTTTCGCTATTTTATGGTCACTAAATGTCTTGCAATAGTAATAAATATGTTTCAAAAACCAACTACAGTAGATATGACATAAAAACCGTCTCACACCAACCATACCTTCTCATATAAGTTACCTGCAGAGTTCCTATTTTTTCAACACATGGAAAATGCATTTATCTTCTTGATATTTCCTGTTACAATTCCAAGTTTGTTGGCAACTACAGTAAACAACTTTCGATACACTTTACTGTTGAAATTCGTCACTCACGCACAAACTGAAACTTTACAAGATTATTCCCGCCGGTGCCAAGGGAATCCAACATTCGTCAAGTAAGTTACAACTCAGTAAATATAAAATAGCTGATTCAAACATTCTTTCAAAAGTAGGTCAGAGAATAAAGTATACCTACCAAATGATCTCATACAAGGGACATATTTCCCACTCAGTAATTTTTATATATATATATTATTTATTTAATATTACTAAGTTATTAGAAAACAGGGGGCTTAGGAAAATATTCGGGCTAAGAGAGATGAAAACTACATACCGACGAGCTTCATGATCTGTACTCGTCACCGGATATAGTAAGGGTAATTAAATCACGGAGGTTGAAATGGGCTGGACATAGGGGAGGAAAGACATATCTCAAAAGTATTGACTGGGAGACCCCGAAGGGAAAAGACCACGTGGAAGACCAAGACGTAGGTCGGAGGACAATGTTAGAATATATTTAAGGGAAGTAGGATTTGCGAGGGATGGTTGGTTGGAGTTAGCACAGAATAGGGTTGAATTGCAGGCTCAGGTAAGCGCGGTAATGAACCTTCGGTTTCCATAAATCATATAATATTCTTCTAGCTTGCTTAGGAATTGTCTATTGCCATTGAGTAAATAAGTAAGTATATTGTTGCCTATTATTACAGAAAACCCTTTTAAATATTAAAATGTCCTTGTTCGAAAGCCCACAGGTGAGAAAAGCGCATAAAGGGCATTCAGGCATACATTCGTATTTGTATAGATAGATGATTATTAAATAGACTCAGTTTGAAAGAGGTTGAAAATGTTAAAATTCATTTCGCGTGTTTAATTGTTAAATTTCTCACAATAGTCGTATAAATAGTCATACATGGTGGTTCGACTAAAACTCGTATGTTGGCAGAACCGTGAGCAAAGGTAGAAGAACATACTTTAAGGTATCTAGAAGATACTTATTAAAGTAAATATAATATTTATAATTATTATTATTTCACAAATATTAATGAAGGTAAAGTGTTCCCTATATAGGCCATGGAGGCCCAGAGGGTTCCAGGAGGTTGAGGCTCCCAGTTTGGGCATTCGGTACATGAAGGTGATAAGGTTGTCAGCCTTACGCACCGGCCGCCTTTACCCCCAGGATTGCTCCTGGTACTCATTTCGACCCCAGGGCCATAGTGCCACCAGAAGGATTAGGAAAATCGAAAATCTCAACCACCTCATCGGGAATCGAACCAGCGACCTTCCGGTTACAAATATTAATGACTGTCTAAAAAATAGTGTGCGATACACGTGATAAAATGATTTCATTTTGCTCGTAGGATTGCTACACTCGCCTTTACGGACTCGTTTCGAAGACATAACCGACTCGCAAAATAAAATCTCGTTTTTTACACTTGGATCATAAACAACCATTCTATCAAGTCCCAGGAAAGAGACTAGCGAATTTTATAATTATTATTTATTCAAGTTACATCAGCTCGCTCTATTTCTTCCCACGCCTGCGCGGTAGAGCTGCGTAATTAGGTTACTTACCGCTGTATCCTTGCTCTTAATCAGATTTTCCCACTAGACTTCATTGGTGGTTTCTAATGAACGCTTATTTTTGCTCTCTCTACCAGCTACTGTAGCCCTACTCCTAACTACATTACTACTTAACTTTGTTCTTTTTAATAATTTGCGTTTGATAACACAGACCAACAGCCATTTGGGTACCTTAGAATTTATACCTTTTCTTGGGTATATTTAGGTCGCTGATGCCAAATGTGCCACTAGTTTTTCCCTAACAGCTTTAGTTTGTTAGATACTAGCAGGCGCCCGCGGCTTCGCCCACGATAATTAATTGAAAAATTAAAGATTAAGAGTAGGCTATAATAATTATTAAAGCATTATATTTATTAACACTTGCATTCGAATCATTCATAAACTAAACCATTTAATGAAACAGCTAAAATTCCGGCCTTAGAGTACATTCCACAATTAGAAAGCGCCGCCTGGTAAAACGATCTCAGATTCGATTATGCAGTTACCGTTTCTCAACTGTTTATTGACAGATGAATATGATGTGAATTTCATTTGATAAATTCATTGTAATTTTCTGAAATTATATAATTTTTCAAAGGAAGGAATGGTTCGTTTGGATTTTTATTGTCCGCGATACTTTTAGGGTTAAACTATCAACTGTTGCCCGCGACTTCGCCCGCCATTATTAATTGACTCCAGGATTTTTAAGAAATTTACACTGGCAGTTTATTAAAAATGTTTGTGGTTCAGAGCTATGAAAATTGTAAGTAAAAATAAAATTAGAATATTTGTTCATTGTGTTCATTTTACCTAGGCCTTATATAATAAAGAAACTGTTGTTCTAACGGTATTACATTTGTATAATATTGTGAAAGTTTACACTGCGAGAGACGAACATCGCCGAGTATACTCGATGTCTCACGAAGTGAGAGAGCGAGTGAGTACGCTATTTAGGGCCGTTGAATTGTATAAGAGTAGATTGTATTATCATTATGCATATTATCCCATTTTAAGTTTGATATAAATAAAAAAACAGTGCCAATTTTTAGCTTCTAAATCACGTGAAGAAAAAAGTAACACACTAACATTACATTAACATTACAATAACAATATACGTAACATGGGGTCTTTCAAAAAATTTATATTATCTAGACCTGGGATTTTAGGCTCTATAAAAATAAGTTTTAGGCACCTAAAATAGGCTTTTAAAACAAGTAAGTAGGCTTTTAAAAGAGAAAATAGGCACTTAAAATAACCATTAAAAATGTGTAAATAGAGAGAAAATTTTCTTAAAATGCTACAATATGCTCTTAAACTGTAACGTGATCTTTTATTACTGCAAAAAAGTGGTATACCTATTCTCAACAGAAATAATTGCAAAATTAAGAGATAATTAAAAATAGATTTATCAAAAACAGTTTTGGTTTATACGAAAAAGTGACACAGTATGTCCCTTATTACTATATACCTGCTACTTGATGTTTTAAGCGAATCCTCCCCCGTCAATCAGCATTCCTTGGCGACAGTTGTTTGGGAAAATCAAGTTTCTGTGAAAAATCCACCCTCTGCTGTTCTGCTCTTCATTCAGGGGTGTCATTAAACAATTGTAAAAGTTACAGAAGTGGAATTTTATTTTAAATGTACAAAATAGGCATTTTAGGCACTAAAATAGTAAAAATAGGCTCCAAAGGTCCAAATAGGCATTTTAGGGCACTATAAAAGTCGATAAATGTAAGTGATTTATCATGAAATGTCAACATATTTAAACATTTTCATGTTATTTCATAAGGAACAGAATAGGCATTTGCCTTAAAATCCCAGGTCTAATTATCACATATTGTACGGTCGTTTATGACTTATGAGCTGTCAATTTCAGGGCCAAAAAATAATCCAGCTTTTAGTTGTCCTGTACTTCGTACAGTTTTCATCCTACATGTCCAACGTATGGTCAAGAACCTTCACTAGCTATATAATCAGGCAAGATTTTGTTTCGCTGGACTAAGAGTTCTCGAATAAAATCTATATAAAAGTAGAGCTGGTAGAGAAAAGCTGTTTACATATTTGGAATAAGCACACTAATGCCCGGTTTCTACAAACTTGTGAATTACCTATGGGTAAATTACCCATGGACAAATTAGTTCCATTTAACCTACAATGGTATAATGGGCAAGGCCTTGGAGTTGTACAGTTAATTTAATTCAGAAGGCTTTGATTCTCATTGTTATTGATCCTATGAAAGGTTAAATTTTATCCAGCCATCCATGAAAGGACAAATTAACCCAAAGATTTACCCTTGGACAGATCTAGCCCGAGTTTGAAGGAACATTTTTTCTGTCATTTTCATATTTACCTAGAGGACATTTATCTAGAAACTAGCCACAAGTGTAAGTGATTGCTATCTTTAAATTATTTGTGTTTGTGTGGTATTATTCTTGTGTAAATTGTGTAAATTCTGTGCATTAGATAATTTACCCATAGGTAATTCGCGAGTTTATAGAAACCGGCCATAAGTAGCCTATAGCTAAAATCCGGTTAAAACATCTGGGACACCAAACAAAAAATTCTTTTTTGTTGGGCTGTGTAATTTTCAATTCCCATTTTGGTCAGGATTGGTCAGAATTCAAGTTCAAGAATAGGGTGACAAAATACTGCATAGTTATTTAAGACATAAGTCGTAAAAGAAAGATTTTACATGGCGAGTAGGTATGTTTTCGAAACGAGCCCTTAAGCGGCCCTACGAGCAAGCGTCTGTTGCCTCTTTTGGATCGTTAAGGCTTATTTCTGTGTTTATATACACATTTTAAAAAGGCATAAAGAATTTCAATGAGAATTTTATAGGAAAAAATTTGTTCCGACACTGGGACTTGAACCCAGGACCTTTGGCTATTCGCGACAATGCTCTACCAACTGAGCAAAGCCGGAGTTCAATTCACAGCGCCAGATGGAACCTCTCTCCTATGACTGATTGCCCTAATGGTTGCTGATTGCTACCTAGTGTACCTCACAGTATGACATATGACATAACTTGTCTGTCTGTGAGGTAGAACCATTATGGCAATCGGTCATAGGAGAGAGGTTCCATCTGGCACTGTGAGTTGAACTCCGGCTTAGCTCAGTTGGTAGAGCATTGGGGCGAATAGCCAAACGTCCTGGGTTCAAGTCCCAGTGTCGGAGGAATTTTTCTCCTATAATATTCTCATGTAATGTCCAACAGAGACCAATAATCTGTGGTTCATGAAGGCTTTATCAAGAATTTCAGTGTATGAAAGTGAAAAAAGTTACATAAAAATGAAATGGCATATTCACTTCACAAAAATCTTTATTGAGCATCTTGTCGCCTATAAATGCATTTGTTTTCAAGCAGTTGAAAACTTACATCCTCAGACGATTCAATTAATCTCTTTAAAAACCAGAACCTATATAAGATTAGGCCTAAGTACTGTATGTGATAAATAAATTATTAAATTTTCATTGTTTTGGCATTTAATTAATGCCTAATTTACATATATTACTGTCTATTTTCGGAATATTAAATGCCCTTTTGCCTGCCTTTTATAACCAAAATAAAATCATGTAAACTGATTTGAAAAAGTGCCAGAATGTTTTTGTTTAATCAGTTATAATTGCAATTAACTTATGATATGCAGAATATAAGTTTTTTTTAATCGATTTCCGAGTTAAGCTCCAGATTGATTCAGCAGGGCTTACGGAAGAACAATGATCTAGTTTTTTTTAATCAAATTAAAATCGTCCAGCATCAGCGGAACTATACAGATTTGTGATATCTTGACAAACGCACACTCACAAAAAAAATACAAAAAAAAATCAAATTGGCCGGTTACGGGATTTGAACCAAGGACATCCACAGTGTGAGTCCAAGACATTATCATCTTGGCCACCTCGCTCAGGTTAACGGTCTAGTTTCATTTAGTGTAAGTGAAGGAATATGTGGGTAGTGTTATTTGTCAAAGCTAACTGTATTGCAACTTCCAAAGCGGTACATGAACACCGTAAAACAATATGTTGTCATGAGAACTGATTTGCATTTGATAAATTCTTTCTAATATATTACCATAAAATAGGCACTAAAACGGGCATTACTCCGGTACCGGTCAACCGATTTAGTCCAATATCAACAGGCTTCTTCCCATGGACGTTATAAATGCGTATACCAAGTTTTATGAAAATCCGATAAAGCGTATTTGAGTTATCGCGGGTACAGACAGACAGACAGACAGACGTTTTCCCGTACCCACACAATCTCATCAAGTACCGTAGTGACATTTAATAAATACCTGAACTTACAGGCTCTAGTCAGATCCTTTTCCATTTTCATGTTCTTTTTCTGCTCTTCTCAAATGTTATTAGCCTTATTGAGTGTGTTTGAGGCCTATTAATTCTTGTTAGATTCACAAACTACTGTATTACATGCAAAAGTTATATCTCTTGGAAGTCAAGAGAGGGGTTTCAATGTTTTTCTTATGCCAGAAGTTGTTTGCAACTTTCATATCTTCTACACTTGGAATGCTAATGGAGGAAGAAAAAAAATTGAAAAAGATGACTTTATTATAAGCGAAGAGAAAGTTTGAGAATGGAGGGATATGAACTTTGGCTTCCAGTAAAACAAACAAACCTGAGGTACGAATCAAGTAGGCTTATATCATGAAATAGAATCACGTAAAAGAGCATATCTTGAAATTAAACCACAGTATAGTATAACAGTAGCGAAGCTCCATACAGTTTTTTTCAACCGGCGCGACGGCAGCGCTCGTAGCGGTGAGCAAGATCCACACAATATGCATGCATTGTTGCTTATGTAAAATGTCAACAATATTTTATGGAAATGCTTGTGGTGCTAAAAATTGCACCAACAGCCAAAGGAATTCTCCCGATTTGTCTTTCTTCAGGTTCCCTAAAGATCCTGAGAGGTAAGCAAAAACAGTTATTTGTGAAATTAAATTGCAAATTTGTGATTATCATGCTTGCATCCATACTAGTGCATTTACTCCTATTTCTTTTAATTTTAGGAGCAGAAAATGGCTTGTAAATGCTATATACAATTAATTATTTTTATATGTATATCATAAATGAAAATCCTAACGATGCAATGGTTTCTAAATATGCCTATATAGGCCTCTTTACAAATACCCCACCTGACCCTACTAATTTTAAAAATGTTTTAACACGAAGTTATGTTAGGCCTATATAATTGAATTTAACAAAATTAAACTGTCGAGAATAAAGATAACGTGTTTAATCCTTTACTTTTTAATAATTTATCGTGTTTAACAAAATGAAGAAAAAGACAAAAGTGTATTGCTATTGCATCTGATACTGACCATAGGCCTATCGTGCTATATGCCTATAGAACTTTACTTTCCCCCCTAATTTCTGAACTAGTACTACTACATGCTTATTGAAATTATTAAGTTTTCTTATTTGTCAGAATTTTCAGTGTAAGTACAGTATATGTTAGTAGTAGGTCAATTAAATTCTTGAAGATGTAGGGATGTAGCTTATATGGTGGACGGAAACCGGTCTGATACTTTATAAGATATACAATGTCATCGATCTTGAAACTACAACTTCTTTACATTACCATAAAGCCTATGATTTGGTGAGTTCACCAGTATGCCTTTCCGGTAATAATCTCGTTCTGGTAATTTTAAAAATAAGAAGAAATACAGCCATATATTCGTATCTTTTCAATGCTGGAAATGGCTGTTTGCTAGTTCCGTCTTGCTGACCGCTTGGGGTGCTAGTGTCGCACGATCTGTCAAAAGGATGCATTTTCCTTTCATTAGAGCTTCGCTACTGTTATACTATCACAGTATAGTATATATATTTTTTTTTAATCTAGATGAACAATGAGTGGGAGAAAATCTGTCGAAATTATTGTAGACTGTTTGAAAAGTATCGGGTGAAAACCCGGTTTGATAAGGAGTTGAGAATAAAATTAGTGCCAGTACATTTAGAGCCCACATGGCCCAATATTACGTACGTCAAGGCGCCACATTTTCACAGATTCTCAGCAGGCAATGACGGAACAATGACGTCAGAGAGCGGAACATTACGACGTGGAAGAGATAAAGTGGAGAGCATATGTTCAATATTACCTGCATTACAAAGCACCACGGCTTTGTCTGGACATGCAGAATCAAGAAGGCTCTGACTTTTATACCATACTAGCATATCCCTGCGGCTTTGCCCAGGATAATTACTCGGAAGATTAAAAATTGAGAGCAAAATAATTAAAATATTATATTTATTAACACTTGCACGCGAAATATTCATAGGCCTAAACTAATCTGTTAACGAAACATCTAAAAATCCGGTATTGAAGTCAATTCCACGATTAGAAAGCGCAGCATGGGAAAAAGAACCTCGGATTTGAGTTCTCTGGCCAAGAAAACCCCTGCATAGTGAGTTTTGTCCAAATCGATCAATGTTTGCCCATTTAGGCCTATGTTCATTAGCCTATCCCTCTTACGTCTATGTTGAAAATTTCAGATGTCTGCGATCCTTGACATTATAAACAAATGAATCGACAGGGGTGGCTTACAAAATTTAAGCGATCGCGATGCTTTTATTTCCAAGGTATGATAAAAGTAGGCAAAGCCACCTGTAATTGATTTGACAACTGAAATGTATTACTGAGAACCGATGCTTCGAAAGAGAAAAAAATGAACATTTTCTGCCCGTTTTTCACTCGTAACTCGCGAACGAAAGCGCACAGACAGACAGACATTTCCCTTTTATTTACTACTAGCTGAAAAGGCCCGGCGTCGCCCGGGCTTTGTATTTTGTAATTTGAAATTAACTTATGGAGGACTTTCGATGTTGAAACTCTAGGTCCTGATATAATAATGTATGTAGAATTCGAAATGAGGAAGAACAACATATGGCACTCAGACTATTCCCTCAGAAAACGCTAGATATAGCTTTTTATGGTTCATAGAGGATGTCGAATGCTGCATTCCGTTGCTTCTACACATCATGCCTGGGAGGGGTTGAAATAAGAAGAAACATAAATTACGTAAGATTGTATTGACTTGACGGAAAATTTTATTTCTCATTCTCATGTTAAACCGTTTCGGGCCTGAAATAAAATAGAAATGCAGTATCACTTTCATACTTTCCTCCCCTAAAACCCTGGACATAATATACTGCGAGTATAGGACTCAAAATGTTCCATCCCATGCTTAGGGCCTATGATAAATCTCAACTAATACAAAGCCTACAGCTATGGATAACTGACTATTTACCGACTTCTGATATAGCATACTCACACACTTAAGTTGTTCCTGCAATACGACCTCTTATTCTACATCAAAATCTGAAGTGAGAAAATATTTCTTATGTCGAGGGTAGAGAAAGTTATGTGACTGCTTCACACTGTGCTTTATTTTCGTGTAATTCATTTTTCAGTAATTATTTTCGCCAATATATTACATGGAATCATAATTCGTTCAAGTCCAGCATTAGGCTATATAGTTGCCAAGGCCCTATGTAATCACAGTAAACAATTCACTGTTGCCATGTGAACTGAACAACATTTCATTTTTTTCAGTAGAATATTCACAGAAATTATATAATTTTCAAGGGAAGGACTGATTTGTTTCAATTTTAATGTTGACCGCTATACTTTCCGGGCTTAACTGGGTTTGTGTGCAAAATTCCGTGTAAATTGGTAAAGAAATGTAGATTTGTATAAGGAACAAACATACATACATACATACCCACAAACACACATTCGACTTTATATAATAGATAGATACTTGCCAGATCCTCCAATATTTCGACAGAATTTCGATTATAATCGAATATAATAATCATAAATAATTATAGTTGCCCGCGGTTTCGCCCGCTTCGCAAGATAATTAAAACATTAACACTGATGTGTTTAGCCTACATAAATTGCAGCGATTACATAATTTTATTGTTATTATACTGTTAGAAGTAGTAAATAAATAGGCCTAATTAAATAAAATCAGGTAAACTGATGTAACGAAGTGCCAGTATGTTTTTGTTTAATCAGTTATGATTGCAATTATGATATGCAGAATACAAAAAAAAAGTCAAATTGGCCGGTTTCGGGATTTGAACCATGGAACTCCAGAATGTGAGGCCAAGACAATACCATCTCAGTCACATGGGTCAGTTGAACAGTCTAGTTGGATCAGCGCATGTAAAGCAATAGTGTTATTTGCCATAGCTAACTGTATTTTAATTGCCAAAGCCTTATAAGGTCACAGTAAAACAATTGACTATGTTGTCATGATAACTGATTTGCATTTCATAAATTCTTTCGAATACGTAACCTATATTACCATAAAATAGGCACTATTTTGAGCATTAAAACAGGTCAACCGATTTTATCCAATATCAATAGACGTCTTACTATGGACATTATAAATGTGTATACCAAGTTTCATAAAAATCCTGTAAAGCGTATTTGAGTTACCGCGTCTTTAAAATATACACTAAATTGGGTTTTACTCCGGTATGGTCTACCGATTTCGTCCAAAATCAGTGGACGTCTTCCCATGTACATTATAAATGGGTATACAAAGTTTCAGAAAAATCCAATAAAGCATTTCTGAGTTATCGCGACTTCTTATATATTAACATAAAAGGCACTAAATTGGGCATTATTCCGGTACTGGCCAACCGATTTGGTCGAATATCAATAGACGTCTTCCCATGGACATTATAAATGGGTATACGAAGTTTCATAAAAATCCGATAAAGCGTATTTGAGTTATTGCGCTTTTAAAATAGACATTAAATTGGGTTTTACTCCGGTAACGGTCAACAGATTAGGTTCAAATTCAATAGGGTACTTTTCATGGACGTCATAAAATGCGTATACCAAGTTAGGCACTAAATTGTGCATTACTCCGGTACCGGTGAACCGATTTGGTTCAATATCAATAGAGTTCTTCCCATGGACATTATAAATGTGTTTTCCAAGTTTCATGAAAATCCGAAAAACCTTATTTGAGTTATGGTGCGTACAGACGCACGGACGGACAGACAGACAGACGGACAGACATTTTTTCATCCCCCACACAATCTCATAAAGTACCATACTGGCACTTAATAAAACGACTAAAACGGATCTTGTACTGCCATATGGGCATAGAGGTACGAAACGAAACGATCAAATGAAACCATAGATTCTTCATTCTTCCCTTACATTTAAATTATTTTAACCCTTAAATGCTCTAAACACACTTTCCCATAGAATATATAAACCCATGCCGGACGTCATAGAAAACAGTTCACACAATGGCTAAGCCCAAAAATTATATATACACAACTAGCATGTGCCCGCGACTTCGCCCGCGATAATTATTTCAAAAATTAAAAATTAAGAGCATAATAGTAAAATCATTATATTTATTAACTCCTAAATCACGTGGACTACATACCACGATTAGATAGCATCGTCTGGTAAAAGCGACCTCAGATTCAAGTTTCTTGGCCCAGAAAACCTCTGTATAGTGAGATTCGTCCAAATAAAACAACGTTTGACCATATTTAGGGCTTACAACATTCAAGCGATCGCGAAAGTTTTATTTTCAAGGTGTGACAAAATCAGCCAAAGCCAACTGTAATTGATTTGACATTGAAATGTATATGTTTTGAAAACGCAAACTGAAATTAAAATTCCGTCTTCGAGGTGCATATTTCGACCCTTCAGCCCACCTATGTTTAAAATTTCAGATCGCTGGACATCGAGGACAATTCCTTTTATTAATATAGATAATATGAATTATAATGATACCTTCTCTAATTTGTCAAACATCCATTTCATTTAATCCAAACCCACCTATACCATTGGCAACAATATGTTCTGTGAATTTGTTTCGATAATTCTATGTAAAAAGGGCTTAAGTATTTTCAAAAACATTTAATTTTTGGCATTTAGAATCAGAATTTTTCAAAATCCCTTCTTAGTGAGCATCTACATTATGAAACGAAGGTACTATCAAAATTCCAAGTCTCTACCTGTTATAGTTTAGGCTGTACGTTGATTCCTGTCAGTCAGGACAAAGCCTTTTATACATATATAGATTACTAGCTTAAAAGGCCCGGCTTCGCCCGGGTTTCGTATTTTGTTATTGGACATTAACTTATGAAGGACTTTCGATTTTCAAATTATAGGTCCTTATATAAGTGTTTAGAATTTGAAATGAGGAAGAACGACTTATCACACTCAAACTATTCCCTCAGAAAACGCTTGATACAGCTTTCTATGGCTCATAGAGGATGTAGAATTTTGAATCCCATCGCTTCTACACAAGCCTGGTAGGGGTTCAAATAAGAAGAAACATAAATATTTATTTCATATTTATCTCATGTTACCATAATACCGTTTTGGGGATGAAATTAAAAGAAATGCAATATCACTTCCATACTTCTCTCCCCAAAAACCTGCGATATGATAAAATACATATTACCCTACCTCGTATGGTATTCTCTATGCTCAGGATAGAGAAAGTTATGTGTCTGCAGCACATTGTGCATTATTTTCGTGCATGTCATTCTTCAATATTTATTTATAACATGAATTATATTGATAGCTTCTCTAATTTGTCAAAGTCCCGTTTCATTTATTTCCAAACCTTCCTGTAACCACTACCAACAATACACTGTTGTCTAGGAATGTGATTTGGATTTGATAATTCTGTGCAAAAAAAGGAATTATGTCTCCTCTAAAACATTTTATTTTTGTCATTTAAAATCAAAATTTTTCAAAATCCTTTCTTAGTGAGCACTTACATTATGAAACGAAGGTACTGTCAAAATTCCAAAGTCTCTACCTATTATGGTTTAGGTTTTACGATCATTCTCTGTCATTAAATCAGTCAGTCAGTCAGGACAAACCCATTTTTTTCTTTAAATTCAATTGTGTTTAGGCGTATATTCCTTCTAGCTGCAAGGCAATATCAGGAGTTCGGGATCTCTGTCTATACAGTAAGGTAGGCCATGGAACTATTGCTTGTCAAATGTTTCTATTATTGCTATATTGCTAAAATTCAACCGATATTAATTTAAATGGACATGATACAGGATGAAATGGTGAGGATGATTCGGCATTCGCCTTTATGACTAGGGAAACCATGAAAAAAACGCATGTCAAATTGGCCGGCCACGTGATTAATTAAAGAGTGTACTTAATCGAGTTATAGCAGAAGACTAAATTCTGGTCTTATTTTCCAAAATATTGTTTAAAACAGTGAGTTTAAACAAGGAAAATTAAAAAGAAGAAGGAAGACAGATGTAGAAATAATTAACACACAACCGCTACAATAAGCAAGGCCTCCTTATATTTAATTGACCCGTAATGGCGGAACATGAGATTTATTGTCCGTTAACCTTCATTCTCAATATAAAAGTTATAAAACAGACTCAAGTTGTACTCTTCAAAGAAGGACGATATTATTCTTCCTGTAAATAAACAAACGGCTTAACTTCACAGCCAGAGAGAGATATAAGAAACCGCTTCAATGTTGGCAACGGTTTGCCAATGTCGAGCAAACAAATACAATTTGTAACGGCCAAGGACTCGAAACATAAGAAGATCGATCATGATGTACTACTAAGCCACAATACATGGATTCTCAAACATGGAGAGGGGATTTTTATTTCTTGCCCTCAGGAATAGAAGGTTATAGCTTCATTTTTTTTTCAACACAACGGTTGCTTAGCGACGACTTTTGGTTCGAATTTGGGTTCCTGTATATTAATAAAGACGATAAACATAAGCGTTCAGTCACCGTAACAAATCATGGCCTACATTGACTGTATTATTTCTTTGATGTGTAATCAATGGATTCTGATGAAATTTCATATGTTTTTCTGGTGACACAAAAACAGCTGCTTTCGAATTCGCATGCTTTATGTTAAATACAACATATTTAGAACCAAGCTAGGTGGCCGAGATGGTAACGATTTGGACTAGCATTTGGGAGGTCCCAGGTTCAAATTCCGTGGCCTGCCAATTTAACATGGGTTTTTTCATGGTTTCCCCAGTCGTAAAGGCAAATGCTGAATGGGATATTTACATACCAAGAATCATCCTCGCCATTTCATCCTGTATCATATCCATTTAAATTAATATCAGTTGAAATTTACTCCATAAAAATACACCAATAATAGAAACAATTGACAAGCAATAGTTCCATGGCCTACCCTACTGTACAGACACAGATCCCGAACTCCTGATATCTATTTAATCTGACACCCCTAAACAATAAATTGTTTAAAAAACAAGTACTCGAATTGATTAAAACTAACTTGTAATGGTACTTTTATTCACTTTGTTTTCCATTATTCATTCTCAATTGTAATTTTTTCAATTTTTGACATGAGGTATTTTGTTTGTATCTCTGTTATGCTATTTCACTTTTTTCGTATCATTATTCATGTATTTATTTCATATGGACAATCTTATTGTTTTTGCCTAAACCTATAGGCCTAATATGTTTGTTTTTTATATAATGTTTGTAATATAATTTTAGTATGATTTAACTGAGCTATGCCCATGCGGGGTAGATAATACTCTTTTGTAATTATAATAATTGTGTTTATATTATTTATATTTGTATTTGTAATAATTTGTATGTTTGTAATTTGTAGTAATTAGTAAATTTTGTAATACATAATTAATAAAAAATAAATTAAAAATACACATTATACATGGTCTCATAGCTAGAAGGAGTACAAACACACCTGAAAAAAAAATTTAAAATTCGTCTGTAATATGACATAACTTTGATGTCGTATCTCTCTCCCTCGCTTCTTCAGCAATCGCTAGAACGACGTGGTTACAACGTTAAGGATTTCACAAAACTGATTTATATATGTAAGAAATTTATAGATTCGACGAAAGTCGTTGCATCAACCCACGGGTGAAGTGTCCACACGCGAAATGATTTTGATGTCCGAATTTAAATCACTTGGTTGTGAAGCCACCTAATGTGTCAGCTCGAAGTGCTGAGGTTACCGGAAATATAAAATTCTAACAACTTGCAACGACAGCGCATTTTCTGCCACATTCAAGAAATATCCTAGAGACTACATGAATCCCAGCTGACTCATAAGTTATGCTAAAGTCATGTGATTCAAATATAGCAGGGGCTATTTCAGTTTGTATACACTTACTTACTTACTTACTCAATGGCAATAGACGGTTCTTAAGCAAGCTAAAGGAATATTATCTATTTTAAGGAACCCGAAGATTCATTGCCGCAATTACATGAGCCCGCCATTCAACCCTATTCTGTGCTAACTCCATCTAACCATCCCTCACAAATCCTGGTTCCTTCAAATCTATTCCAAAATCATCCTCCCACCTACTTCTAAGTCTTCCTAGTAGTCTTTTCCCTTCGGGTCTCTTTTCCCTTACATTATATTCGAAATAAATAATAACTACTTTTAACAGAAGTTTCTCCCGCTCAGCAACTCGTGTTTGTACAGGGGGCCGTTTTCGAGAAAATCGCGAGAAATAGCATTTACTTCATTTAAAGTGGCAGTAAAAGAAAATCGTCAACAATCTTCGTGTCAAATTCCCAGAAGGTACCTAAACAAATACAAAATTTTATGATTATAATTATTATTATTATTATTATTATTATTATTATTATTATTATACGATTTTCTGTTCTGGAGCAAGGGTGTTCACAGACACACATCCACACAGACATGTTTTCGAAAATAGTATTTTTGGATTCGTGGGGAACTCAAAACGTGTATATATGTTAAAAACTCAACTTCGAATTTGGGGGTCGTAAACAATACTTCCTCTACCTATAGTACCTATGGTACGGGCAGAGGAAGTAAGAATAACAGATTTTCAATATTTAAAAAAAAACTAAAAACGCTAGTCTCTGCTTACACAATACGGATTATTTACTCACCAATTGAAAGCAACATGATGATGAATTTTTCTGAAGTTGTCTAACCTGTACTAGTCCAATCCATGATAATCACTTCGGCGGCATTTTCCAAGAAAAAATCTTAACACTTCATAATGATATTTCACTCAGATTTTTTAACAATTAAAACACCTGTTAAATAGACGAAGACATTAAAACACTGAATTCAACATCGTAAAAACAGTTTTAGAAGCTTTAGTCCTCGCACATGTCAGGAATTTTTTTAGGTACTTTTATTTGTTTTCAAAACAAATACATATAGCTGGAATGATAAAGGATAGGCCTATATGAGCGTAGGCACATCAGTATAAGAAGTTTTATGAATTTAGACAAGATTAAGTTACAGCCATTTTTTACTGAGTTTAGAGTCACTTTCACATATGAAATAAGCACTGCTATTATGAGAAATTCTTGCGAAAAGTTTTATTTGAAGTTTAGAAAGCATGCATGGTATAGCACGAGTGTATAGACCGGTGTATAGACAGCAGAGAGCGAAGAAATGCTGGCGGGAAACACTTCCAGCCGCTACTGTCCGCACTTTACACAACTTCACCTCGGCTCAAACATCGCGACGCGCAAACGCGAAAAGCCGCGCTACTGTGCGCGCGACAACTCCACTGAATTCCAGTGTCCATTGTTCCTCTGACATATCATTGGGGCCCGGATTCTTAGGTTTTAAACTATTCTCTTCCTTGCTAGCTAACTGTGATATTATAACATAGTTATCCGTTTCATTGTCATGGCAGTCATTTAGTCCATTATTATGAAACCTGAAAATGGCTAAATAAGATGTTAGAAACTAAAAATGGCAAAATGTATATTTTAATTTTAAAAAATACTTAAACTATTAGACCTAAAATCTAATTAATCAAATATTATTATTGTCCTACGAAAGTTCTACAAAGTCCAATCTTATAAAACCTAAATATGGCTAAATAAGAAGTTAGAAACTAAAAATGGTTAAATTTGTTTTTTTTTAATTTAAAAATACCTAAACTAATAGACCTAAAATCTAATTAATCAAATATTATTATTGTTCTACGAAAGTTCTACAAAGTCCAATCTTATAAAACCTAAATATGGCTAAATAAGAAGTTAGAAACTAAAAATGGTTAAATTTGTTTTTTTTAATTTAAAAATACCTAAACTAATAGACCTAAAAAGTAATTAATCAAATATTATTATTGTTCTACGAAAGTTCTGCAAATTCCAATCTTATAAAACCTAAATATCGCTAAATAAGACTCAGAAACTAAAAATGGCTAAATGTTGTTTTTTTTAATCAAAGAATACTTAAACTAATAGACCTAAAATATAATTAATCAATTATTATCATTATTATTATTATTATATTATTATTATTATTACACAAATTACGAGAGTATGGAATCATTAATGAGAAATCGAAATTTACAAGAGTTTTGTAATAATGCTGTGTTATGTAAGAAAATATAAGTTAATTAAATAACCAAACCAATGTTTTATTTTTTTAATAATATTGAACATGTTATAATCTTAAAATCGCAGATATTTCGGGAGGGGTTTCAACCCCTTAACCATCCCCCACCGTACGCCCATGTATAGATCCTACTTCAGTGAAGTACTAAAAATTGTCATCTTTTTTTAGGCCTACCTTGGTTTAGATGGATCCATGACGTCAGGTCTTGTACCACAAACCTGAAAATAAAAACAATCATATTATTTATGTTGTCTACCTCACTTATTTTAAACTAATATTAGCTTAAAGCAATGAACAAGGTACCAATGGATAGGATTTTTACCGACTTCTGGTATAGCATACTCAGTTTTTATTAAAACTAGAGACCGTATCTTTTGGGAACAGCGAAAAACAGAAATTTTACTGAAGGCTTTTCTTAGCTGTATTATTTTTGCTTTATAGATGCTTTACATTACTTACATTGCATCCATGAAATATCGCAAATTTTATTGCATTTCACAAAATTTGTCAATAAACACGAAATATACCCCCTCCGGAACGAATATTGAATATTGAGAATTGTGTATGAAAAGTTGTAATTGTTAGTGATTGCAATTTTTTTCGTTCTCTTAGTAGTATGCTCGATCTCTCGATCTCTCTCTCTCTCTCTCTCTCTCTCTCTCTCTCTCTATTATATATATATATATATATATATATATATATATATAAGTTATATATATAAGTTATATATATATACCTGACTGCCGAGAAAGTTATCTTTGCATATGATTTTGGATTTTATAAACCCCGTATTACTTTTTTAACATATTAAAATAGTTGTATTTTAGTTATTTACAATTTTCATATAAGCTTCTTAAAGTTTCACTAACAAATACAAGAAACACATTGAAAATATAATACCTAATTTCATTTTTACTTAGGATTAAATGGGGATACGCTGTAGCATAGTTGTTGAGGCGCTGCGCTACAAACCGGAAGGTCGCTGGTTCGATTCCCGATGTGGTCGTAGGAGTTTTCAATTGGCCTAATCCTCCTGGTGGCACTATGGCTCTGGGGTCGACTCAGCCTCTAACAGAAATGAGTACCAGGAGCAATCCTGGGGGTAAAAGCGGCCGGTGAGTAAGGCTGACAACCTTACCACCTTTACGCGCCGAATGTCTAAAATCCTGGAGCCTCAGCATCCTGGAACCCTCTGGGCCTTCATGGCCTGTATAGGGACCATTTTACCTTAGGATTAAACAGGCCTATGCTCTGAAACAAAAGACCATTGGAATACTATTTTGCTTAATTTTCACCAGTTATAGTTTAGCTTATAGAACACAATTAATTTTAGAATTTGTCCTGTGTTTTCCAACTCCACATAAATGCGTTGACAACTGAATACACACTGCCGCAGTATATTCGCGTACTTTACACTAGGAAGAGAAAGTTGTGTGGTTCACATGAGATGTTTTGGTTTGGATGCGAAGTATGTAATCATGGTAGGAAGGGGAGATTATAAATAACGTGGAGGTAACGTATTTATTTCAAGGCAGAGAGATGTTCTTCAACGCCAGTACTCTACGCAGATCTGTTTATTACGTTTCCTTCGCGGAAATCTTTCACAAGAGAGAATAGATCAGATCCTTCACGGAAGTGCAGAATGAAAAGCAATTTCGAGGAATTAATCAAACGGCTAGAGTAATTAAGACTCTATCAGAATGTGCTAGAACCAACATGGATTCTAACTCAGATGATTCACATCAGTTGTATTTCTTTACGTCTTGTAACTAGTATAGATAGGATTTTCATTACATATAAATTAGCCAGAAAATTACATTTAAATATACGAGGCTTTCCCACACGCCATTAAAGGAAACAAAACACAGTTTAAGGGGGGACATACAGCTTTCGATGCTGGAAAATAGGTGAAGTTTCATTATTATTTTTTTCTCAGGAATGAAATGTTAGGTAGCCTTCTAATCTGGCATGCTCTATATTGACTAGTTCTACAATTGCATACTATTTTCAGAATTAATTTTACTATTACAGTTAATGGGTAATTATCATTACAAAATGGCAGCCAAATTTTGTGCACTGAGTGCCATTTCCCTCATAACTCCAACATTTATTTACATATTGCAGTGAAATTTTGCATGCAAGTATATTTGATATTATTGAACAACACTATCTAGAATCGTTGATGTAACTTTAATCGTTTTTTTAATATATCTGATGTAAAAATTTCTTTAAAAAATAACAAGTGATACTGCAGATAATCCAAAGATTATAGATTATGTTGTTCATATGATAATTACAAATAGATAAAAAAAAAACTCAGAAATATTGGTATTTATGAAAATTATCAGAGAAACGGCATTTCAGTGCACACAATTTGGCTGCCATTTTGTAATGATAACTGCACAACTGCAGAGGCTCTGCGAAACATGAAGTTTGAACTTATTCCACGCCCTCCTTACTCCCCCGATCTTGCACCTTGCAATTTTAATTTTTCTTCCCCTCTACTCAAGAGAGACCTAAAGGATAATCATTACACCTCAGATGATGAAGTGAAGGCAGCTGTCAAGTCCTGGATTCGAGAAAAGTCGGAAGAATTTTTCAGTGAAGGAATGAAAAAAATCGGGTGCGTGGAACGCCACGCGACAGAAGTGAAATTTGGATTTTTTAATTTTCGATTTTTTCAATTTTGTATCATTGGATTTTCCATTTTGGATTGTTGGACTTTTTTAATTTTGGGTTATGTTTGAATTTTTATTTTGGATTTTTTAAATTTTGGATCTTTGAATTTTTTTATTTTTTGGATTATTTAATTTTGGGTTTTCAATTTTGTAATTTTGGATTTTTAGATTTTTTAAATTTTGGATTTTCTATTTATTAATTTTGGATATTTTATTTTTAAATTTTGGGTTTTAGGATTTTTTAAATTTTGGATTTTTTAAGTTTTGGATCTTTAAATTTTTTAATTTTGGAATTTTGGATTTTTTAAATTTTTATATTTTTAAATTTTTATTTCGGTTTTAAATTTTGCAATTTTGGATTTTTAATCTTTTTTAATGTCATTGAGTTGATTGTTTTCTGTGCAGTCCGTCACAGCCCCGCTTCTTTCGTGACGATTTTCTTCGTAACGCACTATGTTGAAAAATAAACTAATGATTTTAAAGCTTATGAATTGCACTTTAATGTACTTTTGTCCGATCTTCCTATTTGTTTTTGTTCGTGCTGTACAGTCATGTGTGTATTACTTTTCAACCTACCCTAGAACATTTACCCGTCCCCCACACAATCTCATAAAGTACCATTCTGGCACTAAATAATTTATTTTTTGCACTCCTTAGCTAGTAAGTGGTACTTACGAACTTTGTTTACATGGATCGTAAGTTGACATTCCCACACAGTCTTGTTGCTAAGGCCGGTTGCGATGAGGTTAAAACACTTACGGTCCAAGCGCTACGTCATAATTCATTACGATACACTTCATAATACAAGCCTTTATGGCCACGGCCCCCAGGACAAATATTCGGTTCCCATAACAACAAACACATGCGAATCACTTTCTGAAATAAACATCTATTTTCAAGAATGTATTTACATAATATTTTCAGGTAATATCACAATTAATATAATTAAATTGATATAAATAATCATCGTGCAAAAAATAGCATGCAACACACGGGCCGTAAAGGCATTTACGGGTCTCGAAAACTTAAAAACCCTCGGCTGCGCCTCGGGTTTTCAATCTGTTTCCTCGACCCGTAAACGTGCCTTACGGCACTTGTATCGCAATATACTATAGCGATATATCTACCGAAATCAACTAATTTATTTCACCAAAATGTCAGGCGTCTACTAAAATAAAACTTACATTTCGCCTTTCTGAACTGTTTAGACTACCCGCAACACCTTCTTGTTATGCGTGTAGTCTAAACACAGCAGAAAGGCGCAATGGAATTTTATATCTTATCCGTCCTTCGTACGGGTGAAAAACTAATTTGCACGATTTTTAGTCTTACCCTAGAGAATATCAAGAGGAACGAACCATACTTCGCTTTTAGGTAGATTTCGAAGAAAAATCTACCTATTGCAATCGATACCATGTCATGGCTTTCGAAAAATTCTTTCATATCTTTACGTTTCAAGTCTCCCTAAGTACGAAACCACCGCCGGCCGGCCGTTATTTTGAAGATATTTGAACCAAATTTTATTATGTTATTTCTAGGCCCAATAGTTCGGACAAGTTCGTTAATGAGCAAAATTGGCCCAAGGGGAGGGGGTTGAATTTATTTTTTAAATTATATCTCGGCCCCTATGAAGTACAGAGGGAAACTTTGTTTGAATAAATTAGTTCACAGTAACACCAACGATTCGGGGGTTTTGGGGGTACGAGTGGGGGTGGGGGAATGGAAATAAGAAATTTTTGAAACCACGTCTTGTGGAGTATCATCGAAAAGCTCTTGATGAGTACTCTACAAATCAATAACTAGTTTCTTGATAGTTCTCATATAAGGCGAGATTTGAAAGTTTAAAAAACAATAACACTTAAAAATATACCTCAGCCTGAAGGCCTGCCAAAAGAGATTTTTAGTGTATCTGACGTTCTTTGAAAGTGTGAATCAGTTTATTTCTTTATTTGAATATTTGACCTATGTCTGCATGCTATTGGGAAGAACACAATCTGAGTGTGTTCAAAAACAGGGGGCTTAGGAAAATATTTGACAAAAAAAAAGGCAAAGCCACCTCCAATTGATGTGACAATTGAAACATATTACCGAAAACTGATGCTTTGATAGCGCAAAAAAATTCGTGTTTTCTGCCAGTTTTTCACTCATAACTCGCGAACGAAAGCGAAAATGAAAAATCCGGCTTCGAAGTGCATTCGCCCAACCTTCAGTCCATCTACGTTTAAAATTTCAGGTCTCTGCGTGCAGTAGATTTCGCTGGGAATCGCGCACAGACAGACAGACAAACACTTCCTTACGTCATTATACAGCGTGTTAATGATTAACACCGAAATATCTTACCTGTGTAGAGAGGGGACAAAGACAAGCAACTTTTATAAGTAGATTTTTGCTCTGCGGATTCAATTTTTCCTGTTACAGCATAAAATCGCCAAGTGCCTGGCCGCCACTGACTTCTAACATTTGGAAAAATGTAAAACAAAGGAACTTCGTTGTTAACGTTGGAGTTATGAATTAAAAAAACTAATGCAGAGGCGGCCAGTCAAGTAATTAGTCTGTAAATTTTGCAGATTATGAAAATTCTAAAATATGAAATACCTGTTGGTGAATGGTTAAGAATCAGGTTTTTATCGATCACTAAGAAGGCATAAAGTCAATTTAATGGAAATTTTAACCCTATTTCATTAATTAATTACTTATGAGCCTCAAATTATAATGACTTTAATGCCCTGTAGCATACACATTTTACGTCATAGAGCAAAAATCTCCTAATAAAAGTTGCTTGTCTATGTCCACTTTTACACACAGGTAAAATATTTCGGTGTTATTCATTAACACCCTGTAGATCACTTTACAGCATTTCATTCATAAGCTAGAAATAATCTATTTTCGTACTGTGCACTACATACATATAGCGTGTAGTGATATAATGCTAATTCTATTCCAGCCATAGGTGGCAGCACGAGATGCCTGAATGGGATCTATATTAGGAATGAAGTCGGTGACTTTGAAATAATCCCTTCACATGTAAGATATAATCCTTGCGAATGGTCCGAATTCTCTATACAGTAGGCCATGAAACTATTGATTGTCAACTATCTTCTACTATTGGTGTATTTTCATGGAGTAAATTTCAACTGATATTAATTTAAATGAATGAATATGATGCAAGATGAAATGGTGAGGATGATTCATGGTATGTAAATATCCAATTCGGCGTTTGCCTTTACGACTGGGGAAACCATGAAAAAGAACCCACGTCAAATTGGCAGCCCACGGGATTTGAATCTGGTACCTCCAGGTTGTAAAAACTTGTAAAATAAAATAAAATATATCTGTCGTGACCATCAATAAATATATTTTTTAGATAAGCATTGAATATTTTTTCTGCATTTGCATAGGCTCAATTCCTATGGCGAATATGTTGAAGAATAGCTGAATACTTGCTATATCTGTTGCAATAAATATTTCCATTAAATTTTGTTTTGTTTGTGTAAACGTCCCTAGGGAAACTTACTTTGTGGACGGCCCTCGTATATATTGGTAAATAATCATGCTATGTAGGGTACATTCAAGGACTTCCACTTCGCAAAATTCAATTCTGTAGAGTGGTACAAGCTATTTGAAAACAGTAAAAGCAAGTGTTCAAAGTTAGAAGGTGGCATGAATGGAATTACAGTACTGGAACCACTCTTGAGATGTGTTGCTTCGGTGAAATGGCAAACTGTGTTTAAATCTTGATAAAATTCAATCTTATACTCTTAACTTAAAACTTATCTGGCTCCATATCACAACTACAGCCTTCATAAAATAAAACACAACACATATATACACATTAAAACATTGGTATCACAGACCTTGGGTTTGTTCGGAAAATTTGTGTGCATCCATTGTTTGGATTCTTCTTTTGATTCTGGATTGTCGTAACGAATCCACGTTTCATCCCCTGTCACGATGGATTTCAAAAACTCGTTCCCGTGCCGAGTGACTTTCATCTTTTTCGGCAGCTGAAGAAAGATCTGGGAGGACAGCGCTTCCACACCAACGAAGAATTTCAAAACACTTCAAAATATCAAGAAGACCCTTCTCAATACGCTGGCGACAAGCTTCTATGAAGAGTAAAGTTGGTACCACGATACGACAAATGATTCAATCGGGGAGAGATTATGTAGAGAAGCAGGGCCGAAGCAAGGTCCTTCTGCGCCCTTTGGCGAGTTTCACAAATCTGCGCCCTCCAAAACGTGTTAATTAAAGAACGTTCAACGACTGCTTTTTGTTTGTAGACAATCGGCATAATACTGCAGACAGTTCACGTGCAGTAATTTTTAATAACCTGAAAGATTTCTTCCATTAACATGGAATTTTTATTGCTTGATAAATTGCACCAGTCTAAAAAAGGCGGGATTTTTCATGGTTAATTTTGCGCCCTCTTTGTACTTGCGCCCTTGGCGGGGGCGGGCGGCCCTGCAGAGAAGGTGTACCTAAATGTTCCAAATAATACAATTGATTTTCACTGTGGTTTTCATGTTATGCCCCATCGGAGGTTTAAAAAATTTGCCTTCGTATATGTATGTATAGGCCTACATGGGCGTACGGTAAGGGGGGGTTCAGGGTGTTGAAACCCCTCCCGAAATATCTGCAATATTTTGAAGATTGTAAATCATGAAACGAAATTATTAAAAAAAAAAAAATCTGAATAGGTAGTTACATATTTCACAATTTCGTACATATCAAAGCATTATTTAAGATTTAACGTAATTTAATTAAGATTCAAATTTCAAAACCTCGTGGTGTTGATAGTTTTTCAGCTTAATAACAGTGATGTATTACTAGTAAACAAAAATCCCTTAGGAATCTGTCAAACGACAACTCGAATACTCCCGCTGAAATCCATCAACCTGTTTGTAAAGCCAACAGTAATCACTAGCTCATGACAAAATCATCATGAAGTAATCGGCATTAATCGGGCTTTTCCACCGGTGGATTTACAGACGACTTTAAAAACGTGCCCTATGCACCATACAGTATTATGATCATTCTTCAAAAGAAAGTTATCATTTGTAGACTCTAGCTTAAACGAGAAATGGATAGAAATCTCAAGAAAAACCGTTTCAAAGACTGAGCTGCATATTAATTTATTACAGTGTATTAATTATCACAATACAACTGTTCAGTAATTAAAAATGTAATAATTTACACTGTGCGCAAGGACATGGAGCTGAGACGACTTTACATTGAACCCCTCCCGAACAAAATTTCACCGTACGCCCATGTATGTATGTATATATATATATTAATTTATTTATATTTATATAATTTTAACGAAACATTTAAATAAAGAAAATGAGATGGGGCATATTTTAACTATCACTGTTTTACTTACAGGCTTAACTATTTTAAGTTTTCAAATTTTGATCACAAGTATTTTTAAACCGATTATTATTAGTATTAAATATATCTATATTGCCCATTTTGTGCAATTGATTGTATGGATGGAGCAGATTATAAAGAAGAGAAAATATGCACTGACTCCCATATTAGATCATTTTACCACAATAAAACTGCTCCCAAAGAGAATAATTTACCATAAATTGCAAACATCTGCAATTATTTTCCACATTTTCCTAAATGAACTAATTAGGCATTTGCCTAAAATTCCAAGGTCTAGTTATGACTTAGACATAACAGTTCTTACTGTTAGAAAATATAGAAAACTGACTGGTACTTCATTATGGCACAGCGCGTGATATACTACAGGGAAATTAAATTTTCACGTTCATCGATTCACTACGGGGATTCCAATCAATGGGGCAGTTGCCCTAGGACATAGGTCACTCGAGGACCTCAGGAAGTCCGAACTCAAACAACTCACATCCAACATTTCGTACGTATTCCTTCGAGAGAGAGAAAATGTCAATTAACTTGAAGCTTATGAAGTAGATCTTTCAGGAGACAGTAGTCAAAAAATATAATAATTAGGGCCCGTATTTTTTGCTAACAGCAAGATTTTACAAAACAGTTTTTCTTAGCTATATTTAGCTTTATAGAAGCGTAAAATATCGCTACAAGCAAATTATATGGACGAAATATCGCGAAATTTGTTGGATTTCACGAAATACGATGATTAGAAGTTTAAAAGTAGCAACACATCTATAAAATAAAAGTGAATTACAGGAAGTTCAAATCGCTTTTTTGGATACCCAGCATACTTCAGAGAAAATCTATCACTACGAATGCCTTCACAGTAACCAGAAGAAATTGAGCCGGCTCTATCAACCGGTCTAAAATGAACTTTGGATATGACAGAAAACCAATGAATGAATCTACTCTTATACAATTCAACGGCCCTAAATAGCGTGCTTGCTCGCCCGCTTCGTGAGACATCGGGTATACTCGGCGATGTTCGTCTCTCGCAGTCTAAACTTTCATGACGACTACAAAATTAGGAAGGAAAACCGTTTCATTATTATATAAGGCCTAAGTGAAATGAACACAATGAACAAATATTATAATTTTATTTTTACTTACAATTTTCATAGCTCTGAACCACAAACATTTTTAGTAATCTACCAGTGGAATTTTCTTAAAAATCCTGGAGTCAATGAATAATGGCGGGCGAAGCCGAGGGCAACAACTGTAAAATATTGATGGTTTTATCTCTTGAAATATCGCTGATAATCCAAACAAACCATTCCTTCCCTTGAAACATTATATAATTTCTGAAAATTACACTGAATTGATAAAATAAAATTCACACCATATTCATGTCAATAAACAGTTGAGAAACAATAACGAGTATTACGGTCTAGAAGGCAGTGATGTGTTCACAGGTTCTTTGGAACTGCATAATCGATTCTGATATAGTTTTCCCAGGGGGCGCTTTGAAGCCGGAATTTTAGCTGTTTCATTAATTATTAATGGCTTAGTTTATGATTGATTCGCGTGCAAGTTTTAATAAATATAATGCTTTAATAATTATTATACTCTTAATTTTTTTATTTTTAAAAGAATTATCGTGGGCGAAGCCACGGGCACCTCCTAGTATAATTCATTACCTTAAAATTATTCTTGATTCACAATAATATGCAATAGCATAATGTAGGCCTACTGTTTTAAGATTTTTTTTTAACTAATTATGATGAAAGCTATCTATCAAGTTGCTGTCATTACCTTTCTTCCTACCATAACTTGGGCACGCGCTCTCAGCTTGATCCCTTACTATCCGTGCCTCTTTACAGAACTACACATTATTCGAATTCGTTTACAACAACAGCTATTCGTCACTGGAATTCACTGCCTAGCCATCTCAGGAGCTGCCAAACGACTTCGCAGTTCAAGCGACATTTAATAAATTTAGTAGGCCTATTCAATAACATTTAGGAATTGATGCTAATTTGTAGTTTTTTTTTTTATTTTTTTGAAAATTTTCATTTTTGTAATAACTAAGAATGTATTTGTTTAGTTTTCATCTTTTTTTCATTTCTTTATTTTTGTAATTTGCATTATATATTATTCAAGTACTTTATGTTTGAATTTTTTCTTTGTATTTAATGTACGTTTCTTGTATTCAGGTATATCATTTCTTGTTCTTCGTTTATTATTATTATTATTATTATTATTATTATAAGAATAAGGGAAATACTGCAAGCTGAAAAGAATATCTTGGAAATTGTAGAAGAAAGACGCTTGAGTTGGTATGGACAAGTACTCAGAATGACAGAGGAAGTAGAAGGAAAAAGAAGAAGAGGGAAGCCCAAAGAGTGCTGGATGGATGGGGTGAAAAGGAGTATGGAGAGAAGAGGGTTAAGTGAAGAAGATGCTATGGACAGGGACTTATGGAGGCAAAAGATTGTTGTGGGATGAAGGAAAACCATTGTATTGTGAAATATTCCTTAATAAAAAACATAAAAAAGTATTATTATTATTATTATTATTATTATTATTATTATTATTAAATCTCTGTAATTTAATGTCCATGCCTATTTCTTCAGTGACTTCATTTAATGCTTTTTATATGTATGCATTGAACACCTGTGATAAATCCTTGATTTTGAACAGATTGTGAAGAGCTTTTAGTGGTCTCATCTGCTGTATTTTAAAACGCTGTCATGGCGCTGATGAATATGACATTTATAACGTGAATGGCTTTTTTTCCAAGGCTTATATTAAATGTCATATCAAAGGACCTTTGCAATAAAATTTCACATAATTCCCCACCACTTACGCAGCTTATATCAATCAACGACTTTGCAAACAAGAATTTATAAAGCCTTCAATCGAAAGTGGAGAGAGAATTGTGTAGGACTATTTGTTCTATTGCTGACAACCTCTCTTTTCAGCTTAAATGTTTGAACTGTTCATTTGTACGAATAAGTTAGAAAAGAGAAAGCAGTGATTTGGGTCTTTGAATAGTACGAATCCGAAGCATTAATTTTAAATAGGTACCTTGCAAAACAATGTAACATCTAATTTACCATCTCTATATATATAAAAGGCTTTGTCCTGACTGACTGAATGAATGACTGAATGACTGATTGACTGAATGACAGGAATCAACGTACAGCCTAAACTATAACAGGTAGAGACTTGGAATTTTGACAGTACCTTCGTGTCATAATGTAGGTGCTCACTAAGAAAGGATTTTGAAAAATTCTGATTCTAAATGCCAAAAATTAAATGTTTTTGAAAATACTTAATCCCTTTTTACATAGAATTATCAATTCCAAATCACAGAATATATTGTTGCCAAATGGTATCAGGTGGGCTTCGAAAAAACAAATGAAATGCACTTTTGACAAATAAGAGAAGTTATCAAAATAATTCATGTTATAAATAAATATTACAGAATGAAATCCACTACAATAATGGATTCACATAACTTTCTCTACCCTGGACATAGAGAAAACAAAACGAGGTATGGTAATGTGTATATTATTATATTATATCGCAGGTTTTTGGAGAGAAAAGTATGAAAGTGATAATGCTTTATGGTAACATAAGAGTGGGAAATTTCCCGCCTCGATATTACAATTTTATGTTACAGGAATTTCTGTTTCTTCTTATTTAAACCTCTACCAGGCTTGCTGTGCACTGTACAAGCGATGGGATGCAACATTCTAGATCCTCTATGAGCCATAAAAAACTATATCAAGCGTTTTCTGAGGGAATAGTTTGAGTGTAATAAGTCGTTCTTCCTATTTCAAATTATAAATGCCTATATAAGGACCTAGAATTTAAAATTGAAAATCCTTCATAAGCTAATTTCCAATTACAAAATACAAAACCCGGGCGACGCCGGGTCTTTTAAGCTAGTAGGTAATATAAAACGAGAACCGGATTTTATCGACTATTCCACTCACAAGCCGCGTGTTTGATACTGACCAATAACGTTTAGCAATTCCTCGGATATAGACCAATCACGATCGTTTATCTTATAAAATGCTTGCTATTAATATGAGGAAGGGATTTTACCTGATAAAATGGTCAGCTCGTTAATGGACACGTAAGCATCAATGTGCGGTGATTAATATGTCACAAGCTGCCATTAAGCAGCACGAAAACACATTATTTTTTGCACTCCTTAGCTAGTAAGTGGTACTTACGAACGTTGTTTACATGGATCGTAAGTTGACACTCCCACAAAGTCTTGTTGCTAAGGGCGGTTGCGATGAGGTTAAATTACTTACGGTCCAAGCGCTACGTCATAATTCATTACGATACACTTCATAATACAAGCCTTTATGGGCACGGCCCCCAGGACAAATATTCGGTTCCCATAACAACAAACACATGCGAATCACTTTCTGAAATAAACATCTATTTTCAAGAATGTATTTACATAATATTTTCAGGTAATATCACAATTAATATAATTAAATTGATATAAGTAACCGTCGTGCAAAAAATAGCATGCAACACACGGGCCGTAAAGGCATTTACGGGTCTCGAAAACTTAAAAACCCGAGGCACAGCCTCGGGTTTTCAATCTGTTTCCTCGACCCGTAAACGTACCTTACGGCACTTGTATCGCAATATACTATTATACAACTTGTTGGAAATTGAAATAATATAAATTTACGTTGGGTAAAAAGACAATTTCGATTCGGTGCAAGCCAGTTCGTGTGCTTTTATTCTGTTCTGCTTCTTTCATTCTATCGCACCTATTTGCACTTGTCACTTGTCACAGGGTTATTTTGCTGTTTTTGGGGAAATTTAATAAGGAAGCGTTTCAGGAAAAACACTCAGTGTGCTCAACAATTTTATAGAATTCCAAGATACAAACAATTACAACAATACATGGGTCAGATAACAATTAAATCCAAAATTGTGTTGAGAAAACCACAACCCAAGAAATATCACAGATTATAATTAGCAAATCCCCTGAGTTCCAAAGATTCCACAAATACCAACATCAGCACTCGGACCTACAACACCTGCCGCCGTGCTTAAAATACACACTATCAATGACTACCTAGTCAATATAAGGAAATATGATAAATGCCATCTTCACAACTAGAAATAATAAACTACAAGGTTAAGTAGCTGGGCAGTAGAATGTCCAGAACTTAATTCAGCAAAATGAAAATAGTAGAAATTAACTCAACCAAGCAGAGTAATATTCCCACTCAGCATAAGCCGACCTTATAGTGCCAAACTAATTTAACATTAATCTGAGAAGGGTATGGGGTTGGATGGCAATCTAGATATTATTATTTTACCTATTCACAAGCAATAGAAAATTCACGCAGAGAGGCCAATGCAAATTTTATACAACATAATAATGTATAAGATCGAATAATTTTCAAACATTAATCTGATAAAGTTATGTTGCTAGGTTCCGATCTATTAAAAATTATATTTGGGAATTAACAACAATAAAAAATTTTACCTAATGGGCTATGCAAGCCTTACACAACATAATAATGTATAATATTGAATAATTTTCAAACATCAATCTAATAAAGGTTAAATTGCTAGGCCGCAATCTATTTAATGTTATATTTGCCAATCCAAAACAATAGTAAATTCACCTACTGAGGGCAATGGCAGCTTTACCCAGCATAATAGTGTATAATATTGAATAATTTTCAAAGATTAATCCAATAAGGTTAAGTTGTTAGGCTACAATCTATTTAATGTTATATTTGGCAATGTATAACAATAGAAAACTCACCTAAAGAGGGTTAAGCAAGTTTTACACAACATAATAGTTTATAATATTGAATAATTTTCAAACATGAATCTGATAGAGGTTAAGTTACCAGGGCGCAATCTATTTAATGTTTGCCAAATCAAAACAATAGTAAATTGACCTATTGAGGGCAATGTCAGCTTTCCTCAGTATAATAGTGTATAATATTGAATAATTTTCAAGGATTAATCTGATAAAGGTTAAGTTGCTAAACTGCCATCTATTTAATGTTATATTTGGCAATGCATAACAATAGGAAACTCACCTAAAGAGGGTTAAGCAAGTTTTACACAACATAATAGTGTATAATATTGAATAATTTTCGAACATCAATCTGATAGAGGTTAAGTTACCAGGGCGCAATCTATTTAATGTTTGGCAAATCAAAACAATAGTAAATTGACCTATTGAGGGCAATGTCAGCTTTCCTCAGTATAATAGTGTATAATATGGAATAATTTTCAAAGATTAATCTGATAGAGGTTAAGTTGCTAGACTGCAATCTATTTAATGTTATATTTGTTAATGCATAACAATATAAAATTCACCTAATGAGCCCGATGCAAATTTTACACAACATAATAGTGTATAATGTTGAATACTTTTTAACATTAAACTGATAAAGGTTAAGTTACTAGGGCACAATCTATTTAATGTTATCTTTGCCAATTCAAACAATATTAAATTCACCTACTGAGGGCAATGTCAGCTTTCCTCAGTATAATAGAGTATAATATGGAATAATTTTCACAGATTAATCTGATAGAGGTTAAGTTGCTAGGCTGCAATCTATCTAATGTTATATTTGTCAATGCATAACAATATAAAATTCACCTACTAAGCCCTATGCAAATTTTACACAACATAATAGTGTATAATGTTGAATACCTTTTAACATTAAACTGATAAAGGTTAAGTTACTAGGGCACAATCTATTTAATGTTATATTTGTCAATTCAAAGAATATTAAATTCACCTACTGAGGGCAATGTCAGCTTTCCTCAGTATAATAGTGTATAATATGGAATAATTTTCACAGATTAATCTGATAGAGGTTAAGTTGCTAGGCTGCAATCTATCTAATGTTATATTTGTCAATGCATAACAATATAAAATTCACCTACTAAGCCCTATGCAAATTTTACACAACATAATAGTGTATAATGTTGAATACTTTTTAACATTAAACTGATAAAGGTTAAGTTACTAGGGCACAATCTATTTAATGTTATATTTGCCAATTCAACAATATTAAATTCACCTACTGAGGACAATGGCAGCTTTACCCAGCATAATAGTGTATAATATTAAATAATTTTCAAAGATTAAAGACAAGGTAATGCGGGTAGGCTGGACTCTAGTAAATATGACCTTTTTGGCAATACCCAACAATAGAAAAATTCACCTGATGAAACCTATGCAAGATTTACACGACATGAGCAAGTGGTACTAGAAGGTACTGGAATGTCAGGGCCTACGTCACAAGTTCTGGAACTAGGGCGTGTCACTAACCCCAAAATGGCCATAATATGGATTCATGCTATATCTCAGCACGGCAATTACATCAGTACCGAACTAATCTTTAACATACCGGAGAGGAAATGTCTACCAATACCTGTGGTTAAATACATAATCGAAACTGTTCCTCACTCGGAATCGTTCCTCTAACCTTGACTGACCTTTAACAAGATGGCCGAGTACCATACTACAATAACACTTTTGCAGTAAAAACCTTTAAGTATATGGTTACAACCCTGTCAATAACCCTCAACAGTATATAAGTAGAAAACCTAACAGAAATTATTCTGCCATTATTTGCCGTTCTCGGATATCCATTCCCAATTCAACCTCTACAAAACTTGAAACATGACACACCAGAAAATTACAACAAGGCTTGGTATAACTTTGAATTTAAGTTAAAGATTCCGAAACACATAAGTTAGTGAAGCTAACATTTTATGCAATTATTCTCACTCTCGGAACACATACCTGGCAGCAGACCCAGCAGGCCAAGGACAGCGCACTCCACACAACCGAAGTTCAGAAAAACTACACGGGTTCTGGTCTGCTCTCCGCGAGCACACACGCGACATGGCTGCCAGCGCCACGCGCATGCGCAAGAAGGAGGAGAGAGGAGAAATCTAAAATTGACTGCCACGCTCTCTATACGTAACATCAGTAAATTCATAACAAAATGCCTCAGTCTCCCCCTTGCAAAAAAAAGAAAGTGAAAGGAGGATCACTAGAAAATCGTAGAAGTTGAATTAGGATTACAAACACACATAGCCCAGAACCAAAACCAATAACGTAAAAATACAACACAATAATAACACACATTAAATTTGTCCATAGCCATCAATATTAGTCTGAATCTTGGATTAAAAGTCTTTCAAGGAGTGCATCCCCTTTTTTATATCTATATAGAGAGTGACTAATACCAATGTCACCAATTAAATATCAACATTTAAACAGTAATCAAATACCTTGCAAAGTGTTTATGACACAATATTCCACTATGCCTAGAAACACTATACATTTGTGAGCGAAGATAATGGTTAGACTACTCACAGTCAAATGGAAAATGGAACAATCAATGACTATAATCTTGAATAAATTCCAAAATGTCTATGGAATTAGTTCAATTTTAACTTCTGAAACTACGATAACATACAGTCGCATGATAGATTATAAGAGACTAGGGTATTTTACACTTGGGAACTTAATTATTCTCTTGTACAACGATTTGCTTAATATGGTTGACGCACAAGAGCCACAGAACAGGATAAGGGTGAGAGCACATATCACCATAAGGGGACTTACCACATTCAGCAAATAACACATGGTCAAAGCAATACTCTCACCACAACACACGCATCTTCAATAGAGATGACGAAGGTAGATGTCGCTGAATATCTGTTCCCAGGAGACGAAGAAACGCTACAAGGAGTGGCTCCGGCCACCCATTCAGGTGACAAGACAAACTGGGGCTATAGTCCCCATGAGCCAGACCAACAGGAAGGATCGTGCAGGCCTACACGACTCAACCAGGAGCACAGGAACAGCACGCCGGCATCCATGGCACAAGCAATCACAGCAACAGGAAGATGAAGAAATCCATAGGCCTCAAGGCATCACATCCATAATCGCCTTTAGGCATAAAATGCAGGACAAGTCAGGAAGTAGGACCGAGCTCAAGTCCAATACTCGCCAACAGGAAGTTGTGAAGTCGACTTCAGAGATAATAGAGTATAAGATGAGATAAGTTCAGGAAGTAGTCGTCTATTACTCCTTCTATAGTTAACATGATATTTCATGCTTCAGGAACCAGTAGAATGTGGCTACATATTATTCATGAATGTAGAGTGTTTTTCTTCAGCACTTACTCGTGCATAACTTCTTCTTTGACTAAATATGAGTATCATTCTCCCGGAAGAGTCATCTGTGACTACTTCATCGGGTAATATAATGTCTTTTCCCTTTTTTTTTGGAATCTTGCAATACTTATTATAGGGAATACTGTAACTTGGAGTAGAACCCAAAAGTCCCATAATATGTAGGACAAGGTGAACAGGAAATGCAGAGCACGCCACCTCAACCATACCGGCATCCAACTGCGAGGCGTGTAACGAGAGGAGAAAAATTAGCATCACTAAATTTAATACATTTATGTGTTTCGGAACCAAAAAATAACATTATAATACCTTATTTAATAAATTACACTAATAAATACCAAGCCAAGGAACATACAATAATTAAATGTGCTTATAACATGCACACAGACAACATATAATGTATATACAATTCACTAAATAACCACAAGTATTAATATGAATTAACTCATCCTTAATAAGCAGTACATTCAAATTTCATTCATTACATTAGAAAAGGGCTTTAATTGAGTTACATGGGCTCTTCTCAACACATTAGATACCACATGTTGAAGCAAGAAAGAAACGCCGTGTTCCAGAACCTGTGCAATCTTAAAAGGACCCAAGAAACGAGGCGCAAGCTTCTTTGCAAATTTGTTCTTAGCAGAACTGAGAGGGTAATTACGCGCCATGACAAGATCGCCCACCTTATATTCACAAGGACGACGTCCAACATCATAACGAATAGCCCGTTTTCTTTGAGCAAGAGCGAGGTTGCGAGCGGCCGCCCTCCAAGAAGTACGAACAACTTCCGGGGTAATGTTATCAGGTAATAAATCCGAAAGCTTCCATAGATTGCTAAGAGGGTGATTAGGCTGATAGGCAAACAAAAGAGAAAAAGGGGTGTGGCCATGAGATTCGTGCTTAGATGTATTAAAAGCAAACTGAATCCAAGGAATATTAACGTCCCAAAGTGTGTGATCAGCGTGATGGTAGGCAATGAGAGCACTTTTTAGATTACGCATAACGCGCTCGGCGTGAGACGGGTTAGGGTAATGGGGGGTGGTAGTGACATGCTGTATACCCAAGCGAAAACAATATTGTTTGAAAACCCGTGATATAAATTGCGGTCCATTATCCGAAACCAAACTTTGAGCCACGCCACAAACTTGAAATATATCAGACAAACACTTGATAACCCGGTGAGTGCATGAGTCACGGAGAGGGAACAACCAACAGAACTTGGAAAAAGAATCGACAACTACAAAGACATAGGTGTTGCCGTTCTTTGAACGTGGCAACTTCCCCAAAAAATCAATAAAGAGGCGTTGGAAAGGCCTGGTCGCCACAGTAGAAGCCAAATATCCTACCCGGGTATTTAAAGGAGGTTTAGCCAACGCACAAACACGACAGGAAGAAATGCGATTGCGAATGTCACGTTCCAAAGTTGACCACCAAAAACTCTTCCGGACCTTATCTACAGTCTTTTTAATGCCTAAATGAGCCCCCAAAGGAGAAACATGGTAATACCCAAAAATCATAGGAATTAAACTGTTCGGCAAGACCAAGCGAAAACAACTATGCCCCCTTTTTCCCAAGGATACCTGCAAACTGTTTTTAACCAGAGAATAATTACCAACTTGCTCACCCTGCAGCAAGCGATCAATAATGACTCTAAGAGCAGGGTCCAGCCGTTGATGCTCAACAATATCGGTGAAAGCCAAGGGAGAATCAAGCAAGAAGGAAGATAGAATAGGAGTAGGTACTACCTGAGGGGCATACTCGGTATCAGCCCGGGGAAGTGGTATACTGTCATCGACAGGAGATAACCCAAACTGAGCATCATGAGCCGCCTGATCGCCCTCAAACATGCGAGATAACGAGTCCGCCAGGATATTCTCAGAGCCCTTAATATGAACAGATTCGAATTTAAAGGCGGAAAGTCTTACCGCCCAGCGAGCAATACGACCCGTCTTCCTGGGTCGGGCCAAAACCCAAGTGAGAGCTTGATTATCACATTCTAAGATAAAAGGTACATGTTCAACATAAAGGCGAAACTTCTCAAACGCAAACAGCACCGCAAGTGCTTCCATCTCATAAACAGAATATAATTTCTCTTGCGGATTGAGAGAGCGCGAGGCGAAAGCTATAGGTTTACGCCCATCCGTAAAGTCTTGTAGAAGAACCGCCCCCAGGCCTAAAGCGCAAGCGTCCGTTTGGACGATGAATTTCCTAGAGAAATCCGCCATGGCGAGGATAGGAGGGTTAGAAATGGCCAGCTTCAGATCTTCAAAGGCCGCCTGTTGCTCCGGACCCCAAACAAAAGGCACATCCTTGCCACGTAACCTGTTTAAGGGGGAAGCCCTAGCGGCAAATCGCGGAATAAACTTAGCAAAGAAGTTAATCATCCCCACAAAACGGGCGACTCCTTTCACATTTATGGGAGGAGGGAAATTCCGGATGGCAACGGTCCTTTCAGGATCCACAGCAACACCTTCAGGTGAAATGATATGGCCAATAAAGGTCAACTGAGGCCTAGCAAACCTGACCTTAGCCGGCTTGACAGTGAGACCAGCTTGCTGAAGTCTCCGAAAAACCTCCTTAAGATGGAGTACATGAGTATCAAAGTCACGGCTGTAAACGACCAAATCATCCAAATAATGATAGACAAAATCGAATTTAATATCTGAGAATATCTTATCAAGTAATCTGGAAAGAACTTGGGCGCCTGTGGCCAACCCGAACGGTAAGCGACAAAATTCATAATGAGACCAATCGGTCGAAAATGCCGTTAAGCGGCGTGAAGACTCCGCCAAGGGAATTTGGTAATACGCGCTGTTCAAATCCAGTGAAGAAAACACTGTGGCGCCTGAGAACCAATGGGCCGCCGAGTGGATGTCAGGTAACGGCATAGACTCAATACAAATTCTTTGGTTGAGGGCCCGATAGTCTACCACCGGACGGAAATCATTTTCTCCCTTCGGTACCAAAAAGATGGGACTTGAATATGGGGAAACTGAAGGACGAATAATCCCCTGGTCCAACATTTCTTGAATCTTTTTACGCATAACCAACAATTTCGGGGGAGCCAGTCTGTACGGTGGAAGACGAACAGGAGAATTATCGACCAATTGTATTTCGTATTCCAAAACACTCGTAGAACCCAATTCATTACTAAGAACCTTGGGGTAGGACCGAAAAATCTCCAAGATCTGAGCACGGTGGTGCTCAGGAAGATGGTGCAAGTCAACCTCAACAGAAGGAGAGCGAGGCTCATTGAGATGAGAAGGACCCTCCAACAACGGTGCCAAGTGAGAAGACTGCTCAAGACGCGGAAGATGAATAAGAAATGGGAAGCATACACGAGGAGCAAATTTGAAATATAAGGAACGGATACTAAAGTCAAGAACCATGCCTGAATAGCTGGCAAAATCAGAGCCAAGAATAACAGGAGCTACCGTAGTCGACAATACCCAAAATCTATACCTCCAAGAAAAGTTAGAAATGCGAAGAGCAAGATACACAGAACCCAACAATTGGATAGAAGACCCATCAACAGCAAAAGCATACGGGGAATCTGATAGTAAATTGTGAACCGACAGGCCTAACTGCGCCAAAGTATGAACAGAAATACACGAATGAGAAGCACCAGAGTCCAATAAGGCTGAGAACACTTGATGGTTCAAGGACACTTGCAAGACTGGTAAATGGCGTGGAACTCTCCCACTACAACCCATAGATTGAAATAATTTTAGATCTAAGGTCTCGTTCTTCATTGGAACACCAAAGTCACAAGGGCTAAGTTCTAGTCAAGATGGATGATTAGGTCTAGAAAAGGTAAGACCTTTAAAGGGAGAAGAGCCAGATCTATTTGGAAGCTGAGCATCCCTCATTCTTTTGCGACAGTCCCTACGAAAATGTCCCGGCTTACTACAATAATGACACAATTTCGGATCTCTCACCGAAACAGAAACTGGAGTTGGGTTATGCAACAAGGACGAGGCAGAGGCCTGAACAGAGACTGCTGGTCTACGAGCGTCAGCACACTCAAACTCTGAGATCAGGGTAACTAGATCTCCCAACTGCACAAATGAGGTAGGCCTAGATGCAAAAGTCAAACATGAACGGGTAGAGGGCGATAATCCAGATAATATGACCTGAACTATTTGCGCTTCCGACTCCGAAACCTGGAAAACCTCGGCATATAGCCGAATATCCTGAACATATTCTGAGAAATGTTCAGAGGCCCGCTGAGGACGATAATAATATTGTAGGAGTAAGGCCTGCCTCAGCCTAGACGGCACAAACTGGGAAAGGACTTGCGAATGAAAAGAGTCCAAGGTCGCCTGACCAGCCAAAGAAGTATTAAGAATATCCAAGACTCTACCTGTGACCACTCCCAATAACAACTGTAAAGCTAAATGATCAGACACCTTAAAGGATTTGACTTGACGAGCGAATTGTACCAGGAAGGTCAAAAATAGAATAGCATCCGAGACTTGGGCCACAACAAAAGGTTGCACACTCTCCACTAGACGTTGTAACGGGTGGGTGATTTTAAATGGCATAAATGTAGGTTCAGGCAAAGGGACTACTTGAGGTGCAGGTTTATGCAGCTGCCCAGATTCGGACACCTGGACCAACCCAGGTACAGTGGCAGACCCCAAATGTGAAAAGTCGTCCAAATGAGGAGCCGGCAATGACGGTGGAATAGGATTACTACCAATGAGAAACATGTTAGAAGGGTCCAAAACATGGGAAGGTTGTTGGCTCAATGCTGCCGCTCCCTGAACAGAAGAAACCTGAACAGACGTACCGGGGAGGTCCAGCAGTGCCTGTCCGGGATCAGGAACTACCTCAGAATCATCCGCACCCAAAGCGGTAAACAAGGATAGCAACATATCTCTTAAGGTGGTCAAATCTCCCAAATCGACAATTGAAGAAGGGGCGCTAGACAATATAAATATCCTATTATCCAGGTGCCACGCCCTATGCAACAATCTACGCTTCTGTTTGACGGACAATTCAGATTCAGATAGCAACTCCTTAACTGTCTCCACTATCTCCTGAACCTTCCTCTTTAGAATATGAAATTCAGCGACCATCTCCTCTTGTGAGGTAAATACCTCTGAAACAACCTTGTTAGACGCAACTTGTTTGAGGAGACAGACCAATTGAAAAACGTCGGCAGATTCTACTGTTTCTGTACCCCGACATTTCAATTCAAATACCAACTCATCCTTACGTAACAAATCCCACGACAGGACAGGGTGAAAGACCATTTTGAAGCAAGGAATACAAAATATAAAAGACACAAGATAAATACAAGTAATATTGGCAGAGAATTATAAACCTCCCACCAGGGACAAAAGGAAATACAATGCTTAACCCACCCACACTTTATCTCAACAAGCAGGAGCTATTTTCAGGTGGACGGTTCTGTAAGGTCTAATCCACTCCTTTCCGCCCTTCTAATAGCTAACGAAAGAGAAAGCTGGGAAATCAAAGCAAGTAAGATTTAGAATAACAGACATCAGAACTTAAGAGTTCCAACCCGCACAAACAACAGCTTAGAAGGTTGACAAGAATAATAGTACATACAACTATAGACGCACTAATGACACATGGACCCTCCCACCAGGAACAAAAGAAGAAATACAACCAGAGAAGCAAGATCGAAGAGCAACCGCTACCACTGAACAGGGTTATTTTGCTGTTTTTGGGGAAATTTAATAAGGAAGCGTTTCAGGAAAAACACTCAGTGTGCTCAACAATTTTATAGAATTCCAAGATACAAACAATTACAACAATACATGGGTCAGATAACAATTAAATCCAAAATTGTGTTGAGAAAACCACAACCCAAGAAATATCACAGATTATAATTAGCAAATCCCCTGAGTTCCAAAGATTCCACAAATACCAACATCAGCACTCGGACCTACAACACCTGCCGCCGTGCTTAAAATACACACTATCAATGACTACCTAGTCAATATAAGGAAATATGATAAATGCCATCTTCACAACTAGAAATAATAAACTACAAGGTTAAGTAGCTGGGCAGTAGAATGTCCAGAACTTAATTCAGCAAAATGAAAATAGTAGAAATTAACTCAACCAAGCAGAGTAATATTCCCACTCAGCATAAGCCGACCTTATAGTGCCAAACTAATTTAACATTAATCTGAGAAGGGTATGGGGTTGGATGGCAATCTAGATATTATTATTTTACCTATTCACAAGCAATAGAAAATTCACGCAGAGAGGCCAATGCAAATTTTATACAACATAATAATGTATAAGATCGAATAATTTTCAAACATTAATCTGATAAAGTTATGTTGCTAGGTTCCGATCTATTAAAAATTATATTTGGGAATTAACAACAATAAAAAATTTTACCTAATGGGCTATGCAAGCCTTACACAACATAATAATGTATAATATTGAATAATTTTCAAACATCAATCTAATAAAGGTTAAATTGCTAGGCCGCAATCTATTTAATGTTATATTTGCCAATCCAAAACAATAGTAAATTCACCTACTGAGGGCAATGGCAGCTTTACCCAGCATAATAGTGTATAATATTGAATAATTTTCAAAGATTAATCCAATAAGGTTAAGTTGTTAGGCTACAATCTATTTAATGTTATATTTGGCAATGTATAACAATAGAAAACTCACCTAAAGAGGGTTAAGCAAGTTTTACACAACATAATAGTTTATAATATTGAATAATTTTCAAACATGAATCTGATAGAGGTTAAGTTACCAGGGCGCAATCTATTTAATGTTTGCCAAATCAAAACAATAGTAAATTGACCTATTGAGGGCAATGTCAGCTTTCCTCAGTATAATAGTGTATAATATTGAATAATTTTCAAGGATTAATCTGATAAAGGTTAAGTTGCTAAACTGCCATCTATTTAATGTTATATTTGGCAATGCATAACAATAGGAAACTCACCTAAAGAGGGTTAAGCAAGTTTTACACAACATAATAGTGTATAATATTGAATAATTTTCGAACATCAATCTGATAGAGGTTAAGTTACCAGGGCGCAATCTATTTAATGTTTGGCAAATCAAAACAATAGTAAATTGACCTATTGAGGGCAATGTCAGCTTTCCTCAGTATAATAGTGTATAATATGGAATAATTTTCAAAGATTAATCTGATAGAGATTAAGTTGCTAGACTGCAATCTATTTAATGTTATATTTGTTAATGCATAACAATATAAAATTCACCTAATGAGCCCGATGCAAATTTTACACAACATAATAGTGTATAATGTTGAATACTTTTTAACATTAAACTGATAAAGGTTAAGTTACTAGGGCACAATCTATTTAATGTTATCTTTGCCAATTCAAACAATATTAAATTCACCTACTGAGGGCAATGTCAGCTTTCCTCAGTATAATAGAGTATAATATGGAATAATTTTCACAGATTAATCTGATAGAGGTTAAGTTGCTAGGCTGCAATCTATCTAATGTTATATTTGTCAATGCATAACAATATAAAATTCACCTACTAAGCCCTATGCAAATTTTACACAACATAATAGTGTATAATGTTGAATACCTTTTAACATTAAACTGATAAAGGTTAAGTTACTAGGGCACAATCTATTTAATGTTATATTTGTCAATTCAAAGAATATTAAATTCACCTACTGAGGGCAATGTCAGCTTTCCTCAGTATAATAGTGTATAATATGGAATAATTTTCACAGATTAATCTGATAGAGGTTAAGTTGCTAGGCTGCAATCTATCTAATGTTATATTTGTCAATGCATAACAATATAAAATTCACCTACTAAGCCCTATGCAAATTTTACACAACATAATAGTGTATAATGTTGAATACTTTTTAACATTAAACTGATAAAGGTTAAGTTACTAGGGCACAATCTATTTAATGTTATATTTGCCAATTCAACAATATTAAATTCACCTACTGAGGACAATGGCAGCTTTACCCAGCATAATAGTGTATAATATTAAATAATTTTCAAAGATTAAAGACAAGGTAATGCGGGTAGGCTGGACTCTAGTAAATATGACCTTTTTGGCAATACCCAACAATAGAAAAATTCACCTGATGAAACCTATGCAAGATTTACACGACATGAGCAAGTGGTACTAGAAGGTACTGGAATGTCAGGGCCTACGTCACAAGTTCTGGAACTAGGGCGTGTCACTAACCCCAAAATGGCCATAATATGGATTCATGCTATATCTCAGCACGGCAATTACATCAGTACCGAACTAATCTTTAACATACCGGAGAGGAAATGTCTACCAATACCTGTGGTTAAATACATAATCGAAACTGTTCCTCACTCGGAATCGTTCCTCTAACCTTGACTGACCTTTAACAAGATGGCCGAGTACCATACTACAATAACACTTTTGCAGTAAAAACCTTTAAGTATATGGTTACAACCCTGTCAATAACCCTCAACAGTATATAAGTAGAAAACCTAACAGAAATTATTCTGCCATTATTTGCCGTTCTCGGATATCCATTCCCAATTCAACCTCTACAAAACTTGAAACATGACACACCAGAAAATTACAACAAGGCTTGGTATAACTTTGAATTTAAGTTAAAGATTCCGAAACACATAAGTTAGTGAAGCTAACATTTTATGCAATTATTCTCACTCTCGGAACACATACCTGGCAGCAGACCCAGCAGGCCAAGGACAGCGCACTCCACACAACCGAAGTTCAGAAAAACTACACGGGTTCTGGTCTGCTCTCCGCGAGCACACACGCGACATGGCTGCCAGCGCCACGCGCATGCGCAAGAAGGAGGAGAGAGGAGAAATCTAAAATTGACTGCCACGCTCTCTATACGTAACATCAGTAAATTCATAACAAAATGCCTCAGCCGCCTCCGTTTATACGATCATTCTAAATTCTCAAACCTTTCTTTTTAAATCAGCTGTATTTATACGCCTTTTATCTACGAGGCCATATCAGGAGTTCGGGATCATTGTCTATACAGTAGGGTACAAACTATTGATTGTCAATTGTCTCTATTATTGGTGTATTTTTATGGAGTAAATTTCAACTGGTATTAATTCAAATGGATATGATTCAGGATGAATTGGTGAGGATGATTCATGGTATGTAAATATCCAATTCGGCATTTGCCTTTACGACTGGGGAAACTATGCAAAAAACCCATGTCAAATTGACCGGCCTGGGATTTGGACCTAGGACCTCTCGAATGCGACGTTACCATCTCGGCCACCTCGCTCGGTTCTCGAAACTTATACTTACTTTTAATTATGGTTGGAAAAAAAAACTGTTGTATGCAACTTAAGCCGGGCTTACGGAAGAACAAAGGTCTAAAATTTAATGCTTATCCTTAATTCATATTCGTATACATTGATATAAGAAGTAGGCTATGTCAGCATTCACAAAATGCACTGGCAGATGTACTTAGGCCTCATTATTTCACAGTAATACATCTTCTGTATATAACAGTACTAGCTTAAAAGACCCGGCGTCGCCCGGATTTTGTATTTTGTAATTTGAAATTAACTTATGAAGGATTTTCAATTTTAAATTCTAGGTCCTTATATAGGCATTTATAATTTGAAATAGGAAGAACGACTTATTACACTCAAACTATTCCCTCATAAAACGCTTGATATAGTTTTTTATGGCTCATAGAGGATCTAGAATGTTGCATCCCATCGCTTGTACAGTGCACAGCAAGCCTGGTAGAGGTTTAAATAAGAAGAAACAGAAATTCCTGTAACATAAAATTGTAATATCAAGGCGGGAAATTTCCCACTCTTATGTTACCATAAAGCATTATCACTTTCATACTTTTCTCTCCAAAAACCTGCGATATAATATAATAATATACACATTACCATACCTCGTTTTGTTTTCTCTATGTCCAGGGTAGAGAAAGTTATGTGATTCCATTATTTTAGTGGATTTCATTGTGTAATATTTATTTATAACATGAATTATTTTGATAACTTCTCTTATTTGTTAAAAGTGCATTTCATTTGTTTTTTCCAAGCCCATCTGATACCATTTGGCAACAATATATTTTGTGATTTGGAATTGATAATTCTATGTAAAAAGGGATTAAGTATTTTCAAAAACATTTAATTTTTGGCATTTAGAATCAGAATTTTTAAAAATCCTTTCTTATTGAGCACCTACATTATGAAACGAAGGTACTGTCAAAATTCCAAGTCTCTACCTGTTATAGTTTAGGCTGTACGTTGATTCCTGTCATTCAGTCAGTCAGTCATTCATTCAGTCAGTCAGGACAAAGCCTTTTATATATATAGAGATTCATGTAGTAGGCCTACTCATTTCAACTTTAACAACAAAATAAATAAACATCTGACTGCATTGGAGTCAAGGCCCTCTATGATTAAGCAACGCTGCTTTGTAGTATAGTCATGATTTTCCACTTAAAAAGCATGTGGCATTTAATTAGTCGTTACTCCGGTACCGGTCAACCTATTTGGTCCAAAATAAATAGGCTTCTTGCCGTGGACATATAAATGCGTATACTAAGCTTCATGAAAATCTGATAAAGTGTATTTGAGTTATCGTGCGTACACAAGCTCATAAAGTGCCATACCGGCACTTAATAACTATTCTTGGATGCTGAAAATCGTGAGTTCCTTAGAGTTCAATGAATATTCATACGAGATGAGAGTTTTTATATTTTAATCCTTCAATTAAGCTAAATGGCCATATCCATTAGGCTCCCCTTAAACTCATTCAATTATAAGAAGCAATTCATTCGCTTAAGGAAATTGGAAAGGTTATCTAAACATGCATAACATCTTCATTCTGCTAGATAACCCCCCACCAGTTCTCTTATCGGTTTTCCACTTCGTGCTTACAGAACTGATGGCAATGATAACAAAACGCTTGTGAATAGACTCTCTGATCCCATTTCACAACACAACACAAACACACAAAAGATACTCTATTAAAGGCTTACTGACTGACTTCTTATAAATCTTGGAACATTATTATTATGATTAAAGTCTTGGAAAATTAAAATAATTGACTGAGCGACGCGTTCAGTATTTCGTCTGTTTGTAAATTTGATTGTTACGCAATCACGACCAAACGCATAAAAAATCCTTATCTCTAGTTACATTACCAATGAGCAAGGCCTCCCCCGAAATGAAAAGAAATACAAGAATTGAATACGGAGAATATTTAACTTTAACGCACAGCCAACGCCACCTATTAACAAGACAGTATTCAATTGCGAGATTAATTGCCATAGCAACCGGGAAAAGAGAGCACTGAATGATTTGGACAAAACTCACTATGCGAGTATTTTTTGGGCTAGGGATCTCGAATCTGAGGTCATTTTTTCAAGCATCGCATTTTAATCATGAAATGTATGTCTAAAGAGGGATTTTAGACTTTTTTTTAATATCAATTGTTTTAATTGTTTATGCATCATTTGGGTAAGGTTCATCAGTATCTGGTACGTTTCAATAATTTCTTTTCGAATTAGTATGCCCTTACATAAACTCAAGATTCGTTCTATTTGTTTAATTATTTAAATTTGTTACGAAAAAACAATATAATTAATAATACAATTATGTAATTCATGCAATTTATGTAAAAACTAAGTAAGTGCTAATAAATATGTTATAATTATTTTTCTGTTATAGCTATTTATGTATCAAGTACGCAAAATAAGGCTTTAGTGGAAGAATCTAGTATAGCGGCCGAAGCGTAAGCCGAGGCTGAAATACTGGATGAGCCCAATAAAGTTTTTGCGTACGTGGTGCATACAATATTTTTAGTATCTCTAAATTATATGAAATGAAACAAAAATACCGTATATGATTAATTGTAATGAAAGGTAGTCAGCCATTGGTTAACGTTGTATTCTCAAAGCCACCTGAATCGCACAGCAATGAGCCATACGTACCCTACGTACCAAAAAACCGTAAGAAATGCTGTATAAATGCATTATATATGAGCACGGATTAGTATTACAATAGTAAGCAAGGATTCTCTTGTGAACGAAGATGTGAAAAGTTGCTGGCTTATATTTGTTGTTATTTGATGATTGATGAAGTAGGCTACCCTGTTTTGTGAAACACAGTGGTAAAATTTCTGATTATCATAAAGAAACATGTTGGCTTAAATTTGTTTTATGAGCAAAAATATGTTTAAATCCATGTTAAAGTTGGTGTGACTGGTCAATGCCCTCTGGATTTGTTTATAGATTGCCATGACGACTTTAAAGTACTAGGCCGATAAAACTGCAGTTTGAATGCAGTTTTGTGCAATTTTAGCGGCCTTGGTTGCTAAAATGCAATTTTTCGACATGTTACCAGTCCGACAAGCAGCTGTTTTAGAAAGCATGTGCTAAAAAATTATTTTTTATAAAACTATACACATTTACTTACTTTAAAATTACGTAAGTACAATAGACAATATATAAGGTCCTAAACAGACAAAATAGGGGAAAATGCAAAAGCTTTGAGTAAAGGCATGATTCAATTGATATAAAAATAATTATAATAAAATATAATAATAATGATTTATATAAAATATTTCGCCGGGAAGCCGCGGCAATTTAATTTCACAAAATTAAATCGTTCTTCTCATTTAGTATTCTTGAATAAAGAGTTTTATTACCCTCAGTGGCTTAACTGAAGGCCCCTCATACCTAGGTGGGCCGAAATGAAAACCGGAAAAAAAGGAAATGTAAATAAATCGCCATAATTAGGGGAGTTCAATTTTGGCCTTTTAGCGACTTAGCCTAAGTGTAGTTAAGATAGCGGCTAGAATGACAATGAAATACAATTAGACAAGGAGAGACATTAGACAGACGTACCACTTGAATTATCACGGCATAAACTAATTATTACCAAACCAATCTGTATCAGATCTGACTGACATAACCTGATTACCCACGTAGATTAGGCCTACACTGAGTCCGTTGCCTTAGCAACCGTCAGCAAGAGCCACGTGACAAGCGCAAGACAGGTGACTGTCGCAACAGCTTATTGTTGCCTCTGGGCAAACAAGACTTGAAGAAATAGTAATACGTTAACACCAATCTTCCAGCAAACCTGCCGTTTCTTTGACAAGAGTGTCATCTTAAGAGGTAAGCCCATACAATTTTATCAACCTCAAGATTATAATAATATTGGTAGCTTATTATTGTCTCCACATAATAATAATAATAATAATAATAATAATAAATCAGGTAAACTGATATAACAAAGTGCCAGAATGCTTTTTTTAATCAGTGATAATTGCAATTATGATAGGCCCGCGCAGAAAAGAAGTTATTTTTGTAATAGATCTCCGAGTTAAACTCCAAAAACAAAATGCGCTGGCAATAATATTAATGATGCAATAGGCCTATGATTCGCTGACATGTTTGCTTCAAGTTTAAAGCAGCCTTATAGGTTATGAATGAATGAGGGTATTTGAGTTATCGCACTTTTCTAATAGCCTATATTACCATAAAAATAGGCACTAAATGGGGCATTACTCCGATACCAGTCAACAGATTTGGTCCAGTATCAATAAGCTTCTTCCCATGGACAATATAAATTCCTATACCAAGTTTCATGAAAATCCGTTAAGGAGTATTTGAGTTACCGCGCGTACAGACAGACGGACAGACATTTTAATAATAATTTACTTACTTACACAATGGCACTAAACAATTTAGTGTACATTTTATGGTAGTATATTATACAGAACGGCGTCGCTCGGGTTTTGTATTTTGCCATTCGATATTAACGTATGAAGGATTTTCGATTTTCAAACTTTAGGTCCTTATATAGATACGTACCTAAAGTTTGAAATGAGGAAAAACGACTTATCACACTCAAACTATTCCCTCGGTAAACGTTTGATATAGCTTTTTATGGCTCATAGAGTATGTAGAATTTTGCACCCCATTGCTTCTTCACACCAAGCCTGGTAGGGGTTCAAATAAGAAGAAACAGAATTTCCGGTAACATTAAATTGTATTGTCTTTGCGAAATATTTTATTTCTCACTCTCATGTTACCATAGAACCGTTTCGGGGCTGAAATCGAAAGGAAATTTAATACCACTTTCATACTTTCCTCCCCAAAACCTGGGACATAATAATATACAGTACTAAGAAATCGGGGGGTACGCCGTAGCGTAGTGGTCGAGGCGCTGCACTACAGACCGGAAGGTCGCGGGTTCGATTCCCGATGAGGTCGTTGGAGTTTTTCAATTGGCCTAATCCTTCTGGTGGCACTATGGCCCTGGGGTCGACTCAGCCTCTAACAGAAATGAGTACCAGGAGCAATCCTGGGGGTAAAGGCGGCCGGTGCGTAAGGCTGACAACCTTACCACCTTCAAGTGCCGAATGTCCAAAATCTAGGAGCCTCAACCTCCTGGAACCCTCTGGGCCTCCATGGCCTGTATAGGGATCACTTTACCTTACTTTTTTACTAGGAAATCGATTACAATAACTTATTTTCTGAATGTCACAATTGCAATTATCACTGATTATAAAAAATCGGGTGCGTGGAACGCCACGCGACAGAAGTGATTTTTTTCAATTTTGGATTACAGGATTTTTTCAATTTCGGATTGTTGGACTTTTTAAATTTTGGGTTTATGGGCTTTTTAATTTAGGAATTTTTTATCTTTTGAACTTTTTTAAATTTTAAATTTTTTAATTTTGGAATGTTGGATTTTTTAAATTTTGGTTATTTGAATTTTTTATATTTTGGATTTTTTCATTTTGGATTTTTGGATTTTTAATTTTTTTTTAATTTCATTGAGCGGATTGTTTTCTGTGCAGACTGTCACAGTCCCGCTACTTTTGTGACGATTTTCTTCGTAACGCAACTTTGGGTTAGCCTCGATTTACTCCTAGCGCGCCTAAAGAAGTTTCACTTCAAAAAGTTTTCTTACACTTTGTTTCATCAGTTTACCTGACTTTATTTTATCTAATTTTACTGGGCTAAGAGGAAAATGATGCAACACATATTATGCAATTTCGCTAAAAGCATATGAGCACTTTGTAGTTCCTGTCGTAGCATCAGAGTTGGTATCGGTTATAAGGATGTGATAATTTGTGGAGGTAATTGAATATCCTGATATAAATGTAATATCACAAGGCATGCAAAACTCTGTGTGCTGGAAGCAAAATGTGAGTTTGCTGACAAAGCCTCCCCAGACTTGTTCCCATGTTTCAATCGCCATGGCCGTCTACATTAAAACTCATCATCAGATTCTACTGCAATGCGTTTACAGCAGGCCTACAGGCCTAAATTGTTTGCTTGTAACGAAAAATAAATTGGCTTCCAATTGATATAAGAGGAAGATCCAAAGTGACATTCACTATCCACTACGTCAATTCACTATTTCACTCATCACTCATGTTTTCTTGATGGAAACACTCATAATTTTGTTACACGATCAAAAGTAAAAGAAGCCCTTTTAATGGTAGATGATATTAATAAAATATCTGATGTGAAATTCATATAACTTCCTCTGCCCAAATAAAAGTTAGCCTATTAATACAAATTAATTTTTATTTTGTGTCAAATCCCCGGGCAGTATTTGATTAAGTATCACGAACGAGCATATGCGCATGTACAGGAAGACTTAAGGTTAGGTTCACACACGCCTCTTGTCTATCCATGTATTTTCTTGATTATTTAGTCAGTTTTGTTCCAAAACAAACATGTATAGAAGGCTGTGGCTATATGTCTCACGTCCGCCATATTCTTGCATGGAAGTTCTTATAATTTTATTATAATGAATAAATTCGCGAGGAATATGTTTATTCAAGGAGCATTTTTTAAAGATTTTATTTTATAATAGCGGTACTTGTAGTGCAAAATCAATAACTTACGTTCAACTTCTGCAAGTAATCTAGCATCGAAATACGCGGCCGGCCAGTCCTATGAAAACTTCCGGTCAGCTGCTCTTTCAGAAATATGGAACCTTCTCGCTGCTTCAGAGGCCGAAAAATGCAGGTCAATTACAATATGATTGTAAAAATACCACCAGATTACGGCGTAACTGTATTAAAAATAAACATTCATACATTACAGCCCTAACTACACTTTCTCTGAAGCTAGCATTTGGATGTGACGCGATGACACAAAGCAAAATGAATTATGACAATACATTAAGTTGAATATCGTGTGTTGCGCTTTTCTATTAGTTCATTTTGTCCCTTGTTGTTCATTTTTTCCCTCCTGTCGCATGGCCTCATATGTTCCGAAAATGACCTGTATTTTATGTTTTTTATAGGAAACTTGTGAACTAATGCGTTAAAACTTTAATTTTAACTGCATACGAGTCCCGACGTTTTTTATTTGACCGACTGTACCTATAAAATTTTGTTTTCGTGCGATTTTCCGTTACAAGAGGCCGCCATTGCAAAGAGCGTGTATTCAGATTGGGTGGCTTATAACTACTCTTCAGAGATTTTTTTCGAAACAATGCTTCAAATGAAAGTTTTAGGTCTTAGTATAAGCAACCTATGAACAAACTTTAAGAAAATCGTCAGAGCTGTTTTCGAGAAAATCGCGAAAAACGAAAATTTCTTCGTGTAAAGTCCCCTTAAAAATAATAGAAACTTGTCGCCAATCTTCGCATCACATCTTCAGAAGGTACCTACCACAAATACAAAATTTTGTTTTCATACGAGTTTCCGTTTTGGAACTAGGCTGTTCACGGACATCCACACACAGATATGTTTCCGAAAATAGTATTTTTGGATTCAGGGAACCTCAAAACGTGTATTTATGTTAAAAACTCAATTTCGAATTTGGGGTCGAAAACAATACTTCCTCTACCTATAGTACCAATGATACGGGCAGAGGAAGTAAAAAGGATAACATTACGCCACTGGGTAGTATAAAATTAAATTATAACACCCGCGATTACCAACTTCGATTGCTTCACATGGAAAATACTCTTTTAGTTTAAAATACTTATATACATATATATATATATATATATATCTCGATATATATAAAAGGCTTTGTCCTGACTGACTGACTGACTGACTGAATGAATGAATGACTGACTGACTGATTGACTGAATGACAGGAATCAACGTACAGCCTAAACTATAACAGGTAGAGACTTGGAATTTTGACAGTGCCTTCGTTTCATAATGTAGGTGCTCACTAAGAAAGGATTTTGAAAAATTCTGATTCTAAATGCCAAAAATTAAATGTTTTTGAAAATACTTAATCCCTTTTTACATAGAATTATCAATTCCAAATCACAGAATATATTGTTGCCAAATGGTATATGATGGGCTTGGAAAAAACAAATGAAATGCACTTTTGACAAATAAGAGAAGTTATGAAAATAATTCATATCGTAAAGAAATATTACAGAATGAAATCCACTAAAATAATGGAATCACATAACTTTCTCTACCCTGGACATAGAGAAAACAAAACGAGGTATGGTAATGTGTATATTATTATATTATATCGCAGGTTTTTGGAGAGAAAAGTATGAAAGTGATAATGCTTTCTGTTTAATTTCATCTCCAAAACGGTTTTATGGTAACATAAGAGTGGGAAATTTCCCGCCTCGATATTACAATTTTATGTTACTGGAATTTCTGTTTCTTCTTATTTAAACCTCTACCAGGCTTGCTGTGCACTGTACAAGCGATTGGATGCAAAATTCTAGATCCTCTATGAGCCATAAAAAACTATATCAAGCGTTTTCTGAGGGAATAGTTTGAGTGTAATAAGTCGTTCTTCCTATTTCAAATTATAAATGCCTATATAAGGACCTAGAATTTAAAATTGAAAATCCTTCATAAGTTAATTTCCAATTACAAAATACAAAACCCGGGCGACGCCGGGTCTTTTAAGCTAGTATATATATATATATATATATATATATATATATATATATATATATATATATATATATATATATATATATATGTGTGTGTGTGTGTGTGTGTGTGTGTGTGTTTGATTAATAAACGGACTGAGTTTGATAAAATTTGAAAATGGTAAACTTCACTACGCCTTTTTTAAATGTAAAATTTCTCATGATGGCTGCAAAAATCGTCCGTCATATGTGGTGGGTGAAAAGCGATGTTCTTAAATTGGTAGCACCAGAACGAAAAATCGAATGAAAACAAAATTCTGTATTTGGGATGTGTTACGAAGATTGGTTACGATTTTCTCCAACTGCCACTTTACATGACGAAAATTTAGTGTTTCACGTTTTTATCGAAAACGGCTCTAAATACTGTTTAAATTTTGTGCATACGGTGCTTATACTACCAGCAAAAAAGTTTTATTTCCAATATTCGGAAAAAAAATATTTCAATATCTTCCGACTATGTTGAAAATTTCAGACGTCTGCGGACCTTGCCATTATAAACAAATGAAACGACCAGGGTGGGCTTGTAAAAGGAAGCGATTATTACCAAATCATGACAAAAACGGCAAAGTCACCTGCAATTGATTTGACAAATGAAATGTATTACTGAAAACTGATGCTTGGATTGCGAAAAAAAAATCGCGTTTTCTGCCAGTTTTTTTTACTTTAAATCGCGAAAGAAAGCGAAAGTAAAAAATCCGGCTTCGAGGTGCATTCGCCCACCCTTCAGTCCATCTACGTTTAAATTTCAGATCTCTGCGTTCAGTAGATTTCGCTGGGCATCGCGGACAGACAGACAAACACTTCCTTTTATTATTATAGATTACTTTCGACGAATAAACACAGCCAAATCAAATCAATGAAAAAAGGGGGCCGTGGATTTTCGTAGTGTATTAATCACTGCCTTCTAAACTGTATTAATCGTGTAATTCTCGAGACGGCGGTGGTATTAATATAGTACTGTATTTATGTCACTGCATAATCTCTAGACTTTGCCAATGAAAGAGATTTTCTTCTTTTTGATAACCATTGCGAGACTGCTGAATAAAATTCAATAGCGAAGGCTTTGCCTATGACAAGATACCTAACGTTGGAAATGGTCTGCATAATAAATGTACTCCCGGCTCTGCTTCAAGCGAAGATATTAATGTCAAAGCCTTCTGATCAGATAATCATTCCGCTGGATTACATTTAAGTCCCTGTCTCTCTTTTCACATATTTCATGAGTAATCATCCTTTTTATCGAAAGCTTTGCCCATTCAACTGTAGATGGCAGACGAATGGTAAAGATAGAAAAATAAGTAAAATATCTTGAAGGTTTCCATGGTTACAGGTTTCAATACAAGAAATGAGTAACGTATTTTTTTTTTTCAGTAGCCAATTACACTTTCACCTTTTATATTTGGTATGCTCAATTTTCACTACTTCTATCTTCTACCATTTTCAAATTTGTTATAACAATTGACAATATTCGTCATTCACATCACAATTAAGTCGTTTCTTGTGCACCAATTTGGCGTTTTCAGGGTCATTTCTCACTTCGCATTCTGATATAGGTCTGTTCGCAAAGCTAAATCATGTACTGTCATGTACCGCGACGCATGCGCACATTTTCAATATGCTTATATATTACATTATGCGCATACATTGCGCAGCGAGACCGACAATATGCGCATGCGTTGTGGTCCCTGACAGTTAGAGATTTGCTTTGCGAACAAACCTATAGAATAAGAGACCGTACTGCAAAGAGCGCGGATGCAGAGTGGGTGGCTTATAACTACCGTTCAGAGATTTTTTTCGAAAAAAAGTTCCGAATAAAAGTTTTACTTCCTAGTATAAGCAACCCATGTGCAAAATTTAAAGAAAAGCATTAGAGCAGTTTTCGAGAAATCGCGAAAAACGAAATTTGTTTTCCTGTAAAGTCCTCTTAAAAATAAAAGAAACTTGTCGCCAATCTTCGGGTCACATCTTCTGAAGGTACCTGACCCAAAAAAATTTCATACGATTTACGTGCATGAGCTATGCTGTTCACAGACATCTACACAGACACACACACAGATATCTTTCCGAAAATAGTATTTCAGGGAATCTCAAAACGTGTATTTATGTTAAAAACTCAACTTCGAATTTGGGGGTCGAAAACAACACTTCCTCTAGCTATAGTACCTATGGTCCGGGCAGATGAAGTAAAAATACTGGCACAAATGAAACATAAGTTACTAGTACAATTAAAATCTCAACCTTGTTCATATTTATAAAACGGGATCCTATTATGTTTTATGTTTTTCCGACGGGATGATCCGGACGCAGCTAAAAAACGAGCCTGTCCCGGCAGCATAGGCGTAACCAGGCCGACCATATGGGGGGGTTATAACATCCGCGGGGTCTGGGGGGTATTGGGAAAGTTTTAAAAATTAAGATGCAAAATAACGAGTTTTAAGCTTCCAGGGGTCCTCCCCCGGAAAATTTTAAAAATTAAGACGCAAAATAACGAGTTTTAAGCTTCCGGGGGTCCGCCCCCGGAAAATTTTAAAAATTAAGACGCTAAATAACGAGTTTTAAGCTTCCAGGGGTCCTCCCCCGGAAAATTTTAAAAATTAAAACGCAAAATAACGAGTTTTAAGCTTCCAGGGGTACTCCCCCGGAAAATTTTAAATATTAAGACGCAAAATAACGAGTTTTAAGCTTCCGGGGGTCTCCCCCGGAAAATTTAAAAAATTAAGACGCAAGTTTTAAGCTTCCCACGCTTTTTACTTGTATTAAGTAATTTATGGGCAGACTTAAAAAAATTATGCAATTATGCAATTTTCCTTTTTTTAATCAATGGGGGGGGGGGTTCAAACCCCCAAAAACCCCCCTCGGTACGCCTATGCCCGGCAGGGCAGTAGCTAGGCGGTGGCGAGATGTCCTTCCGCCAAGGGCGCAGGTACAACGAGGGCGCAAAATTAACCATGAAAAATCCCGCCTTTTTTTTAGACTGGTGGAATTTATAAATAAATACTTTGCATTTGTTCATTTTCTCATTTCATATTGCAGAAGCTGTTTTAAAAAGTTTCTATTAAAAAAAATACTTCTACCTATATTAATGTGTTAAACTTCTTAGTAGGCCTCTCGCCTTTTATGTACTTTACTTTTGATACTAGATTTTATTATTTAATTCTTTTTGAAGTAGTTCAATCGTCTGAAAATAAGGTTTTGGTACCTTGAAAATCCAACACTTAGCTCATTTTCAAATTGAGGTTTAGGTTTTCTTTGATAATAACAGTGTTTTTAGCATATATTAAAATAATAAACAATTTTACAGAAATTTAAAGAAATTGTTCGGGGAGGGCGCAGATTTATCAAACTCGCCAAGGGCGCAGAAGGACCTTGCTACTGCCCTGTGTCCCGGTCAAAAAGGAACGTATGGTCCTGGAAAAGGTCTCATCTGCAATGCCGACAGAACTGCTGTAGCTCAATAGCTGTTAGTTCTCACACTCTGCGTGTGGTGTCAGCACATGTATGGAAAGAGAAAGGCATCAGCTGACGTCCTATTTTACTGTTGTCTGTGCACTTGTGTGAGACTGTTGTGTCAAGTGTTTCAAGGTGTCGTTTTATAAAATGTAAACTTCAAAAAGCAGAGAGAAAACTTCCAGCAATTGACAAGCATCCTGTGAGTTATAGAGATAGAGTTAGATTAGTAAAGGCTAAGAAAAAGATAAAATTAATCATAAATTACGGTGAAATCAGTCGTTAACTTTGTATAATCTCTTGGAGACAGTTCAGAGTCCAAGGTTTGTCACACTTTGTAAAGATGTGCTGTATTATTATCGAAAACAACAAGCGTGAACTCTAACCGGAAAGGGAAAAAAAGGGAAATCAGTGACGATTCAATATACAGCCAAGAGCGTTTCTGAAATGTACGTACTGTCTCTCACCTCTGAGTTTTATTGAGTGTTTCAGTTTTAGTACTACTTCAGGTAAACTTTTTTTTCGCAGCAAACACATTTTTTTTCAGCTTGTGAAAAACAAAGGTTACGTAAATTTCCACTAGACTTCTAAGAAGGTGCTTATGTAATATTCTACACTTAAAACAACAGGTAAGCACCGGAGGCCTCTTTGAGGATGGCAATAGAATATCGTACCCAGTGGCGGACGCAGGGGGGAGGGATATCCCCCGAAATTTGAAAAAAGACTATATATGGACTCTTAAGTGGCCAGTTTTATAAACTAATTATATATGTAAGTTAATTTCTTTAGTATTCTGGCTAAAACCAAATATAAGGTGCCAAATAGGCTCCGCCCACTCGATATTCGCATTTTATTTCTCAGCGAACAGGGTGACCAAACTATCCTTGTATATTGTCACCGACACTCCCGACCATAGGCGTAGCGAGGGGGGGTTTTGGGGGTTTGAACCCCCCCCCCCCCCCCCCATTGATTAAAAAAGGAAAATTGTATAATTTTTTTAAGTCTGCCCATAAATTGCTTAATAGAAGTATAAAGCGTGGGAAGCTTAAAACTCGTTATTTTGCGTCTTAATTTTTAAAATTTTCCGGGGAAGGACCCCCGGAAGCTTAAAACTCGTTATTTTGCATCTTAATTTTTAAAATTTTCCGGGGGAGGGCCCCCGGACCCCCCTCTCCTTCCATACTCGCCAGACCCCGCGGATGTTATAACCCCCCCCCCCATATGGTCGGCCTGGTTACGCCTATGCTCCCGACCATACCGAATATTAAAAATGCGAGTGTGCCTCTTGTGCCAAATATTAAAACTGCGAGAGTGGCCCTTGTACCTAATATTAATAATTCCGGGGTGCGCGGGCAAAGAGAGTTAAGTCCATCATCCTAAAAAATTGAGACATGTCCATAGAGATATAGATAATAATGTTCTCTGCATTTGTGTTAAGTCCAGTAAGTCACATTCAAAATTGTACGATAGTTATGGATGTGTGCCTCATGGGTTTATCCATCTCTAAAGCTATGTTGGGCTGGTATAGTGTGTTAAGTCACTCTAATTCTTAGTAACTAGAAAGTGGACTTAACCCTCTTTGCCCGCGCACCCCGGAATTCGAGAGTGCCCCTTGTACCAAATATTAAAAATTCGAGAGTACCCACAGGTTTGCCTTGTACCCAACGATTTGTCAGCCTGTTTATCCTCGAAGAATTCACTAGATCGTGGTATAAAAGAAAGTGCTTCGCTGGGGGTTAGGGCGGGTTATGCCTCATGCGACGATGCACCTTATATTTGGTTTTTCCCAGTATTCTTTCTACCTATCAAATCCCCCCCCCCCGAAAAAAATTCTGCATCCGCCACTGATCGTACCGGTGCTAACAAGTAAGATGCCACAGGTTTTTATGCCAGGGCATAGCTAAACCCGGTACTTCAAACACAAAATTCGTGAAATGAATAGCATAGCTACCAGCAGTGGCGTAGGGAATGGGGGGTCCAGGGGGTCCGGACCACTCCTAAATCAAAACCTAAAATTCTATTTTTGTATTAGACTATACCCTTAGCAACCAGGGAAGGTGGTTGAGGCCAGGTAGATTCCTTCACCCGCATGGACCCTCACATTTACAAGGGCAGGAGATTAGGACCAACCGTAATTTCCTCCCCATGAGTCACCTAGTCTACTTCAATCAATCAATCTTAGATTTTTTTAATATGTAATTTTATCTTAAAATGTTTGTTATATATCAATTCTACACATAATTACAAGAAAAATGACACCAAACAATGTATAATTTACTTTAATAGGAACATTTATAACAAATAAATAAATAAAAGTTACGAGAAAACTGCTTTCAAGTCCTATGTTCCCATTCAAGTAAATTGTACATTGTTTGGTGTCATTTTTCTTGTAATTATGTGTAGAATTGATATATAACAAACATTTTAAGATAAAATGACATATTAAAAAAATCTAAGATTGATTGATTGAAGTAGACTAGGTGACTCATGGGGTGGAAATTACGGTTGGTCCTAAATCTCCTGCCCTTGTAAATGTGAGGGTCCATGCGGGTGAAGGAATCTACCTGGCCTCAACCGCCTTCCCTGGTTGCTAAGGGTATAGTGAGAGTTATTTAAGCTCCATTTTGTCAAATATTTAATTATTTTATTTAATAATAAAATACTGAACTTGTAAATGTAGGCCTATTATTTCCACTACTCCATTTTTTCTTGTTTGTTTATTGTTATATACATTATTACATTTAATTATGTGTTATTTAACTTTTGTTATAAATAGTAATAAGTGTTATAACTAGGGGTGGATTTCTATGACCTAAAAAATAGGATATATGAACGCATTTATGACCTAAAAACATTCAAATATGACCAATAAAATTTAAAATATGACTTTAGCCCTTACACATTATGTATTTTTTTTAAGTTTCATTACAATTCATTTTATTAAAATATAATGTTAATTATTTTAAATATCTGTTAATTCTCAAAAAGTATCATTATAATGCAAAATTTTACAAAATATGACATGAAATTTCAAAATTTATTCATGCCAAAAATATGACCTAAATATGCATATTCATACTAAATATGCTACAATAGTTGAAAATTCCCTAAATATGCAGTTACATGCACAATAAAAGCCATTCCGTTTTCACCAGGATGCTTGGAATTGGGTTTAAATTAGTCGGAAACCTGAAATAATGCAATGGGGAAAAATATGTCATGTCATAGAATCCGCCCCCTAATAATCAGTTATTCTAGTTTTTTTCATATTATATAGTAGTTATTTTGTTTTCATAACATAATGAGTAGGCCTATTAATTCCACTGTTCCATGTTTTATTTAATGTTTCTGATAAATAGTAATAAGTGTTATAACATAGGTAACGATTTCATGTTTAAGTTGGCATGTCTTAGAGTATAGTAAACAAATTTGCTAACTAGTTTTTCAGTGCTAAAATAGCGTAAAATGTGATTTTCATTAGTTCAATATTTAAAAATTTTCCGAGGGTGGGCCTCCAGGCCCCCCCTTTTTGGGGATATTCCATACCCCCCCCCCCCCCCAAACCTCCCAGCACTTTCGACCCACCCCGAAATTATTTTCTGGCTTCGCCACTGGCTACCAGGCTGTGAATCTTAATTTGATTTGCTTGAAGAATTAATGCAGGCCTAAGTAGTATAGAAAATTGCTAAAACAACCCAAACAGTTGACTCCATCATAAGAATGGGGGTTCATATTATTTGTTTTGATTATAAATCCTGTTACTACTACAGGGTGTCCAATAGGCTTTCTCTCGGACAGTCCCGTTTTTTTGGCAAATTTCCCACTGTGTTGTTTGGGACGTTCAAATGTTCCACTTTGTTTTAATTTTTTTTTTATTGTGGTTGAGGGTATCATATGCTGACTTTTATTACAAAGTACAGTATCAGAAGGAAAAATGTACTTCTTGAGAAAGTACATAAAAGTTAAAAGTACAGAGACATTGAGATATCTGCTTAGTGGAATAAATTATTTATCTACACCAGTCTGCGGAAGAAATTTATTACGTTATTTACGTAATTTGGGATAATTTGTGTGCACGATACAAAGGTAAATTTTTAATGTTCAGTAAATTATGTGGAAGAAATGTTTGTCTCTTTTTTTCCTTAAATTTCCCACATTTTTTGAAAAAGGTTTTAAAATGTCCCCTTTTATATAAATATTTCTTGAACACCCTATACTACCAGTATCATATAACTCCAACTACAGATAGGCCAACCGAATCTCAAAGAAATATTTAAAGTGTAAGTTAATTTATAAGTTTTAAAACATTTCACACTCGAAACAAAATCCCTCAAATATAAAACATCACACTAGGGTGTCATATTTTAAAATGACAAAATTAGATGGACAGGTGCGTTGTGTGGATTATCGAGAAAACAGAACCCATAATATTCTATTTATCAGTTAAATTTTAATTTAAACAACTGAAGTGATCATCAAGTCTAAACTTTAAATTAATCATCATTCTAACATATTTTAAAATATGTTCAAAAAATACTTTTCTTATTAAATCCTTATCACCAAGTCTTAGCTTAATAGAAATTTCTTATGAAAGAAAAAGTGTCTGATGTATGCGCGCACATGAATCTATATGTACACAGAAAATACTTAAAACAGGACATTAAGACAATAATTATTAAAAAAAAAAAAAATAAAGGAATATTTTGCATCCCATTCAAGTTTTATCAGGACAATGGGACCAGTCAATCAAAGAAAGAGACAAAATCGCAGTAAAGCAATAATATTATATTATGATTGATGTTATTATTGTAATTATTATGTTGGTAACTCTGTCTTTTCAGAACTCATTAACATTGTTCCTGAAAAAAGAGACTATATATCCAAAATGGCAGCAGAGAGGATGAAAGTTATTTTTCAGCATCTCCATGGAAGAGATTCTAATGCTCCTGTATCCTTTATCAAGTCCAGTCTATTTATTATCTAGTATTATTTTTAGGGATGGGTCCTCGATACTTTTGATACCTCGATACTCTCGATACTTGCATGGTATCGGTATCGACCGATACTTCAGAAAACTTGCTCGGTACTTTTTCGATACTTTGGTAATTCTGAAATTAAGCAATTAAGTGAGAATGCTAGTATTTTTCAACAAAAAGTTGTAAGTGGACTGTTTCAAATACTAATTTTAGTTTTAATGTTCTAAAAACAATTATAGGCTACTGTTGATATTAAATTTTGTCTCATTAAATATGCACACTTAATTAATTTATTTGGTATTACACAGATCTCTCAACTTTTAATTTTTAATGTACCTATTTATTGAAACTGGAAATGTTGACGGTATCGAGTATCGAGGAAAAAAATCATGTATCGGTATCGAGTATTGAGAAACTGGTATCGACCCATCCACAATTATTTTCTTCTTCTGCTTTTACGGCCTCATTGGACCAGTTCAGTCAATCATTTCTCGGTCCTCTACCTTTCCAATTTGCCCACTAGTTTTTCATGCGTTCTAATCTTCTCTGTAAATACCCTCTATTTTCAGGATTTTGTCTATTCTATTTTTCTGGGTGATTTTAAAAAGAGTTTCGCTTCCATATGTCACCTCTGGTTGGACCACCGTCTTGTAATGTTTTAATTTTGTTTTGATCGATAAACATTTTTTTATTGTATTATTATCTATTATATTATTAAATATTAATATTAATATATTAATCAAACTAAAGAATTAACGTAACTTATGAGTAGACCTGGGATTTTGTTCCTTATGAAGTAACATGAAAATCTTTAAATGTGTTGACATTTCATGATAAATCACTTAAATTTATAGACTTTTATAGTGCCCTAAAATACCTATGTGGACCTTTGGAGCATATTTTTAGTATTTTAGTGCCTAAAATGCCTATTTTGTACATTTAAAATAAAATTCAACGTCTATAACTTTTACAATCATTTAATGGGCATCCCTGAATGAAGGGCAGAACAGCAGAGGGTGAGCTTTTCACAGAAACTTGATCTTCCCAAACAATTGTCGCCAAAGGAATGCTGACTGACGGGGGAGGATTCATTCAAAAAAATTAAGTAGGAGGTGTATAGTAAGAAGGGACATACTGTGTCAATTTTTCGTATAATCCAAAACTGTTTTTGATAAATGTCTTTTTAATTCTGTCTTAATTTTGCAATTATTTCTGTTAAGAATAGGTATACCATGTTTCTTACAGTAAAAAAAGATCACGTTACAATTTAAGCGCATACTGTAGTATTTTAAAGTCTATTTTCTGTCTATTTACACATTTTTAAAGCATATTTGAAGTATCTATTTTCTCTTTTAAAAGCCTACTTACTTCTTTTAAAAGCCTATTTTAGGTGGCTAAAACTAATTTTTTTAGAGCCTAAAATCCCAGGTCTACTTATGAGATAACGTGATGATAATGTTGGGAACTCCACAAGAGGTTGACCACAGCACTTTCTGTACTGTTAGTACACACGATACAAGCAGAGAATGAACAAAAAACCTTATCATATCATTGGTTGTGCTAAATATTGGCAATGTTCCCTAACGAAGAATTCAGGCGCTAGCACCAACAGCAGCGTTATCTGGATACACACCATCAGATGACTTCAAATATACCCTGGACAATCCTCTCCTGAGCTACAGCCAGAGAAAGTTTTATGAGGAAAATGGATACCTTGTGATTCCTCGCCTGATTGGTGATGATATTCTTGAACCTTGTCGGTAAGTTAATTGAATTTTTATGACCAATTGTGCAAGAAGATCATCGCCAGGCCCGACAAGAGGGAGGGGCAGCCGGGGCTGCAGCCCTGAGGCCCGAGTCCCAAAAGGGGGCCCGGCCGTCCAGATCTTATTTTTTACTTTCTAAATTTACTCTAAAATAAAATTGGTTTATTGAATAAACAGCTTGAGTTATATTTTATGTGTCTATTTCATCTGAATTGTCCTATCGTAAAACGGTGACACGGAATTAATCAGTTAATCTGAAACGGATTATTCTTGAAGAAAAACTGCTATTTTTTTTAAAATAGAAGCAGAAATCCTTTTGGACTCAACATTAGGCCTCACTAACGTTCGGCATTTAAAATCATAATTTACAAAAGATTAAACTGATACATACAGATAAAATTGTTTCTAATTGGAACATTTTAATGTATTTTTCCGTTTCGTGCCCGGCATCAGTTAACCGATTTGGTCCAATGGACGTCCCATGGGCGTTATAAATGGTATACCAAGTTTTATGAAAATCCGATATAGCGTATTTAAGTTAGCGCGCTTTCCAACACATGGACAGACAGACAGTTAGACAGTCCTGTCTACCAGACAATCTCATAAATTACTGGTACCATTCCGGCACTTAATAATTATGTAATATCATTGCATAGTCTTTTTTGCATACATTATAAAGAGCAAGTTGGGTAGAGAATTTAATATTTGACGGGGGCCCGGGAAAATTTGTCCCTGGGGCCCTTTCTTTCTTTCCACGGCCCTGATCGTCGCATAACAATTGCAAAGGTTACAGATAAAATGAATTTGTCTTTAGGAACCAGATCTTGCCAAGACAGGATGGATCTTGCACCAAGACAATGCACCGGCTCATCGAGCATGTGTAACTCAAGATGTCATCGAAGAATTGGGCATTGAGATCATGCTTCATCTAGTGTATTCTCTGGTTCTCGCACCTTGCGATTTTCACCTCTTCCCTAAAGTGAAAAAGAAAGCGATAAGGAGTTCAACAACGTTGCCATGGGTATACTGAACAGACTGTCCAAAAAAGGGGTTCAGTGAGTGTTTCGAAAAATGGGTAAATCGTTGGAATAGTTGTATTTCATCAGACAGAGAATATTTTGAAAGTTTTCAAGTAAATTTGAATGAATTAAAGTCATCATAGGTTAATTACAAAATTAGTCCGGTCATTTATTGATATACCCTCGTATAAAGGTACATGATATTATTGCTGATCATCTGACATATATTACAAAGTCATTTTCACAAGGACACATATAATTTAACCCATGAATTACAACTGCAGAATAGCCAGAGACAAACTGCTGTATGCAGCAACATTAATGCAATGTTTTCCTGACAGCAGACCTAATGTCAGGCCCCACCTCTCGAAAATCATAGTATAGGTAACGAATGTAACACTAAAAATAGCTACTTTAATGCATACGATGCGCATAATCACTTCGGTTATTTTGTTTGGCACAAATTTCTCCAGATATCACATTGTGGAAATTAATTATATTCTCCTACATAAAACAGAAAAAAATCTTTAAGGGGTATGCATACTCCCACATAACCCCAGAAAAAAAAAAGCACTGACGTTCATCATCCATGAATACAATACAAGAAGCAGCATAAATTATCTTAGATTTAATTGCAATAAGGAAATTACATTTAAGGATGTAAGTGTAATGAGAACCATATTATACAGGGTGTTTCAACAATAATTTTACAAACTTCGGGCACCAAAAGAAGGGGAAAAAGTTCATATGAACATATGTCCAATAATCCTTTGTTTTCTCGTTAGGAACTGTTCAACACATTGGTACACTCATAACACGTCAACACACAAAACTCATAACTCCCGACCTCAATCCTTTGGATTTTTATCTCTGGGGGTACCTTAAACTATTGGTTTATTGAGCAGACATCCTGGATGAAGAAACTTTTCATCGACGTGTCATGGAAGCCTGCGAAACCATCCCGGAGTTTTTGAAAGGGTGTGACAGTCCATGATTCGAGGAGTGCATGCATGTCGAAGCAAGAGGAAGACATTTCGAGCATATGTTATGAGTTTTATGAGTTATTACGTATATATTATACTAAGAGGCTAATTTTTATTTGGGCAGAGAAAGTTATGTGAATTTCACATCACATTTTTTCTTATGTTCATGACCTGTTAATATCTTCTTTTCCAGTCAGAGATTTATTGACATATGCAATGGTCGAATACCAAAAGGAAATATGACTCTGATGAAGGATGTATCGCTTGCAAAAACTGATGCTAAAGGAGAATTTCTCTATTACAAGTTGCAGGACTTTGTGTATGAAGAAGTCTTGTCTCAATATATCGTACATCCTAAGGTAAGTGGACAGCATCTTCAATCAATTTGTACTGTAAAATATTTTTAGATAGTTCATCGAACAAACATTATGTGCAGTAGGAGGCCATGATTTTAACTCTTTAAATTTTACCACTGAGGATGATCACAAGTTGATCGAAATATATTTGCTTTTTAATATTTCAAAACTTTTATATTGACAAGGCAGAGTTGCCGCGTTTTAGATTCTAGACAGGGTTCTATTTTGCACTTAGTTACACATTTGTGAAACCCAACAGATTTTGTGTGTATTTCATGGATATAACTTGCTCAATAGTGATAATTTAAGCAAATACTTACTTACTTACGTACTCAATGGCAATAGATAATTCCTAAGCAAGCTAAAGGAATATTATCTATTTTATGGAACCCGGAGGTTCATTGCCACGCCTACCTGAGCCCACCATTCAACCCTATTCTGTGCTAACTCCATCCAACCATCCCTCGAAAATCCTATTTCCCTTAAATCTATCCTAATATTGTCCTCCCACCTACTTCTAGGTCTTCCACATGGTCTTTTCCCTTCGGGTTTCTCAGTCAGAACATTTGAGAAAGGTCTTTTCCCCACCATCCGCGCAACATATCCAGCCCATTTCATCCTCCGTGATTTAATTACCATTACTATATCCGGTCATGAAGCTCTTCTTTATGCAATTTTCTCCAGTCCCCATTTTCATCCCTCTTGGGCCCAAATATTTTTCTAAGGACCCTGTTTTCAAACACACTCAGGCTATGTTCTTCCTGATCAGTTAGCGGCCATGTCTCACATCCATATAATACAACCGGCAAGATAATAGTCTTATAAATCTTTATTTTTAGATTTCTGGACAGAAGACGAGACGACAAGAGTTTCTGAACTGCATAACAACAAGAATTTCCTGATATGAGTCAACCCTTAACTTGTACCTTAATATTATTTGTGTCTGTAATTATTGCTCCCAGATAGGCCTATATGTATTCCTCCACTTGTTCGAACGATTTACCTATTATTCTAATATTTTCTGGAGCATCATTTTGATGTTCCATGATCATATACTTAGTTATTTTCTGTATTAATTTCCAATCCGACATTCCTGCAGGCATCGAAAAGACTTTCTGCAATTGTCTCGATTGTGTTCACGTCATCACCCAACAAGCAAACGTCATCTGCTTAAGCTAAAATAGGGTGACTGCCAATTAAGATGTAAGATAGTACATAAATAACTATTAATTTCTGTGTTTCTTGTTTTAGGTGCTGGATTATGTTGAATGTTTTGTGGGTCCCAACATCAAAGCAATGCATACGATGCTCATCAATAAACCACCTGATTCAGGAAAAATGACTTCTGTTCACCCTCTGCATCAGGTAATCTTTTCCAAACCAAAATGCAGCATGTTTGTCATTCCTGTTTAATAAAGTCATTATAGATTGACAGTAAATGGCTATTAGTAGTAATTTATAATAATAAGGGGAAGTGTTTGTCTGTTTGTAATGAAAAAGTGGTCTTCTGCTGGGATGTCAAAAATAATCAATTTTTTTTTCTTTCTTTCTTCTTTCTTTTTTTTCTGGACGGACAATTTTTCCCAAACTCTTAGTTCTGGGTTTGGCTTCTGTACCTATTTCATAGCCCTCTTCCCAGTAGTGGCTGACTTTTCTGTTTGCTGGTATGTTACGTTCCTAAAATGTTTCTGCCATGTTAAATTTCTCAACTTCAATGTACCTTTTCTCAAGAACTGTAATTAGTACACAAATTAAATTTTACCATTCAGATTTACATTAGCAACAAAGTGGCAATGTTTTACAGAATTATCATAGGTAATCCCACAAGAGTTGACTAGTTTACTGATAGATTTGCGACTGTGCAGCAAAAGCGAATTTATCTGATGCAACTCGTCAACTCGAGTTGGATTTATTAAGACTATTCCATGAATAAAAATGTAACGGATTATATAAATAATAATTACTTTCCTGCTTTGTTGCATAAAAACAAAACTAACAGTTGTGAGATCACAGCATACTGTGAATCAATTATCCATGAATCGATTCGAGCTACCATGGTATAATACAGTGGTATCAATTGTGCATATAAGACATAGTTAACTTCATTCAGGTAAGCTAACAGCAGAACAGAATAAAAGCACACGAACTGGCTTGCACCGAATTGAAATTATGTCCTTAATCAATGTACATTTCTATTATTTCAATTTCTAAACAAGTTATGTTGTATAAAATAATCTGTTTTCGTGCCGCTTAGAGGTAACATCTTACTATTAATCACGGCACACTGATACTCGCATCTCCAGTAACATGCTGACGGTTTTATCACGATAAAACAGCATCCTCGCGATTCCTACAAGAATATTGCAAGATAAACGGCCGTGATTGGTCTATATCCGAGGAACTGCTAAAACGTTATTGGTCAATATCAAACACGCGACGTATGAGTTGAATAGTCTTTGTTAATCTGCCTTGATGTGTGTTTGTAGGATTTGCACTACTTCCCCTTCAGACCAGCAGATCGCATTGTGGCTTCTTGGACTGCAATGGAGAGAGTTAACGAAGACAACGGATGCCTCGTGGTCATTCCTGGAAGCCACAAAGGGAATCTTGTGCCCCATAACTATCCAAAATGGGATGTAAGTATTACATATTTTAAAAACTTATTTTCTGCTCTCCAAAGCTAATTGTATCCCAAGTTTATAAAGTTGATATCATCGTCATTACGGTAGAAGTCACTAACTCCAAAAATGGCCAATTTGAGTTATATGTACTACTACATTGCTTTATAGGAAGGCAGAACTTACTAATTGACATCCCAACCCGTTTCCAAATAACTAATACCAAGTCCATACATGCAATGGTTATTAAGTGCCAAAATGGTACTTTCTGAGATTGTGTGGGGGACAGCAAAAGTCTGTCCATCTGTCTGTCTGTCCGTGTGTCTGTATGCACGATAACTCTTTATTGGATTTTCATGAAACTTGGTATATGCATTTATAATGTCCATGGGAAGAAGCCTATTGATATTGGACCAAATCGGTTGACTTTTACCGGAATAATGCCCAATTTGGTGCATATTTTATGGTAATTTATTAGAAAGAATTTATCAAAAGCAAATCAGTTATCATGACAACATATTGTTTTACAGTGTTCATATACGGCTTTGAAAGTTGCAATACAGTTAGCTTTGACAAATAACACTACCCACATATTCCTTCATATATGTTTGTCAAACTAGACCTTTGTTCTTCCCTAAGCCCTGCTTAATGAATCGATCTAGAGCTTAACTCGGAAATGGATTACAAAAATAACTTATTTTCTGCATATCATAATTGCAATTATCACTTATTGAACAAAAGCATTCTTGGCACTTTGTTTCGTCAGTTTACATGATTTTATTCTAATTTTAAAACAGCTGAATCTCAAAACTAAGATTAGAGCCCAACAACTGCTTCACCTTAATTGAAACATAATGATATCCTCAGTAACAGAACATTAACTTCATCTCATTATTTATAAGAAAGGGCTCAGTACTAGTCGAAACAGACGATCAAGATGACACAATGTCCACAAGGACAACTGTGTTGACACAAATGCCAGAATATCATACAATCCCTGCTTACTTATGTACTAAGCGGGAAAGACTTAGAGGTCCAGCGTATAGCAGACGGAGGAAAATCAATAGGATTGATATTTTTGCCATCAGCAAATCAAAACGTTCTGTTGAAATAATTCCTCTGATTTAACCTTTAAGTTCAAATTAGGAATCTAACAACTCCAAGACTATGATGATGGTGAGAAGAAAAAAATATATGAACTAACTTTGCCACATTTTAAAAGATTCTTGCCCGGTTTCTATAAACTCTCGAAATACCTATGGGTAAATTATCCAATGGGCAGAATTTACACAAGAATAACTTTTACAAACTAAAATAATTTAAAAGTAACAATCACAAACACTTGTGGCGAGTTTCTAGATAAATGTCCTCTGGGTAAATATGAAAATGACAGAAAAAATGTTCCTACAAACTCGGGCTAGATCTTTTCAAGGGTAAATCACCGGATTAATTTATCCTTTCGTCGACGACTGGATAAAATTTAACCTTTTTGTAGGATCAATAATAATTTAAACAATGAAAATCAAAGCCTTCTGAATTAAATTAACTGTACAACTCCAAGGCCTTCCTCATTATATCATTGTGGGTGATTAGGAACTAATTTGCCCATGGATCATTTACCCATTAGGTATTTCACGAGTTTATAGAAACCGGGCATCTGGCAACTAAAATCCCTAACAGTTACTAATCCAAGATTCCATTGGATATTTGGATATAACAAAGTTGGGACATGAAACATTGTAGGCTTTCATGGTCAGAGTCAATATTAAAAACATGATCTGGGCTTGTAGGCTGTGGTCCAGTTGACATTGGTGTGCCAAATGTTTTGTCCACAACTGCGCCCGAGCTCCACTGCCACTAATGATGTCCGCCGTAGCTGTGGGCAAAACGTTTGGCACACAAATGTCAACAAGACCTTGGCCTACAAGCCCAGATCATGTTTTTAATGAAGTTGGGACAGTTAAAAAGTTTCTTCCATAATTCTAAATTGTCATCGGTAAATAATGTTTTCAGTTTTCTAAAAATGTTCGTAGCTACCTCTTTTGACCACCAGTACCAAATATTGCTGACTACACATTGTGAATGGAGCTTGAGTTTGTATATTATTTGAAAACTGACCAATAGGCTACTAGTTTAGACTAGCATATGGTTTTGCTTCTACTAAAAGATGAGACATATTTAATAAAGTTGCCATGTTTGGCCCTGATTTCCACCATACAAAGTATATGTAGTCAAATCAAAATAAAATTACCTTCAGTAGATCACATGCTTCTACAAACCTTCACGATGATTCGACCCGAACCTCCTCAGTTACCTGAAAAAGGCCCGAAGGTTCGGGTCAAAACGTTGTGAAGGTTTGAAAAAAGTGATCCACTGAAGGTAATTTTATTTTGATTTGACTATGTGAGACAGATTTCAAAAAACTTCAGTTACTTATTATTGCATTTCAGCAAGGAGTAAACAAGGCATTCCATCGTGTGGAAGGATTTGAAGATCATCCTCTCGCATCGCTGGAAATGGAGAAGGGAGACACAGTCTTCTTCCATCCTATCCTAATACATGGCTCTGGTATTAACAGAACAAAGGTAAGTCACTCAGAAGATTTCACATCTAACATCAAAGGAAACTGGTTCATTAGGTAGCATCAGTGCTTTCTTTCTAAAGGGTCTTTCATTAAGCGCTTCCTATCTTTAAATTTAAATAAAACAAAATATGTGTGAGATATCGTCGAAATTTTTTATGCATTTGAAAGGCCTATCGATGCCATTATGTATGGAATATAACATCCTGCAAATGTCCGCCGTGGATTCGCTGGGTGGCGCGCATCTGAAATGTCCAATTTTCCATGACTCTGGTGCATAAATCAGGCTGAAATTAACCGATGGCATGGGTTATGTTGTCTTTGAGGGCCGCTGTGGTTTGTGGCTTATTCGCATAGACCTACGACTTAAGAAAACCCCACAAGAAAAAGTCTAACGGGGTCAAATCGCACGATTTCGGTGGCCAGTTCACATCACCTCCACGTGAGATGATCATGCCCTCAAATCGCTCGTGCAGAATGTCCAATGTGGCATGAGCTGTGTGGCACGTAGCGCCATCCTGTTGAAACCACATTTCGTTGGAGTCCATATCATCCAATTTAGGCCAAAAGAAGTTGGTAATCATCGACCTATAGCACTCGCCGTTGACGATGATGGCCTGGCCAATGTCGTTCTGAAAGAAATATGGACCAATGAGGCCGCCAGCCCAAAATCCACACCAAACAGTGACTTTTTCGGGATGCATTGGAGGCTCTTGTGGACTGGTATCATCCCAAATTCGACAGTTTGGTTTGATGACGTACGCATTCGTCCAGAAATGGGCCGATTATGGCAACCGTAAAATGGGCGAAGCGCGCGGAACGTTGCCCAAACTGAACATCCATTTTCATAAAATAATGTTATCACTTGCACGTGTTGTTGAACGCTATATCCGTCCATGGTGATTTGGTGAAACAGACTGAATAAATAACAGCCAATTCGAAAGATGTAGCTTCAACAGTATGACCGTTACCAACTGTCAAAGTTAGGAAGTCCCTATTGGAAGACCCTATAGGAGACGCATACCCCTTAAAGATTTTTCCAGTTTCATAAACTAGAAAATCATTAATTTCCACAATTTTGAACTCTGGAGAAATTTGTGCCAAAGTTAATAACGAAAGTGACTGTAAGCATTGTTTGCATTAAAATAATTCTTTTTAGTGTTATATTCGTTATCTATACCATGATTTTCAGGAGGTGGGGCCTGATATTAGTGCTGCATTCGGGAAAACAAGTGAGCACTACAGTGGCTATGTTGCCGATGTTACTGATTCAACATTAGCACATTCCCAAGAATTTGTTGTATTATCCCAAATTATCTTGGCTTCAAATTGCACTTATTTGCATTAATGTTGCTGTATATGTCATTCTGTCTCTTGCTATTTTGCAGTTGTATTTCATGTGTTGAATTATATGTGCGCTTGTGAAAATAACTCTGCTTATATACATGTCAGATGTTCAGCAATAACCCACAATAGTTCCAAGGTTGGTTGCAAGCCTGTCATGCCCCAACTTTCGAAAATAGAGGTATAGCTACTTTTCAGATTTTTCTGAGGTTTTCATTTTAAATTTAGCATCCTCTGGTGAAAGATGCAAGAAACCCTGTGAACCCATCATAGATTATTAATAATAATCTTGGCTGTCCAGGTGACACCGTGTCATCATGTTTAAAACCGACGTTTCAGCCCTCATGTTGTGGCCTTCTTCTGGGTATACTGAACTATGATGTTTTGTTTTCTCCCTTTGTTTATATGGTGACGGATTGATTAGTCAGTTGGCTGCTAGATCGTGCATGAGGTCATTATTGGTTGACTGACATGAGGGCCAAAACGTCAGTTTTAAACATGATGACACTCTGTATATTACTACAAATGCAAAAACCTAATATGTCAAAAATTATTACAATATTCCTAATAATATATGTTTTTATTGTAGGGTTTCAGGAAAGCCATTTCTTGTCATTACGCATCCTCGGAATGTGACTACATATCTGTCGATGGAACTTCACAAGAAGTCATCGCAAAAGAAGTGGAGGAAATGGCCAGGCGTAGAGGAATAGAGATGGATTTCCAGGTAATAATAATTGTCTTTGTTATGTGGAGAGTCAAGTATCTAAATAAATCTACAATTTACCAGAACAGGAATAGCAGACATCGATTACTTTTAGCTGTTGCATAACAATTGTAAACTTTGTTGTAATTCACAAACGAGATGTACCAACATTGAGATTATCTAACTGGGATTTTCTGGAAACCAGCAAATCTGAGTGCTCAGGTAGTGCTCAGGTTCTTGGTTGAGTACTACGTTGAGGAAAAAGGTATTCCATAATAATTATTAATTTCCTGAAAAGAGGATATTAGCAAAATTATCAGGTTGTGATTTTTTGGTATCAACGATAAATGCAAAATATGTTAAAACTTGATTTTTGGAGTTTTGGCCACGGTGGTGAAGAGGTAAAATGCCTGCCTCTACATCCGAGGGTTGATAGATCAAACCGAGCTGTGATTGATAGATTTTTTCAGGATGTACATGAGAGTGGCATGATGCATTCGCTTATGGATGTTTATGGGTGTCTGTTTCCTTCACTATCCTACATCTAGAAGTCATAATCTGTATTATACATACATTCCGTACCCTGACAATCCATACCCTCCCTTTTCATTTGTCTTCTTCTTCTTCCTCACAAGGTTTAGGCCTATAGACCTGTTCCGAAGCTAACTGAACTGGTCCCTCCACCTCTTCCGTTGTCATCCAGCTGTTCTTCTTCCTGAAGGTTTATAAAATAATGCTTGCCATGGATATCTTGAGGGGGGGGCATACGTAGGACATGTTCCTTCCAGCGTTTTTGGTACCTCTGTATTTCTTCATTAATGTTTTCTTCCAATAACTGCTCTCTTATTACAGTGTTCCTAATCCTTTCTCTTCTAGTAACTCCCACCAATGATCGTAAAAGCTGCCTTTTCATTTGTATATTTCTAAATTTTTAAATGCTCCCACATTTTCAAAAGAAAAAATAGTTCCCATGACTTATGTCCCATCCCTCGTAGATTTTTACCTAAAATCCAATGTCTAGTTTAGGGTTCTATACGTTTCAAAAAGTGGGAAATTGCTGATTTTGTGTGCCAAGAAAAGTGTCTTGCCAGAAATAGTAAAAATCTGATTTTAGAGTTCATTGTGAGTGGTAAAATCTGAAATTAATTAAGATTATTATCATAACATTCACCATGTTTCCCTTTTTAACAAGGCGACAGTTAATAGAATGACACTTGAACAACTGAAATTGAAAAGGTTCATAGGCTTCCACGGCTGGTGTCGTATATAAACTGATTGTGTTGGCTATCCAGGTTGGGCCGCGTCGTTTTTACATAAAGCGGGGATCTACTCAATTCCATGTATATTGGAAAAGTGTACATAGGAGAAATGGGACGCTCTCTGGATGCCAGAAGAAAAGAACATATCAGACATTAGAAACAAAACAACACTGACTACTCCGCCATAGCATCTCATTCGGACGAAATGGGCCACAAAATACTTTTTCATGACATAACTCTACTAAAATTAAAATATAGAAGATTCCCTACAGAAGCCATGGAAATTATTAAGCATCCTCATAATATAAACAGGGAAGATTGGTACAAGATCAGTGACATCTGGCGGGAAACTATTAAAACTTTAAAGAGTGCACCCTCTGACGTCATGACAACTGTGACTGTTTATTCTTTTTAATGTGAATCATTCTCTGAAGAAAGACGCGACAGGATGTCCGATCCCCTTCTGTGTAAATCGAATCTCTGCGAATCGTAAACAAATGCATCAAGATAGCAACTGAGCAAGGCCATCTTGAATTAATTTCACAATTGAATACAGTGTTCCTAATAGGAAATGTTTTCCACAACAGTCGAATTGCTCATGTGTTTCTTATGGAAGGTATTTTGTCTCCTCGAAAACATTTGTTTTTTGGCATTAAAAATCAAAATTTTGCAAAATCATTTCTTAGTGTGCACTTACGCTATGAAACGAAGGTACTATCAAAATTCTAAGTCTTTACCTGTTATAGTTTAGGCTCTACATTAATTCTCTGTCAGTCCACCAGAAAAAAGTTGCTTATATACAGAGAAACCTCGGCAAGATGCTCTTCAAGGGACCGTGTATTAGCGAGAATGGGTCATTTCTAGGTTTTAAAAAAAAATTTAACACCAAGATATGAATCAAAATAAAGATTTGTTGAAACAATTTAAGGATTAAATACAGTAATTATGCTGAGGGGTTTTTATATTCTTTCCTTTCAGAAAAGACCGCTTCGCAATTTTTCACTATTGTTTTGAGCGTTGAAGAAGGGATTTGTAATGATTCCGCCAACTGTTTCTGATTCATACTGGTGTTTTCATCATGTTTACGAAGAATTTCTAATTTCTCCAATATCAACAAAGTTTTCCGTTTCACTCCTTCACTTATGTTGACACTAACAAATCATTTTGCACTTCTACACAAGATCAAGTCACAATGCAATTTAAAACTAGCAGCAAGGAGGACCATGGAGGACTGAATTCGTGCTATGAATAGTTGTGCAGGTACTCAAGAGTTGCATTCCATTCTATTGGACGTGCAGGCGCTAACGGTAAATGTAGAAGTCTGGAAAATATTTTCTCATCATTCTTAAAAGCAAGGTATTTTAGAATTTTGAGCAGACGAAAGAGCGTATTAAACGGGATGATGAGCATATTAAGAGGTGAATTTTACATAATTATGTCAAAGGGATAGATATATAAACTTTCATGAACCACAGATTATTGTCTCTGTTGGACATTACATGAGAATATTATAGGAGAAAAATTCCTCCGACACTGGGACTTGAACCCAGGACCTTTGGCTATTCGCGCCAATGCTCTACCAACTGAGCTAAGCCGGAGTTCAAGCTGGGTTCAAGTCCCAGTGTCGGAGGAATTTTTCTCCTATAATATTCTCATGTCAAAGGGACCTGATGAAAAGAGTGTATAACGCGGGATAGCGTAACAAACGGGCATGTACAGTCAACTCCCGATTATCTGGGTGCGGATCAACTGGTTTGCGGATTAACCGTTGAGTTATTCCTTAAAAAAATCTTTAAAAAAGTATTTATTATTATTTTTTTTATTTATTTAATTAATTTTTCTTTACTTACATGGAGTAGCCCTTGAACATCTTGAGTGTTTGTTGGACTTTTTAGAAGGAGGAGGATAGTTCACTTAATGATAAGTTGATGTTACGCAGGCTCCGTTCCTATATTCGCAAGAAGGAAAATGCTGTCAAAAAACAAAGTGTTAACAGATTATTTCAGCAAAGTGTAAAAATTCCTTGAAAGTGCCAAAACCAAACTGTTAATACGGTAGTCTTAGTGTTTTATTGTTGTGCTGGAACAGTTTGTGACCTATGATGGTGAATGAATCTAGCACTGCAAGACGTTTCCACATAGGCCTATGTACGTTTAAAATAATTTTTCAATTACGGTATGTTTAGGAATAATTTTGATTTAACCGTGTTTTCGTTTATCCATGAGGTGGCTACCACCCATTATCCCCGATAATCGGGAGTTGACTGTATTATCGGGGTTTCACTGTATATAGGAATTTAAAAAAATAAGAATCTACTGAGATGTTATACAACATTAGAAAAATATAATTTGTATTGTATACCATATGTAAAATATTTCTTTATATTAGCAGGCTCTACATATCCCTCCCAACTATTGACCCAATTTTACTTACTGAAGTGATACATATGGCAACCCTGGTCTAGTTATAACAAGTAACATTTCCTAATTTATACTAATTCTAAGTGTTTTTCTTTCAGTCGATCTGGAAATACAGAAGCAGACTTGTACGTGGACTTGAAGGAACATTATGAGAGCCTGTACAACAGAACAGTCCAAAATATGAACATTGTATAAACTTGAATGGGACAGTTGTCGTGACATCAAAAGAAAGAAGTTTTATATGGCCATGGTGAAGTAATGTTATGTTAAACCTATAGAAAAGCCTTGTTTAGTGTTGTTCCTCAATAGACATCTCGTAAAGAAATTGTATTTTGTTCGACCATACTATAAATGCTTATTATGTGTTACGTGGCAGTATCGTAATGACACTCATTTCGACATTGGTGTAGCATTGATTATTGTCGAACATAAAACAATGTTGCAACGTTGAGAATAGGAGCTGAAAACTACTTAATAAATAGCTGTACTTAAAATAAAATCAATTCTGTTCGTGTTAATTTTAATATCATACTAAAATCCAGTTCATGTTGTCAAAATCCATTGGTTTTAAGAAATAAATCATAAGGTAGCTTCTATTTGATAGACGCTGTGTCGTGCCATCTCTCGTAGAAGATGAGAACTACGAAAATCAGCTGATGTGAAGGGCATAATGGACTCGCAGTTTGTTTGAGTGAATGTAAAATATCAAAATTTAAGCATTCAGACTAATTATGGTCGAACAAAAACAGTGTAACTTGCCTATAATGGCAATTAAGATACTCGTATGAAAATTAGGAAACACACATTGCTCGTTTCATAAAAATACATTTATAAAGTTAATGTAACTTTAAATATTAATTATTACAGGAAGTTAGTAACAGTGAAGTTTTTCTAATATAGTAATATAAGAATTGAGTCAATTTTTGGGACACTTACTTCACTTGACTCAGTCAGAATGGAATGAATATGGGAAGAAAAATCTCCCGAAACTAGTCTCCAAATAGAGAACTCAAGTGAAGTAAGTGTCACAAAAATTGACTCAATTCTTATATTACTATATTAATGTAACTTACTTTATTCTTTTCCTCTAGCCTTCATATGGTACAAAACGTAGGCTAAAATTACTGTTGTAGCTCTCTGTGGTGTAAAATATAGTTACCGGTATCAGTGTGATAGATGTGATAAATAGAGACGAGACTATCATGCACTAGTAAATGTACTAAAACACACACTTTCATTTTGTTCATAATTCTGTATTTCACTTCACTTTTCTGGCACGTTAACAGTCAACAATATTTCTAATATTGGTTCCAGTGCTTGTATGTTTTTGTAGGCAGAGAATGATCTCTCTACATCTCATAAAGTGCAGACTTTAATGAACATATTTGTGACAGCGTCAGGCAGTGGATAGGGGGGTTACATCCCCCCCGAAATTTGAAAAAATGCTATATATGTACTCTAAGTGGCCAGTTTTATAAAGTAATTGTATATGTAAGTCGATTAATATTTTTGGCAAAGTCGCAATGTAGGGGGGCCCACCTCGCGATTTGCACAGGTTTCCACAGACGGGTGATGTTCTTTGTTTTCCAGCAAGGCATGTTGACCAACATGACGCTTCTTGTACATTGCTGAATTCTCCCGAAATTCTAGTTTAGTGGCAGTTAGGTTAGGAACGTTGTTACTAATTAGTGACAGGTTCTGTTAGGTTGTGAACAGTCATATTAATTTAGTAGGGCATTCTGAATTTTCCCGAAATTAGTAATTAATAACAGGTTCTGTTAGGCTGGTGAACCTATTTCCCAGAATTCTATGTGGTCTGCTGGTGAGACGTCACACCTGTAACGGCCAATCACGAGTTTCTATATAAAAATATGGCGCCATTCACGGCACTTTTCACTAGTTCGTGTTATAAAAGAAAGTGTAACGTTTAGGGCTGGCGGGTTGGACACAAATACTCGTCGAGGCAACATCATCTCTCCAGAGAACAATCTATAACATAATACGTGTGATATTAGGTGTCTTATGACAAGAAAAATGGTTTTGAAAGTGGGCCCCCCTACAATTCGACTTTACCATTTTTTTTAGTATTCTTTCTACCTATTAAAATCCACCCCCCCCCCCCCGAAAAAAATTTTGCATCCGCCACTGGCGTCAGGTCTAATTCTTCGTTCAAGATTTTGCCACAAAGAACATTGACTGAACAAAAGAATCCTTTGTTCACGTGACTCTGTCTGGTTTGATCTTCACCTCTACATCCACTTTTCTAAGGGCATAAAGAGATCTATGGAATTCCTCATCAATGGATATTTAGCCTACCAGTACAGACCTGGGCCCTGTTTCAAAGAACTTTTACACTGATATTATTAGCAAATACAGTAATTATTATTAGTCTTCTGTTTGATAATATTAGTTATGAGTTTATGGCTCTAAATTATTAGTAAATATTGCTAATATTATTAGTAAACTGTTTCATTTACTGATAGTATTAGGTGTTTTTCTATTAGTGTTTTTGGACCAATAACTTATTCTCAAACCCATGTGATCCAGATTTTGTGATCTTAAAATTGTGTAAATTCAGTCACTCTGATTTAAGTATCAATTTAGAAAAAAGCTTACATACGCTATCAAAGGAATTTTTGTCATAAGTTTTTAGGAATGAGGTTAGATTTTAGTACTTAAGCCTACTGCTATGTTGAATTAGTGCCTGGAAGATTTATTCATTTCTTAGAGCTAGTTATTATTTGTTACATTTATGGAGATATATGTAGGCCGTTCTGCTTTGAAATAGTATTGACAAAAAGACAAAAGACAAACAACAATCCAGACATAACCTCCAAATCAATCAGCTGACTAATTAACTAATAATAATAATGAAGAGATTTATGAGTAGTGTTCATATCTCTATGAAACAAGATTTTGATAACTAATGAATAATATGATGAGTTCTAATATTATTAACTAATATTATATTAGCAAGTTCTATGAAACAGGGCCCTGGGGCTTATAATTTGGTAGAGGGTAGTTTACAGAAGGTTCCTTTAATGTAAATTAAATCTTGCTGCACAATTTTACATTTTAACACACTGATACATGTAGCATCGACTGATGAAAACAAAGCTCAATTCACTAGCGAGCATTAAAATGGAAAGTAAAAATTGGAGACGGGGAAACTATGCCAGGATATTAAGTTTTTTAATACCATTAAATCATGCATTTAAAATAAACATAATATATAGTATAAGAATGATGAAGTTAAGAATTCCTTAAATAAATATTACGCATGTTTTTTCTCACTAAAAAGGCCAAAACATGGAAACATGTAGGGAGGTATAAAGTACACGTTTGGAAGCGGAAAGAAATGATATAGATATGTATTTAGTTTAAAATGTGTTCCAATAAAATGCTTTTGCATGAAAGTCTCATCTCTAGTGATAAGTATTACTTAAATGTTTTAATATTCCATTATATTGGTTTTACTGATAAAGGTGGTAGTGAAAATGTTATTTGCTATGATGTTGAAGGTTTTATACTTATATTATTACTATAATAAAAATTGTTAAGTTGCAAATGGACATTTTATTGGCTGTCGCTGGTGAATAAATAAAAAGTATATTTCCATTCTCTTTCATACTCCTTCATTATTGAATTTTGCACTGTATTTTTCTTGATTGTTTACTATATTTTTATTTCAATTATCTTTGTAACTCAATTTTACCTGGAAGACTCGAAATAAATTCTGGTTCTTCCATAGAACCAGCGGTGAAGCCACACCAATGCGGCTAAAGCCCCCCCCCCCCCCCATGTTAGAATGATTCTTCTTTAGATTGGTCTCTCTTGTTCACTGAAGTTCAATTAGTGACAAGAAAGGAAGATAGTTTTCAATATTTCACATACAATGTTTGAAATTGTTGAATGGATTAATACTATAGGCCTATTTTTCGGATTTTAAGACGCTCCGGACCATAAAGCACACCTTGGTTTTAGGATGGATATTTAAAGAAAAAGAAATTTAATGTGATTCTAAACAAAAAATTTTCTAAGTGGAGGGAAAGGAAATAGACATTAAATCCATGTCTGGGATATTAATACAAGTAAGAATCAGCTTAACCCGGCCGCGGTCGATGGATTTTTCAGGACGTAAAAATCCTGGGCACGGAGTCCTCCGGGAGGGACTTTAAGCTGGGGGTCCCGTGTCGTAGATTTACGGCACGTAAAAGAACTCCAAGCCTAAATTAGAGCCTCTGGACTAAATTTCTCGGCCCTTTCACGTCCAAGAAATACTTAGTTTCCAGAGGGGGGTTGCGAGGCGATGGGCTTACTACCTGTCCCTCTACCCTCTCTCGGAAAATAAGCATATCAAAATTAGTATAGGTAATGAAACCTCCACTTGGAGGCCCCTTCGCCCCACCTGGGGATCATAGGGCACCAGATACAGAAGAATCAGCTTGAAAAATTTTATGTCATAACCGGGATTTGAACACTGATCTTGTCTTCTGAATCAGTTGAGGAATTTGATGTTGTACTGGCATGTTGTCATGGTAGCTCAATGGTAGAGCATCGGCGCGTTAAGCCGAAGATCCGTGTTCAAATCCCGGTTATGACATAAAATTTTTCAAGCTGATTCTTACTTGTAAAAAATGTTCATTGCATAAACAAATCATGATTTTCTACAATGGATTCAGTGCTCAATGTCAGGCTGTTTAGAGTAGCCTACATTGCATTAATTTAGACCACCCCACAGAGACTCTCCTTTTGTACTCCTTTTCACCTTGTATACCTGGCTTCCCGCTACCCTCATTTTACCGATTGTGATAAGTGCACCAAGTGTGCCAAAATTTGCAACTAACTTATCTTTACAACATCATCTTTATGATTATGTTTTGGCAAGCAACATTCACCATAATTTTAATTTTTTAGTGGTTCTTAGCCGGGATAGGGGAAGTAAAGGAAGTAGGTGGCGGTGCATGCAAGGCTCGGAAGCCAGGGGAAGCAGAGAAGTGGGCAGGCGGGCAAGAGTGGGCAGAGCTTCACTGGTGCATGATCTAAAACTATCTTTCACCCTATTTTAGGTTATAATTCTCCACTGCTTCACGATTTTCCTTACATTTCATGTAACTTTAGGAATCAACTGAGTTTATATGTGAATTGTATAGGTTAGACCTATAAAGAATGTTATATCATCAAATATTGCTGTTTTTCATGTAAAAAAGTGTTGTATCCCTTGTTAGTGTAAAAGAAATGCCTGCATATATAAAATAGGCTACTGTATGTACCTAAACTACTGTATGCTTCGTACATATGTATATTTATAGGTATATATACATGCGCACATATAATATATATGAGAGGTGGGTCTCAGTCACCACGGCATGGTGTGTTCTCAGGTTACTGCTAGAGGATTCTGCCTCCTGATATTTAGGGTAGCTGTGAACATATTGAAAAAGCAGTCATGGACAGATGACATGAGGTGGTCCTCCTGCTTGGAGGTTTGGTTGGTTGGTTGGTTGGTATATGGTTATTTAATGACGGGGATGTACTGCAAATTAGGCCTGTGACCGTCACCAATGTGTCTGAATTTTGTCCAGTGGGAGTTCTTTTACATGCCTGTAAATCTACTGACATGGGCCTGTCACATTTATGGACACATAAATGCCATCGACCTGGCCCGGGATCGAATCTGCAACCTTGGGCACAAAAAGCCTTGGGGGTTTGGCGTGAGGTTAACAACCTCTCACAGTAAAAAAAATAGCGTTAAGAAATGCTTACCTGTTTTATGGATCTGTCAATGTAAAATTTTCCAGAGGTAAAATAGTCCCTCGTTCGGATCTCCGGGTAGGGACTACACTGGGGGAGTCTAAAAATCATAGAAACTATAGATTTGATAGCAAGGGTAATTAAATCACGGAGGATGAAATGGGCTGGACATGGGAGAAGAAAGACATGTCTCAAAAGTATTGACTGGGAGACCCGAAGGGAAAACACCATTTGGAAGACCTAGATGTAGGTAGGGGGACAATATTAGGCTAGATTTAAGGAAAGTGGGATTTGCGAGGGATGGTTGGATGGACTTAGCACAGTATAGGATTGAATGGCAGGCTCAGGTAAGTGGGGCAATGAACCTTCGGGTTCCATAAAATATATAATATTCCTTTAGCTTACTTAGGAATCGTCTATTGCCATTGAGTAAGTATGTACCTAAACTAACTCCATGGTGCTGAAGGTACTAGGCCTACCATCCAACGGCTAAGTCCTTAACTGTAACTTAATAAATTACACCCCTAGTACAATAAAACAAGTGTTAATAGGCCTACCATATGTTTTTATTGAGGTAAGTCTAATGTCATACATCATGTCAAATTGCTTCCAAGTCAATAGGCCTACTCCGGAAAATATTCCTTTAATGCCAACCTTGCTTTTTGTCATAGAATATTATACGCCTAGAACAGATAATAACAGTGATTGTATTATTTTTACATTGAATTTATAGGGCTCCCGTTTATAAAGAGTGTTTGTGGTCAGCTTTCACAACATACAGGTACCTTATTTTTTCGGTAGGGGGTCAGATAGGCCTATAGTAGTTCTACCGCAATGCCGTGGATTTCATCGAAGTATAAAAAAGATTTGATATGCATAAAATATTAATTCTTATTTATTTCTGTTTTTTTTTTTTTTTTTTTTTTTTTTTTTTTTAAAAAAAAGCTTGGTATGTTTCGTCATGTTTTCTCAAACAGAGAAAATGCAATAAAAAAAGTTGTGTGTTTTAGTGGTCGAGTTCACTGTAGAGGGATAGGGGTTAGGCTCGAGGGGGTAAGGCAAGTTCATTTTATCAATTTTACTGTAAACCCTCAGTAATAGTAATAGAACGAAGTGTATCCAAAGAGCATTCGGAAGGATTATTGCAGTACAGTTATATTCAATCAGTAACCTTATCAATTCGACCACGTGTTTTAAGACACGTCCCACCCCCAGTAATGTCAATTGGCCTAAACCACGTGACCCTGATCTTAATGTATATTCTATTTACCTATTACTAATTACCATCGAAATATTATGATTAACAGTACTTACAGGCCGGCAGGATGTGAAGGCAGCAATCCATTAGTAATACACATTTTCCACACACTAATATAAAAACACGACACACGACACTCAAATCACCACGCACAGCCATATTATAGGCCCACCTGCAATGTAATAAATAGTACGGCGATAGGCCTACAGGTGGCCCCTGGCAATGGGGCGAATTGCGTAGTTAACATTTTGTATATACGCAAAAAGGAATTGACAATATCTGTAATAAATACAATTTATTTTATAATTATCAGAGATATTAAAACCATTAAAACTTCAAGAGAAACGTCATTTCATAATTCAAATCTCTTTTTAGTTACCGCGTTCTGCTTATGAGCAATTGCGACAGGTGTAACAACATGTAAAGTGAAATGTACCTTCAAAGCATCAATCTCTGAAAGGCGAATAATTAAGTATCAAAACCTATATATAGTACCATAGCCACCAGTATTTTAGTTTTATCCTAATCTTTTATATCACGTTTATAATAATAGCTTTTATTTATAATAGCACTATTTATTTTTCCTTCAAATGTTGGCACAATGCACTAATACAGATTGTAAGCGATTTATAATCCAAATAAACAAAATAATACGCAAATAAAAGATGTTTTTTCTTAAGTAGCTGCGTAATTTGTTGCGATTTGACATGTTAATCCTATATTTGGTGGGTCCCAAGCAATATATTCCAATGTTAGGTTAGGAACGTTGAGGTTACATTAGCAATGGCAGATAGTACTACCAACATAATGCGAGACCCGCGAAATACAAGATGTCGTTTTTGTAATCATGAAACAGCTGTTGCCTTTCCCTATAGAACAGGGAACATAGAAGAACAGCCTATAGAACATGTATGACTTTCTTCAGCAATCAGGAGGAAAGTAAAGCCATATGCTTCAATCCTAGATTTGTCGCACAATTCTGCAAAATTCAGTTGATTCATATCCGATCTCCATTCAATTCATGCCCCCCCCCCTTTCACATCATCCTGGGTGGCTCAATAATAGAGTACTGGCTTTCTGTGGCCAAGGTTGGGGGTTTGACCCTGGTCCATGTTAATAGCAATATGGACATTTTAAAATACGGTCAAATGCCTTGTCAATATAAGATGTTAAAAATCAAATTTCAATCAACTTCCAGTCATCCTCTCAGTGATAAAAACCTAAACAAAACTTATATCTATGTCAAACCAACCTAGGAAGCAATTAAAGTAATGGTGGTAATACGAGCTATTATATCTATAGGCCTATGTTACTTACATAATTAATGCAGCTATGCCAGCTGGCTCTTGAAGTTTAGAAACAACCCTGGGGTAGCCCGCATGTCATCACAAGTCAGCAGCGTTATAATGCATTTTAATGGATGATGCAATTACGTCCCTGAAATATTTAGCTACTGATGGCAGCACAAAGCAAATTACAGGGAATTAATGTCAGGATCTAAACAACAAATGATACCATATGTTCACACACACTTTGAATTTCTTTCATCTATAGGCATTCAAAGTGGTGCATCATACATATGCGTCAATAGCACAACCAGCAGTGATGTGCGCTTACTCATATATGCAACTGTAGCAGTGAAAAGGTTAACCTGCAAGTCTTACCTGAACAGGTATTAAATGATCCTAGAATTTGAATTAAGTGAAGTTACGTATGTTAAACCTCCATCTCAAGTTTCAATTAAGGTATTAAATGACTTACTTGACTTAATTTCTGTTGTCATTCGTGGAACATAGGGCATCAACAAGGCATCTCCATCTGGTTCTATTGACATCCGGTCTCTTCAACTCACTCCAAGTCTTGCCTTTTTCCTTTGCTTCCAAGTGCACAAATCTTTGCCACGTTTTCTTGGGTCTCCCTCTTCTCCTTGTACCCTGAGGGTTCCAGTCCAACGCCTCAGTCTCAATGGCTTCATTTCCCTTTCTCAGTGTATTGCCCAATCCATTTCCATTTCCTTCGCTTTATCTGTATATCAATATCAGTCTCTCCTGTCCTCCTCCAGAGTTTTTGATTGACTACTTGCAGCCAATAAATGTTAATAATCTTTTGTAGACAGCAGTTGACAAAGGTCTGTAATTTGGAGCCAATTACCTTAGTTACCTTCCAAGTCTCAGACCCATATAATAGGACAGACTTGACATTGCTTCGGAAGATGCGGAGTTCGGTCCTCACAGATATTCAGCTTTTCTTCCACACTGGGTAAAGCCGGAAAAAAGCACCATTCACTTTTGGACAGTTACCTTTTCATTAATTACACTATACTATTATTTACGTGTTTCTTATATATCCCTACTAATTCAATAAAATTGCCATATCGGCCCTGATTTTCACTGAGTCAAATACAATAAAAAGAAGTTTTTAAAATTATTTCAAAACCAGTGGATAAACGTTAAAAGTTAAAACATGACGTTTCGACTCTACCCTTGAGTCTTCCTTAGGTGACACCTCATTGTATAGAATGAGGTGTCACCTGAGGAAGACTCAAGGGTAGAGTTTATCCACTGGCTTTGAAATAATTATAAAAACATATTCTTATTGTATCCCTACTAACATTAAATGCAGAATCTAATTGAAACATACTTAATAGTACGTACTTCATTAATAAACATCCTTGGATGTTCAACTCAAATTGTAATTATTATATCCTTGGATACGTTGCAAGACATCCTGTTTAGCGCCTCCATCTTTGGCAATTACACTACCCAAGTAAGTGAAGCCATCTGCATCCTCTGTGGGTTCTTCTTTTAAGGCAAATGGGTCCAGTTTGTTTGTGTTAATCCTTAGGGACTTGATCTTCTTTGAGTTAATTGTTAGTCCCGCCTTTTTTCCTTCTTCAACCAATTCTTCCACCTTTGCTTGCATTTCACCATATGCCTCAGACAGAAGACACAAATCGTCAGAAAATTCCAGATCCTCCAGCCGGTTGGTTAATCTCCATTGAATACCACATTTCACATTTTGAGTCACATTCAGCATTACTGCGTCCATCACAAAGACACTAAATAGGCATTAGTTTACCAAGCCAATTACGAGGGCTATTTTTTTTTTTTTTCAACCTCCGATGGAGCATAAAATGAAAACCACAGTGAAAATCAAAATTGTTTTATTTGGAATATTTAGGTACACTTTTTAGCTACTTCTCTACACAGACGCGCTCCGATTGAGACATTTGTCGCAGCGTGGTACAACTTTCCAATACCCTCTTCATAGAAGCTTGCTGCCAGTGCATTGAGAAAGGTCTTCACGACATTTTGAAGTGTTTTGAAATTTTTCGTTACTTCAAAGCACTTCAAAATGTCGTGAAGGCCCTTCTCAATACGCTGGCGGCAATCTTCTATGAAGAGGGTATTGGAAAGTTGCACCACACTTCAACAAATGTCTCAATCGGAGCACGACTAGGTAGAGAGGTAGCTAGAAGGTGTACCTAGATGTTCCCAATAAAACAGTTTTGATTTTCACTGTGGTTTTCATTTTATGCCCCATCAGAGGTTGAAAAAAAAAATAGCCCTCGTATGAAATGCAGGAAGTGATAGGAGAATTAAAGGAAAGCTAAAGCTATCTTGGGGAATAACATCTCTGGAGGGGGGGTAAATCTATTACTAAAACATAACTTATATTATAAAAACGTTTTTAATAACTTCAGTCGTGTTCTTTTAAAAACCAAATTCTATCTAATTACAAAAGTACAAAATTGTTTACTGAGAGGAACATAATGGGAATAGTAGGAACACCTCTATAAACTACATAGATACAACCAAGTAATAATATTTAAGTACCTTATCTTCGTATGTATCTCACATTAAACATTAACATAACCACTAATATCTACAATTCTCAGGTACAATGTATCTGGCATAAAAGAATATGTCTTTGGCCATTTTCCTTATAAATATCTTCAAGCACCTCTTCTCAAATACAAATAATCACATTGCACAGAGCTGATTTTCAGGAGGGGGATGCTCCGGTATGCATACCGTTAAACTTTTAATTAGCTTGATAAATAAAAAATCACTAAGCTAAAAAACAAAATGACACCTTTAATTATAAGCATGATGTTTGACTGTAGGAACAAAACCCATCATTATCACACACGAGGCTTCACTAGAAAAAGATAGTTTTTTTCTGAAAATTTTACAAATATAACCTGAAAATGGCTAATTTCTGAGACAAAATTAATAAAATGTTCTACTGCCAAGTTTAAAACTTTGATGTTGGTTACACTGTGTATTGTGTATTGTGTATTGTCTTTGTGATCATGGCGGTACGATAGGATTTTCAGAATCATTTTGGCTACAGCCTCACTTTGCATTATTTTGCTGTGGCGTATTTTGCAAGGTTGAATCCGATTATATTTACTAGAAAAAAATATTCCTTCTATCAACACTGGACATGAGTAATGCTCTGATTGTTGGTCACTGCTCAAAGGAGAAAATAATAAGACGGCTGTCCATCAAGTAAAGTTTCCCTGGGGCTGTTTACAGAAACAAAACACAATTTCATGGAAATGTTTATTGCTACAGATACTGCAAGTGTTCAGCTATTTTTAAAAATATTCGCCACTGGAATTGAGACATTTCTCATTCCTTGGGACCAACATTTGAATACCTATGACGTAGAAATCTGCCGCCTGGGATTTGAACCATTGTGTGACAACCATCTTCGCCTGTCATTATTTGTAATTTCGTGAGCTGTAGGAAAAGATGGAAATAATTGGGAGCGAGATCTGAGCTGTAGGGTGGATGTTTAAACACCTCCCAGCAAGTCTTCCAGAGAAGTTCGGCTGGGAAGAGTTTAAACATCCACCCTACAGCCCGGACTTCACTCCCAGTTATTTCCATCTTTTCCTACACCTCAAGAAATGACAGAGAGGTGGATTTGGTTGCCACACAATGGTTCAAATCCCAGGCGGCAGACTTCTCCAACACAGGTATTCAAATGTTGGTCCCAAGGAATGAAAAATGTCCCAATTCCGGTGATGAATATGTTTAAAAATAGCTGAACACTTGCTGTATCTGTTGCATAAAAATATTTCTATGAAATTGTGTTTTGTTTGTGTAAACAGCCCCAGGGAAACTTATTTTCTGGATGTGCGTCGTAATATAATTTAACAAAACAAGTTGCATGTGTCTAAGATGGAAAACACAAACAAAACAAAAAAATTGGCATATTAAATGATGCAGAAATAATAAGACATTAGAACTGCAAAGAACTATTGATATACAAAATGTATGGATATATTAAGGTAAGCTGGTGCTCCGAGTTTCACTTATTTCTAGAAAATCAGCACTGCTTTTGTGGTATGAGCAAGGAATGTCATGTGGCACAATTTGTACTAAGTATTATGGTATAATCCTACATGAGAATTCTATACAAAAAGAAAAAAATTATAACAGCATTTCTCAAACTTTTTAGCCCTGCGACCGGATCAGATCCAGATAATCAAATATCCGAATAATTTGGTAAATCATGAAAAAAAAATCACTCCTTTAAAAAGAAACTGAATCATACAGTACTGTACTTTCATCAAATTTGTTTTACTAACAAACTTATAATTGAGGAGTGTTTTTTCAAAAGCCGATATCTACGTGGATGGCTCAGTGCCAGAGGTGACTAAGTGCCATCAAGAAAAGTGCTAATATTTGTGTATATTGACCAGTAAAGATCGTATTCTATCTAAGCCAAACATGACAAACAGCATTGCTGTATCAGTTACAGACACAGTAATGGCTGCTAGTCATGTTTGGCGTAGATAAAATACCATCTTTGCTGGTCAATACACACAAATATTAGCACTTTTCTTGATGGCACTTAGTCACCTCTGGCACTGAGTCATCCATGAAGATATCTGCTTTTGAAAAAATGCCCTTCAATTTTTCAGCTAAAAGTTTTGCTTTTTCACACATAATCGGCCATGAAAGAATTTCCCAATTGGCGATCCGAATAGCTGGAGTTCGGGACTTTTACTCTAGTTACCAATATTATTATGTTAACTAGTCTTTAAATGAAAAATAAGCTCTTCCATCACATTTTTTATTGTATTTCTAAAATAAATGTGTTTTTAATAATGTGCCATATTTGTGCTCGTGAGGTTACTTATCTAAGTAAATATATTTTGTATTTTTTTTATTTTGCAGCTCCCTTGAGAACAGGATCTGCAGTTTGAGAAATGCTGCTCTAGAACAGTGGTTCCCAAACTTTTCAATCCGCGGATCCCTTGAAAAAAATTAAAATTTCACGGACCCCTCTGGGTTTTGAAAAAAAAAAAAAAAAACTAAATAAATACTTTTATTCAAATGTATTAAATTCATTAGGCAAAATAACACTATCAGTGGTAACAAACAGAGTTTACTCCTTAGCTGCTTTAGAAAATATGTAATATGAGAAAATTACGAGATATCCTATTTCTTCTTAAACTGCCTGAAGACCTCCTGAAACACCATCGCGGACCCCACTTTGGGAATCACTGCTCTAGAAAGTTTAAAAAAAAATTGCTTAGGCCCATATAATATGAATATTTCAATATGGACGAAATCATATAATATTCCTTTCAATTTGTGTGTAGTGTTACCAGGTATTGATGCATTTCTGAAAACATACTATTTTGTTAGCGTGATAAAGAATTCTTTATATCAGTTGCACTTTTTGTACTCTTAAAATTTCAATGACTAGAACAAACTCCATTTTGTAGAATGGAATTAGTTATTACGAATAATGTAACGAATAATGTTGGAACTTACACAGTGAAGTGAATCAATATTTCAAATTATATGAGATTGACTACATGTAGTTGAGGATGCAGGCGGTGGCCTGTAAAACGCGTTCTACCATAAATTGGTAAGTGAAGTTAATAAAGTGTGTTTAAGTCAATCTCATATAATTTGAAATATGGAATTAGTTACCTTCTTCAGTTCACTGTGCATTTTTTATTTTAAACTTTTTTAAATAGCTCCACAATTCCGAACATCTGTTAACACCTCAAACGACTCCAAAAGATGTTACTTATTAACGACAACCTCTCGAAACTGGACTGAGTTCAGGGGGGCATAAGATAGGATCGGTAGGATCAGTAGAATCTGCCTACAATCTGTCCGAACTGTTCTGGAAGGAATAGTAATGCAGATCGTCTTATAGGACAGATATATGCTAAAACTATAAAACCTGACGAAAATTTATACCTCGTCTTATCTGCGGCATTTTCCAAGGCCTTAAATCTCTCTAGATTTCAATGTAAATATTCCTGATTATATCTGACAAGATGAAAGATCTAAAAAACAAAATAAAAATTGAAGTACAGTGAATGCCGCTTAATGTAATCATAGATAATGTTATCAATTTTATGAAGTTCCGTACGAATTAATACTAATACATAGAAAAAATGCTGTTTATTGTGATCAAAGATTCGGTTTATGCTGTCACATTTTCCTTTTTACGGCTTTATTTCCATTCAAAATTTCGTTTTTAAGGGTTATTTTCTAATTCAACTGTACTGTGTTGTCTTGGAGGTAGTAATTCTATTCCCACCCCCCAGGATGACCAGTTTGAGGGGGTGGCATTACCTAACTTTCTCTTTTAAGCAATAAAACATGTTTCACCCCACAGTTAAGCTGCATCTTTTGATTGACGAAGATAACTGTTTACATACAGCGATGGCTAGTGTAAAATGACAGGCGTTAGATGTTTTGAGTGGTTCAATGATTCACAGTTACGTATTAACTTATGAACAAATAGCTTTTAATTCTGTTTTGTAGTGTATTATCTTATAAATGAATAAATAACCTTCAATTAATTCTTTCGGTTACTGTTATCAGTCGGTTAATATTATCAGATTAGCTGCATCCTGAAGTGATCACAATAAGCGACGTGCACTGTACATAGATTAATTCTGAATTCTACATAATATCATACAATATCTGGTAACTCACACAAACTTCAATGTACACTGTACAAGAATACAAGGCACTAATGAACTAACGAAACTTGTATCTTATATTCTATGAGATCTTATACACATTCACACTAGAGCATATATAACAGTAAGAGTCCATAATAAATGTTTAGCATTTCTGTTTTGTTCAAAGTTCATTTCTAGTGACTTGTTGAATTTCCTTGCTTAATGCTCTCTGAGAATTCCTGGATTGAAATATTAATAATTACTGCAGCTTTCACGGTTGGTGTCAATATTAAAAACATTATACGGGCTTGTAGGCCGTGGTCCAGTCGACGTCCGTGTGCCAAACATTTCGTCCACAGCTACGATGGACATCCTCAGTGTTCGTGGAATCTCGAGCGAAGCGTTCTGGTCGGCGGTTTTCCCCGAGACTCCACCACCACTGAGGCTGTCCGCCTTAGTTGTGGACGAAACGTTGGGCACACAAAAGTCAACTGGACCACAGCCTACAAGCCCGGATGTTTTTAATGTAATTACTGGAATATCCAAATCTCATACCTAGAAGGATCAACGCAGGTCATTTTGAATGGTTAGCACCTTTTGTTAGTCTGTTATGATTCTCTAACAACATAAGCATTAATTTTTACTATATGGCATGTCAGTAGCAAGCCTTCGATATTACATTACGTAAACAATTGAGGGGGTCAACGCAACCCATCACTTTATTCCTATATAGAGGTTGGCCCAATTAAGTCTGCTGTTGGTAGTTTTGAAGTCTATATAATATATATTGCGAAAAGTCTAAAAATAAAAATACTTTTAACTCCACTTATGTCAATTTAATTAAATTAAAAAAAAAAACATGATATTGTCTTCTAACAGTATGCAACTATTATTTATGGGGAACTTGAAAAATAAAGTGTAAATGTCAATTTCCCATACATAGAACTTAACACAAGGCAATATCACAAAAGAAATTAACTCTATCTCGGAAGCTGAACTTATGTGCGTGAAAGAACATTTCCTAAAAAGGTGCCAGTGTTGTGTGGAAGCAAGAGGAGGACATTTCCAACATCTCTTGTGTTGAGGTACGTGGTTATTTTTATTTTTATTTTAACTGGTACTGTGAGAACCCAAATCATTACACTGTTAGCGGCTTTATTTGCGTAGATATTCTATCCGATCGCTTGATAGTTAGAGCTGTGGCTGCCGTGACACAGAAACCCGCATGATTGGCCAATTCATACGTGAAATGCATTGTACATTTATGTTCTTATTGACGAGTCACCGGTTTACGATCTTGTGCTCACGTAATGTAAATGTGTGCGACAATAAATCTTCTATTCTATTCTGTTCTACCATCAGTAAGCCCTATAAATACTCCATCTACATGTTGAGAAAACCAGGATGAAAAACTTGTCTGACTGGAGGCTGTCGTACAGAAAAGTAGAATAACTCTTCAATTAAAATCAATAAGTTTGCAGTGAGGTATTACTTAAAATAGCACGCTTTCACTATGGCTAAAAATGCTCACCAATCAAAATGACCTGTGCTGGTCCTTATTTTGGTACTCCTTGTTACATTTCAACTTACTTGTTTAGTAAATTGTACAAAAGCTAAGTTCATGTAAGTTATATTCACTGTTTTCGATCTCTGCTTTTTAACACTAGGGAGGATCTTACATACACACACATATCACACTAGAAATATTATTGTATTAACTATTGTATTCACTAAGATTATTTTACAGAAAGAAAACTCTTTAAAATAAGCGCAATATACTATATTTGGCTTTTAGTCTTACTTATAAAAAAACAATTGGAGGAATAATTTACAATGAAAGAAATATTAAGTAATCAACTGAAAATGTTAATTATTTTGAATTCCTAACAGTTTTATACAATATACATACATTAACATGGAAAATCAGCATCTCAAACATCACTATTCTCAAATTAACAAGCTGGTATTGCACAAAAGAATTCACTACTGTCACCTGGCTGTCAGAATGTGAACTAAAGTACCAGCAGTAGACACGCTGGAGCTAATGTTGCTTCAGGGTAGCGAAGGAATTATTTTAATTTTCAACTCAAAAGTGTCATAAGTTACCAGAATGCTGTATTTTAATGTCATGTGTTTTTTTTTTCTAATACTGTATAAAAATATCTTACACGATGATTGATGTTAACCATTTCTTTGAGTTATCATGAGACCGCAGCAGTCAGTAATACCAATACACATAATATTGAATGTTAATTATATTAAGGCTTGCTCTTTCACCTTTCGATATCCTTCGCGGTAAGTACCTTCCAGACAGTTTAAATTAAAGATCTCACTACTGCCACAGAGTTGTTATTGCGAGCAATGATTGTAGTTTGAGTGGCTTGCACTAGGAGAGAACTCGTGATTTCCTGAATTCATTTGTCCAATAATAAATTACTAACCCGAATGGATTTTCCTCAAATTTGATTACCTATATATCAGATTGTCGAAACATACTTTTTCCAGAATTAAATAATATTATGCCACTTACCCAATCTGTCTACAGAAAAATACAGGTTGAGAGGGTTTGACTCGACTGATTTCACTGTGTACATGATGCTAGATGTGCGTTTGTTCTTCCTCAAGTTTCTGAAATACGTACTTTTCAAGAATTATTTTTTTAGACTTTGGCATTCAAATAATTTTGTCAAGCATAATGGTTAACATCAATTCTACATTATGGTAACAAAATCAGAAGGTTCTTCTTTATAGCAATGTTAACTTGAGACATTTCACACAATCACACATATTCTACACGCTTACCTTCATAATCTGATACTGATTACAACTCAGTACCTTTTTAACGCACAAAAAAACATAAAATATAATTTAAGGCAGGAATGTGGTTGCATTGTGTAGCTTCCAAAAGCTACCAACAACTTTAGTCTTGAAACTTGTTCTCAAATGAACAAAATCAGTCTAACGAGTTGACTGTAGCCACGACAAAAAGGACTGTCAACTTCTTCCGAAGAAGATAGGTACATAGTATTGGCAGGAGGTTCAGCCTTTTGCTCATTCACATAAAACATTTACAACAAAATTTTTCCTTTAAAAAACTTGGAACACATACAATTTTGTACTTAGCTCTTTTGCTTTACTTGATGCGTGCCAAACAGACGATATGATGTCCGTCCCGCCAATCCGTGAGCTGAAAGAGACACAATTAATTGAGTAACATTCTTTATCATATTTACATCAACGGAAATTCATAAAAATGTGTTATTTTCCTGATATACTCATTATTTCTTAGCAAAAAGTACCATATTTTATAAAGTAACTATGTCATAAGTACGGCTTGTTTGTGCCAGAAACTGACTGAAAAGATTTAAGTTCGACTTGGATATAAGTAAGACTTACTGCGACTAGTTGTGTACTATGTAATAAAGAGGAAGGAATATCACACTACTTAATGGAATGTGAAGGGTAAGAAGCTGGAGGGTAGAAATTTTGGAGACAAAGTGGGATAAATTTCATAAGGAGATAATAATCATCAAGATGTTGAAATTCAGAGGAGAAGAAAAGACTAGGAATATAGGGGAGTATTTAGAAAAAATGAGAGAGAAGTGGATGAGAAAAATTAGGAAATAGATCAAGAGTAAAATAATCAAGAAAGGTGTGGTAAGTTAACCAGAATCCCCATTCATACACTAAACCCAGGGGTTATAGTATGAAGGGATTCTTAGTGGGTAGCGCTAGATTTATAGATAAGAGATGTTTCAAGTGGATGTAGATAACTATGTATGTAAAAGCATGTGTTAATAAAATTCTATTCTATTCTATTCTACTGCGACTATGACACCAGCCTAAAGTTTGATAAGCATATGTGAAGGAATATGTGGGTAGTGTTATCTCTCGAAGCTAACTGTATTGCAACTTCCAAAGCCATATATGAACACTTTAAAACGATATGTTGTCATAAGAACTGATTTGCATTTGATAAATTCTGTCTTAATATATTACCATAAAATAGGCCCTAAATTGGACATTACTTCGGTACCGGTCAACTGATTTGGTCCAATATCAATAGGCTTCTTCCCATGGACATTATAAACGCGTATACCAAGTTTCATGAAAATCCGATAAAGCATATTTGAGTTATCACACGTAAAGACATGCAGATATTCTGGTACTTAATAAATGAATGAAGTCAATTCTAAATCGTAGTACTCAGGGAAAACAGCCTTAATAGGTATGAAGGGGATTTGGGGGATGAATGGCTGAAATTAATTAGGAATGTCATGCATAATAAAACCTCTGTAATTTTTCCCCCCACCACGGGAATGGCAGACCTGGCAAGGGATTTCGATATCCCGGAGGCTTGGATATCGAAATATGGTCGAGTTATAGATTTTGGCGATGAGATTATGCACAATCCAAGTGGCAGTGACTACTTATATATGGAAGTATCAGGCCATAGTTTCGTTATCAGTTTTTATTCACCTGAAGAAGACCCACAGGAGGGTTGAAATGTTGCGTCAAACTTTCGAAGTGTTAAGATCCATTGTAAATGTGTTCTTTTTATCGTTTCAATTATCTATATCATCTAAATGATAAACCGAGGAAGTAGTAAGCCTGCAATTCTGATCCACGATTCTTATATAGGGCTGTCTATGAATGAGCACATAAGAAGTAAAAAGAAGATTCTGAAAATCGTATACTACATCTGTATTTACTGTAATCATACTACAAGAACAATAGTACGTCCGTTGGCGTGGTCTTGTGGTTAGTGTCGCTGACTACAGATCCGTCGGCCCGGGTTCGATTCCCGGTACCTCCTCGGATTTTTCTGAGGTAGGGAGGTCTGGTAGGGGTGCACTCAGCCTCGTGATTCAAAATTGAGGAGCTACTTGATAGAGAACTAGCGGCTCCGGTCAAGAAAACCACCATTAACGGCCGTGGGTGTCGGCATGCTGACCACATGCCCCCCAATCCTGCCATCTGCCTTCGGGAGATGATGCAGCGGTCGGGTGGTAGGCCAAGTCCCTCCAGAGATGTAGCGCCACGGAGTTTAGTTTTTAGAACAACAGTACCTCTACATTAATAACCTGAACTTTAACAACGTGACTACTGCGGTTAGCAGTGAAAATAAGTACTAAAATCTAAAATAATTTTATATTCGATAATAACTTCTGTTTTTAACAGGATACATACATGTATGTCTAAATACTACTATTAGTAATTGCAGTATACATCAACAAGAAAAAGTGTAGGTTTTAAAAATTTGCTCAAAAACAATGTAAATAGATATTTTAACGAATTTGTAAAATATCTGATTCTAAAACAATGTAAATAGGTATTTTCATTGATTATGTAAACATGTGTACTTTTTTAGCAATTTAATTATGTCATCAGGATTTTAAAATATTGTTTTCAAATATTTTAGATGAATCACAACTCAGAATTGGTTATACTATATTAACAATAAATATTCTTAGGCTACTGCTGATCTTGTCGGCTGCGGTGGTCTGGAGGTAGCGTGCCCACCTCTAGATCGGCAGGGCGCGGGATCAAACCCGGCCGCGGTCGATGGATTTTTCAGGACGTAAAAATCCTGGGCACGGAGTCCTCCGGGAGGGACTTTAAGCTGGGGGTCCCGTGTCGTAGATTTACGGCACGTAAAAGAACTCCAAGCCTAAATTAGAGCCTCTGGACAAAATTTCTCGGCCCTTTCACGTCCAAGAAATACTTAGTTTCCAGAGGGGGGTTGCGAGGCGATGGGCTTACCACCTGTCCCTCTACCCTCTCTCGGAAAATAAGCATATCCAAATTAGTATAGGTAATGAAACCTCCATTGGAGGCCCCTTCGCCCCACCTGGGGATCATAGGGTACCAGATACAGATACTGCTGATCTTGGTTTATCAATATCATTTTGAGGGTATAAGGCGAAATATTGCCCACTAACTCCTTAAATATCTATAGACAATGGAAAAAGGACTATTTGTGAATATGAAATAGAAGTCAATTCTGTTTTCTGGAAATGAAATGGTGATCAAGGTTACTCACGCTATTACCAGAAAGTAAATAAATGTCTAAATCAATAAGCCATACTTAAAACTTTATCTTGCATTGCTCACCTGACAGTCCTTACTGCAGAAGTACCTGTCATGACACCCCAAGCACAAGACCTCCGCTGGCTTATCACAGACTGCGCACTTGTCACTCTGCAAAAAACAGTACAACTATTATGTCATCGTAAATATTAACTTCATTATTCTCGTTATTCATTCTTGTGTGCGACTTTAGTGTTGTACAGTAAAATCACTGAATTAAAAATACCGGGTGAACCGTTTGGGTATGGATAAAAATAGATGAAAAATGAAATCCATGAAAATAAAGCACAATGTGAAGCAGTCACTTTTTCTACCCTCGACAAAGAAAATATAATTTTCTCACTTCACATTTTGATGTAGAAAAAGAAGCCATTGTGCAGGGACAGCTTAAGTGTCAATGAGTATCAGATGTCGGTAAAAAATCCTATCCACTGATTCGTTATTCACAGCTGTAGCTTTTGTATTAGTTGAGAAATAAGGATGTTTATCATGGGCCCTAAGCATCTAAAAGAAGACAATATGCTACAGAACATTTTCAGTCCTATACCCGCAGTGTATTATGTACCAGGTTTTACGGGAGGAAAGAATGAAAGTGATATTGAATTTCTTTTTTTATTTCAGCCCCAACATGAGAGTGAGAAATAAAATTTTCCGTCAAAACAATAGAATCTTATGTAACTGGAATTTCTGTTTCTTCTTATTTCAACCCCTCCCAGACATGGTGTGTAGAAGCAACGTAATGCAAGATTCGACATCCTTTATGAGCCATAAAAAGCTATATCTGGCGTTTTCTGAGGGAATAGTTTGAGTGTGATAAGTCGTTTTTCCTCATTTCAAACTCTACAGACATATTATATAAGGACCTAGAGTTTTAAAATATTCCTTCATAAGTTAATTTCAAATTACAAAATACAAAACCCAGGCGATGCCGGGCCTTTTCAGCTAGTGTTATTATAAAAGCCAATATGATTGTAGGACAAATTTCTTGCTGGTTATATTATAGTTAAAAGATGGGAGATTCCATATATATGACAATCAACAACGCATAACCATGAAAGGACAAACAAAAATCATAGATGATTAAAATGGATACTACAAATCAACAGCAGGCACAATGTGTTCTTTACTATGCTAAATTTTAGTGTGTGAAAAGAGTTCAAAGGGAATTTCGACGTATGGTGTGCGTATTCCAGCAAGATGGTGCACCCCTCTCAATGGGCATGGGAAGTTAGTCATTTTCTAAATGCCACTTTCAATGGTTTGTGATGTGGTCGTGGTGGACCCATTGCTTGGTCCCTAAACTCCTCAGATCTAACCCAACCTAACTTCTTGTGTGGGGTTTTGTTAAAGGCACTGTCTAAGCACAGAAACCCAGGAACATGATGATCTGAGAGTAAAAATTACTTAAGCTTTTCAACAAAATCACCCCTCTTATGTTACAATGGATATGGGCTGAATTGCATCACCATTATGAGTTATGCAGAGTGCGCTATGGGGTTCAAGTTGAACATCTTTCAGTTGTTGTATATACAAAATTTCAACAAATGAAGTTCAATAGTAAATTTTTTACAGTGTTTTTATTTTGTCCATACCCAAACGGATCACTCGGTACTTTCTAAAACACACTGTATTTACCTCAGTAAATTTCTGGACGGCTGTTTTGCAGGTGGCGTCCCTGCATCTTCAGCAGAGTGTAAACTGAGATCTTCGGAACAGGTGGGGGTGTGTGTTATGGTGGAGGTTGGGTTTGAGTTTGTATTAGTGTGTGTGTGATTTGAAATTGAGTTGATTGGGTGTGATTATGTGTTCCGCTTGATAATGCCCAAGCCACAGAAAGCAAGTAAGCAACTATTAATGCAGTAATGAAATTTCCCAGTCAAAGAAGATATTCAATATGACCCATACTGCTGCTCATCTAATATCACTGTTCATAACCTAACCCTTTCACTGAAGTCCCTGGCTTGGCAGAAGCATAGCCCTGTTTCCGTAGGTAGGACACCTTTCTTCATAATCATCATTATTATTAATTTGTTTAACTTACTCTCGTTTTACTGCACCAGTAAAGCTATACATATTACAAATAACATAAAATTTGCTCAACGTCTATAAATTAAAACTACACATGCTTTTAGGCAGAGCGACAGGCTGATAATATAAATGCCGGGAGGGGGGGGGGGTTCCTTAAATCAAAATCCTACTAACCAACCAACCAGACCATGTTGGCCATGGGAACTTATCTATGGAAGATAAAATTGCTCTTACAAGAGAACCTTGTCTTAGGTCGAAACCGACCCACAAATTTAGCACATTGATAGGTCTTCAATACAGATAGAAACATGCAAAAAATTAGCTGCTCATATAAACTTTTAAGTGGGTGAAAATTAATTGTGAATCTTGTAAATATGAAATATTGAATAGCCCCACACAGTTGTTGGAAGGACGGGTAGTGGGCATTCTCCACCTACTACGTGCCAAGGCTGCGATAGTATTGCAAAGGATGGTTCCCACTTCCCATGTAGGCTGAAGTGTAGTTAGCATAATCTCTCCCTTTCCTTATCACTATGGGAACGAATAATATTATAATAATGAATAACACCGTCCTCTCATAGAGATTTTTGTATTCCAGTAAGTCTTGTGAAGTTTGAGTGTTTGGAATTAGCAAAGTGAATCTCAGCTGTTTAAATTGGAACAATTATTATTGTTTTTACACAGTATGTTACATTAGATTAGATTAATGAGGGGTACTGTAAGCCCTTCGTCCGCTGCGGTGGTCTAGAGGTAGCATGCCCGCCTCTAGGTGCGAAGGTCGCGGGATCAAACCCGGCTGCAGTAGAGGGGTTTTTCAGGACGTAAAAATCCTGGGCTCCTCCAGAAGGGACTTTAAGCTGGGGGGCCCCGTGTCGTAGATTTACAGCATGTAAAAGAACTCCAAGCCTGAATTAGAGCCTCTGGACAAAATTTCTCAGCCCTTTCACATCCAAGTAATACCTTAGTTTCCGGAGGGGGGTTGAGAGGCAATGGGTTTACCACCTGCCCCTCTGCCCCCTCTAGGAAAATAAGCGTAACAAAATTCACATAGGTACAGAAACCTCCACTTGGAGGCCCTTCGCCCAAACATGGGGGCACAGGATTAGAGAGAGAGGGAGAGTGTAAGCCCTTCGGCTTCTCAACACTGCAACCTTAATAGATCTATTGTCAATACCCTATACTCTATTCTAGCAGTCACCACTTTAATTTAATGTTTTTTAATATAGCCTATAATTTTCTTGTGTGATGTACAGTACTGAACCTGGGATTTTTTTGTTATTGAAAGATCCACTACCCAGCCGGGAATCGAATGCAGACCGCCAGGGTGAAGGCAAGTATGCTACCAGTACACCCATGTAGGACTAAACAGTGTTAGTGCTAGTTCTTAACACCTAAACAATACTGACATTGAATAACATGCTGATTGAAGCGCTAGTGTTGTGGTTCCGTGTCTATGGTGAACAATCTTTGGTTTAATCACGCAAATTGCATGGTCACACTTCCAGCCTCGCACTCACACGCAGTAACAATCATAACAAACTCCTCAATATCTACACAGATTAAATAGTTTCGAAATGTAGAAATGCTAAGTTGTGATTTAGGTAAAAACCTATTTTAATCCTTAAGTGATATATGGACGAAAACTTGTATATGCATGTTTCATAAGTGACTATGACTAAAACTGATACTTTTATAGGACCTAAAACAGCCTATTTTTACGTTAGAGCCTAATATTGCCTTTTTGCTTGTTTTTTCCTCTAAAGTTCAAAATAAGTCATTTTCAGTTCGTACTAAATTTTTAGTTCTGAATGTGCAGTACATGACACATTTGTGACATGGTTAAATAGTAAGGAATGTTTCGTCTTCAGGAGAAAAATTCCTTAAAATTCCAAAGAAAATGTAGTGTTTTTTTCACGACTCCCACATCCAGAAAAAAAACCGTAGTTCTCTGATTCACTGAGGGATACAAGGGGTTGAATAACCTAGCGTGTGTAGCTTCTGGGCGCAAGGATTAGGTTTTCACTATTATGGTAGTAATACAGACCCTAGTAATAGGTCTATAAAATTCTGTGTATCATAGGCCTATATCTGTGTATTATCATGGTTATTGATTAATGGTGACTTCAATAAATATAATATTCTGCATTGCAATTGAGATATTTCAGATAATTGGCAACTTAACGATTTTATAAGTACCTAGCATTTTTAGCGACCTAAAAGTCCGGAGTCTAGTGATTACTTAAAAATGATCTATCACATTCAATGAGTAACTCACATCCTGCTGTCACTACTCAAGTGAGCTCTACAAGTGCCCACTGTTGTTCTTTTATGCAACAATACAAGCACTTAGTTAATATGAGCAGCTAATTTTTTGCAAGTGTCTATCTGTAATGAAGAGCTATCAATATGCAAAATTTGAGGGTAGGCTTCAACCTAACACCCACACAGGGAATCAAACCGAGAACATCATGATTAATAGGCAGAAACACTGATCACTAGAAAATGAGGTCTGTCTTTAAGCACTGTTTCCTGTCTGAAATGAAACTAACATGTTAGTAAACTATTTTAACTAACAGCTCCCACAAAAAGTCTAAAGATACATGGATTAAGTTATATTGCTACTCTCTACAAAATGAAACTTATAAGAACTGAAATAAAAAATAAGAAGTTACACATGATTGCTCTAAGCATTCTAAATACTTCGAAATTTTACTAAATACTTTCTACATCAAAATTACAAGCACATTCTACAATGTAGACCAAAGAATATAAATGAACTACAAAAATGTCGAAAGAAAATAAAACAAAGTCAAAGAAACCCCATGACATGCGAGCTCAGTATATGTATGTCTTGCATTCCAAATTTGTGGCCTTAAAACCCTCATACATATTTCAACATTCCCTAAAATCATGGTGATTCAATTATGTATCCGATAGATTCGTAGGCTTCCACTGGCGTCTATCTCGGCAGATTGGGTGGCACCTCGTCATATTCACAGCCAGAGTGTGAATGTTGCCATCAGAGAATGTTTCAGCTTATATACCTAATGTGCTCTACTTGGGTTGATTGGTCGACAAATGATCAACTCTAGAACACCTCCAATGGTAACATTCACACTCCAGCCCTGGAGAAGATGCAGCATGGCTGTGGAAACATTTCCTTACAAACATTCGGCTCGGTGCCGCCTGGACAGTCCAGATGGCTATGTACCTCATGTTTTTATTCTTTCCACACAAAATAAAAAGGAAACCAAAACTTCTACAGTCTTGATACTTAAGCATCTTCCGGGCTGTGGGCCATGGTCCAAGGCTTGGCAGACGTTTTGCTCCTGCTGTGCGGAACGTCTTCGGTGTCAGCGTTAGGAAACAGGATAGCAGCCACTGAAGAAGTTCCTCACAGCGGGAGCGAAACATCTGGCGAGATTATAGCCTTGGATCACAGCCCACAGCCTGAAAGATGCTTTATTATGAAGACTCCGGCCGTGAAAGCCTCAGATTAACAATTCTACACAGTCTATTTGGAAAATTCAGAGAGCGGATGTACAACAGCTAATTCTACGATCATTGTTAGTTTCTAACCTAATCTGATTTTTCAGATAGAGTAACATTGGCAGGAAACATAGGGATCAAAGAATTAGATTTGCATGGATCAACTGTTGATTCACTAAACAGACTTTAGAACTCTGTTTTTCTGCTTACTAAAAGGTTTGTTCAGAGTATAGTGCCCCATGAAGGCATTCAAAAAGAGACCCCTACATGCAAGAACATTGCATAAATGGAAAAGAGAAACCTGAAAAAACTCAATAGTGGTCAGAAGCTCCAAAAGATAATTAAGAAAGGGACCCAATCTTAATAGAAGATAATCTTATAGTTCAATGTAAGCAGAGCAAGGTTATGCATGTGTTATTTTTCCGCAGGAGGGCGACGACATCACTTATGTACAAAGCATAAATGCTTAGGCATACCACAGGAGTAGCTTGGTGCCATCAGGCTCGATTAATACTAATTGAAACAATCAGCCCAACAGCTTTTTAAAATTATTTCATGCTTAAGCATTTTGATGCGTCCGCATAGTCTTCACAGCATTTAGTTTTGTAGGAACAAATATATTAATCGCTTACTATACCTCAATCAATTTGCAGCTCACCCCCAACTTTTAAGGCTCTGTTTTCAAGGTAAAAAATGTGTCTTATGATCTGAAAAATGCAGTAAAAGCTACAGGACTGGAAGAGGATGCAGTTTTTAATGGTTAATTATAAGAGGCCCGTACACAAAGTAAGTTTCCCTGAAGCTGTTTACAGAAACAAAACACGATTTCAAGGAAATATTTATAGCAACAGACACAGCAAGTGTTCAGCTATTTTTCAACCTAATCGCCACTGGAACTGAAACATTTGTTGTACCGTGGAACTAACTTTTGAACACCTGTGTTGTAGAAGTCTGCCTCCAGGGATTTGAACCACTGTGTGACAAACATCTCTGCCTCTCTGTCATTTCTTGAGGTGAAGGAAAAGATTGAAATCACTGGGAGTGAAGTCCGGACTGTAGGGTGTTTAAACACCTCCTAGGAAGTCTCCTGGACAAAGAATGACAGAGAGGTGAAGGTGATTGTCATGCGGTGGTTCAAATCCAGATGGCAGACATCTACGACAAAGGTGTTTAGAAGTTTGTCCCATGGTATGACAAATGTTTCAATTCCGGTAGCAAATATGTAGAAAAATAGCTGAAAACTTGCTGTGTCTGTTGCAATAAATATTTCCTTGGAATTGTGTTTTGTTTCTGTAAAGGGCCCCAGAGAAACTTACTTTATGGACGGCCCTCATATATATATCTGCAACTACAAAGCAAAATGCACATGCTTCAAAATGCCTAGGTATAAAATGCTAAAAAAAATCTGTTGCGCTGATGGTTTCAATATAAACATCTGTGACCACAGCCTAACAGCTTAAGTTCTTGGAAGATGTGGAAGGATACGAGAAAGCATCGAGATGGTACGGGTATAAGGATGTCAAGCCACAAATTGCATTTTAACGATTAAAACAACTTTATTACAGCGAATGTAGACAAGCACTACAAATATTCCCAAAGCTACAGAACTTAAATTACTTAACCTAGGCTATGAAATATTGCTACCTGATCACCTTTGATTTGATCACTTTGTGATCAATATTGACCACGTTTGTATGTTCAGTTCACTGTACCGAACTTAAAACTGAATCAACATAACCATACTTTAAAAAATCATCACTAAAATTATTTTATAATACCAGTGCTATTTGCGCACACCATTTAGACCCTCATAAGAGTATTTAGAAATAAGGAAGAAAGAAGGAAGACAACACAAAATCAGTTCAACTTATCTACCATATCATTTCTTACAAACAGTAACAAAATTAAAACAGTTCAAATTTCACTATTTATATACTTTAACGCAAAACTTGTTTCATAGAAGTTCTGTCTTCATCATCAGTTATCAAAATAGCATTGTTCTGGTTTCTTCATTTGTCTCTAGTGTATGATTAATGTCATTTGTGATTAAATTTACTTCTTGAGGCTATTCCAAATTCATCATTTGTTTCCAAACTCTATTTATATAAACAAACAATAAGATTTGGAAGTGTGGGAAGATTTATATTGAATTTGAAATACCTCAAGAGGTAAATTTAATTATGAAGTACGAGGCGTGTCCGGAAAGTAAGTTCCGATTGCCGATAAAGAGAACAGATACATCAATAAGTAAGAAATATTTATTGCAACCGTGTTGGTACACCACAAAGATAAAAATGCCTCAACTATGTAGAAAAGTAGCCAATGAATCTCTGTAAATATTGCAATAAATATTTCTTACACATTAATGTTTTTGTTTTCTTTATCGGCGATCGGAACTTACTTTCCGGACATGCCTCGTACATTAAACTTACACCAGAGGGCACATCAAGAAACTCCAAACAATAATCTTTCGTTGGTTAACAACTGACGACGTTTATTAAATTTGTTTTGCTATTAAAATAAATAAATAGTGAAGATTGAAGTGTTTTTAAATTTAATTTTGTTTTAAAAATATAGTATATTGCTTCACTGTTCTGATTTTAAAATTAATTTTTAAAATAAATTCATATGCTTTATTCTCACACGTGAGAAACTCTTACAACATAATCCCAATCTCGCCATTCACAAAATATACAGGGTCCAAAATTTTATATTTTATATTAAATATTTATATTTAATTTTTATATTAAATAAAATTATAAAATCAGTCAAATTCAACTGATTGAAATGCCATGCTACAATAAGTTTAGAACAATACTTCATTACAAATAAAATTAGCCTCTTAGGCTAATCCCATCATAGCAACAAAGTATGTTGCCAAAAGTTTGGATACTAGGAACTTCAAAAATTTGTTCCTCCATCTTCTACAGACGTATAATTCTTTTAAAACAGCAATCATCAAAATAAAATGTAGCATAATTTTGAAAAAACAGCACGTCTCAAAAATTATCTTTTCACAGTAACGCCTACATCAGTGGCAGCATAATTACAGTCGAACCTCATTTTTATGTTGTCAAAGAGGTTAACAGAAATCGCGTATCACTAGTGGATAACAACCAGAGGGCTTCCTTTCCAGTTGCTTTTGAAACGGAAGAATCAGGCTTTTTTATATATATATATATAAATATAATCATGAAAATTGTTTATATGAACAGAAAATATGGTCGAAATTAGGAAAATAATGTAACCTTATCATACATTTACTTTTATGTCTAACTAAACCAGGCCTAACATGCAATATACTGTATTTATTCAACATTGATATTAAGAGCTAATGATTATAGTTAGCAATTTAACTATAAACTGTTTCTCTAACATGCTCTGTATATTTACACAATCCCACTACATGCATCTATCAAAAGCATAAAAATATAAGATCATTAAGGCTAAAATATATATGACAGCAGCAGGTTCCCGTGGCTTCGCCCACGATAATTAACTCGAAGATTAAAATTTAAGAGCTAAATAATTAAATAACACTTACACGTGAATCATTCATAAACTAAACGATTAATAATTATAATGAAACAACTAAAAATCCAGCTTTGGAGTGCAATAGAAAGCACCCCATTTGTTTTTGACATTATAAACAAATCAATCGTGCACACACAGAATCGGAACGATAATTCCATGCAATATAATGAAAACATCACAATGCTTTTATTTCCAAGTTATGGGAAAAAAAGGCAAAGCCACCTGCAATTGATTAGACACTTTAAATGTATTACCGAAAACTGATGCTTCCACAGCGCAAAAAAATTAACGTTTTCTGCAAGTTCTTCACTCAGAACTCTTGAATGAAAGCGAAAATAAAAAATTCGGCTTCGAGGCGCATTCGGCCAACCTTCAGTCCATCTATGTTTAAAATTTCAGATCTCTGCTTGCTGTAGATTTTACTGGGCATTGCACACGGAAACTTCCTCTTATTATTATAGATATATATATACACACACACACACTTATAAGATTTATATAAAATATTGCAAAAATACATATGTATAGTAAATATTCATATAAATATAATATGTAAATATTCAATTAATAAAATGTAGTATAAACAGACTAATGTACACAAACTATTAAAAATATATACGTTAACATTTAAGGACTTGATGTTGATAGAAAAACCTCTAATAAAATAAAAGAGAAGTTGACTCTCGATTATCCATGATTGCATTATCCAATTCATAGATTAACACTGACCGTTAATCCCGTTAAACGTCAAATGGCTGGACTGTGCGCTAATTTCTAATTGTAATGTTCAAGTTGGTACAGTGTTAGTTTTGTATATTATAACTTGTTTTTAAATTTAAATTTTGAAATTTTACATTTGTCAGCATTCTTCGCAAGGCTACTACAAAATGACTAGCACTCAAAATGTAAACTGTGGATTTCTATGTGCAATATTAATTTGTTTTAAGTTTTTGAACCGAGCTTAAGTCTGTAACGCTAGCTTGAGATTCATAGTTCTATTACACTTTGAGAGTTTAGGCCTGTTCTTTACCAACGCATTCCCGTTACTGTCCAGACAAGTGTGATGTCCTCTACAAACATCGCTCAAGGACGCAGCGAGCTACCTAGTCTGAGGGATGCAGGTGGAGTCAGAACTGCCGATAATGTGGGTCATGCTCTGGAATGTATTCTTTTGTACTTAGATCAGCAAAGTGATTACCATATTGGCCCTAATATAAGACGACCATGAATTTTTGAAGGATAGTTACAAAAAAATAAATAAAATAGCTTATTAGTGCCTTTTGCTTCACATAAAACAGAATTTTGAAGTTCATGTCCTAACTTCTTCTCGCCTTTATTCACGCATTGAGACAATGAAGATGTTTTCTTTTCCACATGGTTCGCCACGACTGGTGGTCAAACATAAAGAATAGAGAAGTAATGATGCAATACAAGCAGAAGCAAGAATTCGGGGGGAAAAAATTTGGTAAAGTTCGGTGAATTTCTGCATGACTTTGACCTGGGGTCAATCGCACGTCATCATGTGGGGATTCCCACTGCACAGCTGCATTCATGAAATGAGAGTTGTTGAAAGCGTTAGGCCGCGCATATAAGACGAGTAAAATAAACACATTTTGAGGGGAAAAAATTTGTGCCAATGCGGTATTCATTGCAAGACATGCTACATGCACAGTGATATATGAAATAAAGACAATGCACACAAAAAAAGAAATGTAAGAGTTGTTTCATCAATAAAAAACAAATTTCATATAATTAAGAAGTTTAGCAACACATTTTTGGTATTCTTCATTATTCGTGTACTTTGACCGCAGTATTACCCTGGATAATAGAGGGTCGACTGAACGAAAATCTGTATGATAATTAAATATTCCAGCTAATTTTTCTATGTCTACTTTTAAAATAAATGCTTATTTTATAAAAAAAATACACTATTCTAGTAATAAGAAGATATAGAAATTACCAATGTGTACTAAATATTATGTACACTGTATTTTCTAAATATTTCTATCAAAACTAATGTAGTAAGTTACCCAAGTATGCCAACATAATATTAACGAAATAAAATGTACAATAACATTTAAATACTACTGCTACTAGTAGAAAAATATTTAATAAACTATGAAGATCTAAGCTAATAATAATTCAAGCTATTTGGTCCACAATCAAGATCTGTCGATTAATTTAGCATTGTTAAAATCTTCTGAGTAACGGATCCATATTCTTCAATCAGGAATAACCTTCAAAAATGCAACGGTTGCATAAAGAAGCTTGGTTTAAATTGTAACTAGGAATTGTGAATATGACTTGTCGCAGAAGATTTTTGTGCTATGCAGCTATTCAAATTGTAAATACTAAATGTAAATGAAAGTTATGCTATATGTAAAATTATATAGATTTATCCTGAAATTCTTTTTATAGCAAACTCCCGATTACACATTAGTGGATTGTCCAGTTTACTGATTATCCTTGCAAGGTTCTTCCTTCTTTTTTAACCCTTTGCAAGTGGAATACAGATAAAATCGTCACATATCGCCTGCTACGTATACTATTACTGCTAATAACAAGCATTTACTGCCGGTGTAGTAGTGAATAACATTCGGATTATTCATACGTATCATGGTCTTAATTAACACGGGTAATTGGGAGTTCACTATACTTTTATCCACTATAAAACAGAATCTTTAACTATAGTCCAATGGAAGTTCAAAGCTTATAAAATATAATTTGCATGTTACTGCTTTGCGAAAAATCACAATTACCTGCTATACGACTCACGCTATACGAAGGAAAATTTGGTGGAGCTTTAATGGGACCCGTGACAGCGAGGAAACGTTGCCCAGTTCAGATAACTCCGTGCCTAGCAAGAGGATTATGTTGGGCAATTTCAACTGCAAAAAAACTATACACTATACACAAACCAATATTATCAAGTGTACCATGAGAAAGAAGAAATGTTTCCGAAGCCAGCTGTACAAAAACCCAAAAACCATGTTTTTACGACACGTGGTTGTCGAGTTATGAGGTTTTGAATGATAAGTAACATTAAAATATGTAATCAATATTAAAAATTAAAATGAATTGTACAACGGTGGATGCCTTTAAAACACTATAAAACACAACGTTTCGGCCCTGTTCCTGTGGGCCTTCCTCAGGTAGTCACCTGAGGAAGGCCCACAGGAAAAGGGCTCAGGTAGTCACCTGAGAAAGGCCCACAGGAACAGGGCCGAAACATTGTGTTTTATAGTGTTTTAAAGGCATCCACCGTTGTACAATTCATTTTAATTTTTAATATTGATTACATATTTTAGCTTTCACGGTGGAAATCAGGACCACAATATGACTAATTGTATCGATAAGTAACATTGTTGATCAATCACGCACCTCCCGGAAGTAGCTACAGGAAATCTACGCTTTCTTTCTTTCTTCTGGCAAGTGCGGCATCAGTGCACAAAGAGTCGGCAGGGATTGGCGCACACCATTTTCCTTCGTATAGAGTTGGCCGTATATCAACAGGAAGAAGAGTGTATAAATTGCAGATAAAAGGAGATTCCTCAGGAGAGAGAGCGTTTGCTAGGCTTCCAGATCGATCACATCACACTTGCATCTCTCCTGAGTTTCAAACAGTTTTAAAGAAGAAAGTAAAACAACACACATTCTAAAATCATGCACAAATACAACTACCAGAACTACACAAAACATACATTAAATAAAATTACAAATACGTCATGCAAAAACAAGCATACTCCCAATTGTAACAAATATACTTCGCAAGCAACTACATAATTAAAACTTAACTAAATAAAATAGGTACAGTATATGAAGATTATAAATATTTTGTTAAACCTCACACACAATGCACAAACCCTAGCATTCATTATTTTTAAATGCTGAAACCTCTTTACTGATTTGAAATTGACTTTTACCAGAATCAAATGAGAATGATAACATATTACCTAAGATTTTAGGTTTTCCTGCGTACTGTATAAATGAATGTTTACACTGCCTTCATACTGAATTGTCGAGTCGTCATGACCCTCACTATCTCAAACCAATGGGAGCGAGACCTAGTCAATTTACTGAAAGTCAGATTTATGTATACATTTTTTAAATAGTTATCTGAAACCATAATAACGGATATAATATGATGTGTATGTTGTACATAAGAACATGCGATATTTAAATGAAAACAAGACATTTCTAACGGTACTGTACTGTTTATTTCTAATATAGTATTTTCCAAAACATAATGGCCTTGTTTCACTCCACTGCCAAGGACCTATTTGAGGACTTTTAAGAAAAGGTTTTACAGTATCTCTCATCCTATTGAGGGTTGCAGTGTCGGTATATTGAGGGACTACACTTCCTTTTGATGGAGTTCAATGGCCATTTTTACATCTGGATCGGAAAAAATAAAGAAGGATTAGATACTAACGCAGAAGGGTGCAACTGTGCAATACAACACTGGAGTGAACAATGTGCAGAAAAAAAGAGAAACCTGACACTGTTGCTTCTAGGTCGTTAAGGGTCGGCGATTGTTCAGTAATCTCTACTCTTAAGTATCAGGGAGGAAAAGTTATCTACCATCTGAATCCATGTAATCAAAGCGTTCAGGCTTCAGGAAGTGTAGCTACATACATCAGCACAGGCTGAAGTGATTGGGTATGCTCATGCAAACTCAAAATAATACAAATACACTACTGTAAAACAAAGACCAGTAAAATATTTTTGTATTGTACTACAGTATATTGCAATACTAGTTCTGTAAGCGGTGCATACGGATCGAGGAAAGAGATTTGTTTTCAGAGCAAGTAGATTGCGTGTGGGAATGTCAAGTTACGATCCACGGCAACAATATTTGTAAGTACCACTAATTAGTTATGTCGTGCAAAAGACTTGAAAAGCAGTCCAACTTATTGTGAATTCTGAATCAATTAAGTCTAAAATAGTGAGGGTTTATGCATACATTAACATCTACTGAGCGGAGCCAGCCAATCAAGAGTCTGCGCCACTTCAAATTCTCTTTTACAGAGCCATTCGCTTCTACAGTCTTAAAGCCGTAACAGTATCTCATGACCAACTCGACACTTCAGTAACACAACCCTAGAAACATTCATTCAACTCATCGGCAAAGAACATTTTGCACCTGAGAATAATATTCCCATATTGAATTTAGTTTCAGACATCTTGTGGACACCCTGCAGTGACAGCAATACCAACTGAGAGACAAGAATGCATTTCACATGCAACAAGATCAACCTCGCTGCAAGGTGTCCACAGGTATTGGTCTGTTAACTATACATGCTACATTCTGTTGCAGAAAAAAACATAAATATAGCTTTCTTTTCGTCGAGACATCATTGTGTGAGTTTTGATTTAAGTGGCTATGGGCAACGCGGCGGGGTTTTCAGGCTGGCTTTTAGTTTACGAAGCTGTACTTCAATGTAGCTATTTTTATTCTGGTTTATGTAATTGAGGTTTATGAGCCTAATGTTTTAATGTCAGTATGGCCATGAAACAAAAACTTCTTTTTCTTTTATTTACATTAATAGAAGTTTTAGTACATGGAATTTTTATTTCAATGAGGTCTCGTACATGGAGTTTATATTTCAATGAGGATTTTGTACATGGAGTTTTTGTTTCAATGAGGTTTCTTACATGGAGTTTTTTTATTTCAATGAGGCTTATGTACATTCAAGTTATTTCTTATGGGATTTACGTGTTGCAAGTTTAAATTCTTATTTTAAAGAGGACTTGAGCATGTGCTTTATAATTATATTATACCTGTTATCGGTCTTAATTTGCACTGCATATAACTGCACATAAAACTATTAAATTACAGCAAAAAGAAGTGTGAAGGAGTTTTCATTTTAGTGCAGGCGCTATGGAGGAAATTTTTGTAATGGAGGAAAATGTGAGAGTTATTAAGATACCTCTAATAAACCTAGAAGTTCAGTCGATTCTCAGTTATCCGTGGATGCATTATCCAGTGGCCTATTTTATAAAATTATATATATAGTTTTTTGTGGTTGTGAACCACTTGTAATGCTAGTTCCAGGTTCAACCAATCAGATCTCTCCATTTAATTGTTCCGCTTTCCAATTTTGTTGGCCCCCCTATCCCACCTAGCATTTTCTGTCTCTTTATATATAACATATTTTCCCAATACCAGCTCACTTCTCCCAGAAGATGGCAGAGGAGAAGCTGCTGAAAGCTCTGAATCATTACTCCTACTCAACTGATTGGAAGCCCAAGACATAACTTGGGCATTACCCCGGATAATCAAGAGTCGACTGTATATGGGAGATTCTTTTATGATAGTTTTATATCTGGCATTAATTTATAATTAAGCTTGAAATTAAAAAAAGAATTTAACTAAACTACGTTTAAAGGTAATCAGTAATTTCACTTCTATAACACTAAAACCCTTGAGCTATACTAAAATATCAACTGAACTAAGGCTAGACACAACTAGAGCTATTAACAATTTAATTTTAATTTCAAACACAAGGGTATTTCATTTCAAAGGAGGAATATTTATGCTGGTGAAAACCTTTGAATGTACATAAGAATTTTTATTCTCGATGAAAGCGGCACAATCTCATGTTCATAGCGTTATTAATCTTGAGGAACTATCATCTGCGTATCAGCATCTCAAACTACTGGTTCATTCCAGTATCTATATCTCAAACTACTGGTTCATTCCAGTTTCTATCTTTCAATGTTCATAGAACAGAGTAATGCTGATAGCACAGAAATGATACATGACATATCCTCACACGAACATGTGTGCTAACACTAGAGATGGGTCGCTCATAAGCGAGGTGTTTTCGAATGAGTGATTTTCTCTGCTCACTCCTTACAACACCTCTCCCTTGCACCTCTTCCCACCACTCCGTCCCATCCTACTGTATGCACACAACACAGACTGACCTCTGTAAAAACGTTAGAGAGTGCACTGCAGTGACTTAAAGAGCTGTTCAGTTTAAGCATTGGTAGAAAGCGAGAATTGGAAGAACGAGAGAAGAAAAAGGACGAGTTGAACATGCACTCCTATTGATTATCTTACTAAAACTTTTTTTTTTTTTTTTGTGAATTTAACGTTTTGAAGATAGAGCAAATATACAAATATACTTTATTAACATATTTTGACAAAAAAGTAAAAAAAACTTCAATACCTATTGGCATAGCCGTAATGCTAGAAGGAATATGGTCTTTCATTTTACAGAATCAAAACGTTCTACGACTGCTGCAATGAAATATAGCTTCAATTATGGCAAAAGAAACTATATAAAAACTTTCTCTCACAACATCCGGATGTAGAAAATAAACTTAAGTCCAAATTTAAAACTAGAATTAAAGAAATCATAACTCACAACTTAATTATTAATAGCCTAAATCATAACTGTCATTTTTTTTTTTTTAACTATTCTAATTTTAGCTTTACCATTTTTAGTACTTTTATATTATTAGCTCTTGTTTAATCTTAGCTTTAAATTTTTTTTTTTTTGTCTTTTATGTAATGTATTTGCACATCCACTTCTTTCTCCCAATTTTGACTGTGTTTAACATCCTCCTCCGATCACGAACAATGATCATTCGGAGGAAATAATTATAATAATTATTTAATTTTAATAAATTGTAATATTGTAACTTAGGAATAGGTTCATTAACTAACGTTTGGTTTTGTATGTATTTTCTTTGATTGTATTTTATCATATTTATTAAGTACACTAGATGTGTTTTGTACAAACTTATAGGAATTGTAATTGTAAGATATTGTAAAAGTAATGCTCAATAAATTTGAAATATATATAAAGTAAAAAAGGAGAGAGACAAGGAGGTGCATGTATAAAGTGCACTGCAGTGACATTTTGTGACGAAAACTAGAAGAGCTAGTCAGAGCTAGGGTTGAGCATCAATGGCCGATGTTTTCATGTCGATCAATGTTTTCTACATCGATGGAAAAACAACCAATGTTTTTATCGATGTTTCTCCCTGATATCGATGTTTATAAATATTTGTAGTGCTAAAACAAGATTAATAGGCCTTCCTCGGTTCTAAGATATAATTTTATTTACTTTATTTTATTTTATTTATTTCATTATTTTATTTTATTTCCTTTTATAATTTTATTTATCTAAGATATAATTTTATTTACAATTTATTTATTTAAAATATTTTATTTTTATTTATTTTGATTTCCCAAAACATCGATTTTTACATCGAGCATCACTTTATGTATTTTGCCTAATTTTCTGAAACCACAACTTTTAAAAAATAAACATCGGTATTTTCAGGTCGATATTATCGTCACATCGATGGTTGTCGCCGATTTTAACATCGATGGTGAACATCGATATTTAACTATCGATGCTCATCCCTAGTCAGAGCCTGTGTTGGCGCAGAGCAAGATCGGGTTGAATGCGTCCCATGAGAAGCAGAGGTGTAGGGAGGGTTTAATCCTGTGAACTTGGTTACTTCATGGAGGCTAAATGCTATTCGAATAACTTTGCCTCACAAGTAGACGAGTGAATATTAACTATCACTCTTATCGCTCTGACCCACCACTAGCTAACGCATCCATTCTCATATCACCTTATCATTTTACATGGAATTTTCTTTTACAATGAGGACTAACTATTCTCATCTTATCTCATAATTTACCGTCAAGTCCCTGTAAATCTCTCAATATTAGGCAACGAGTCCTGCATCGCTGCAACATTTAAACTATACAACGTAACCATATCTTCTTGATTAAAACTATCTAAACCGTATAACGTAACCATATCTTCTTCATTAAAACTATCTAAACCGTATAACGTAACCATATCTTCTCGATTTAAATTATCTTCAAACATATTAACCTCTGGTAAATCTCCAATTTTCATTTCGTGCCACTTGAGAAGACTTTCTCCAGCGTCATCCGGAACCAGCACTTTGTTGTCTTCAGCCTCGAACCATGTATCGTAATCCTCCATTTTCTTATCCTCTTTCATTGACTCAATCTCTGGATACGTCGGACTGGACTCAACATCAATCAAATCAATAAAATCATCCTGGAAAAAAAATATCAAGTATGTGATTGCAATTCACTTAAGAAAATAAAAAAGCAAAGTCAATTACAATCTGGTTCAAAATTCCTATGGTTAATAATAATCCACAAATGAAATACCGAGCAGGCATAAACAAATGGAACTAGTGGACCTATGCATACAATTTGTTAAACTACATGCGAGGCAACAGTTCTTTTGAAGGTAGCAAAAACAAATGCAATTATTACGGTATAACAGATACAATATTTATCATAGGTAGAGATGCTATTTTGCGGTGAATAAAAACGTTAAATTTCGGTATAAAAATTGGGTCAATTACAGTGTTATTTCGCACAAAAAAAAACTAAATTTCGATGTTATTTCGTATAAAAACTAAATACGTTTTTAGCCTTTGTGGTGCAAATAATTGTAAATTTCCGCACTTGAGCATGTTCACCCATAAAAAATAAAGTTTATACGAGTATTTCTATAGGCCTATTTTATTCTAAATTGCACCCATCCCCAAAGTACAAACTTAAAGCAGTCTCCACATTTTGAGGAAGAAGTCTTGTCCTCTTATCGGTGAGAATGTCTGAATATCCTGAGAAAGCTCTCTCAGCCCCTACATTATTCACCGGAATAAAAATGCTTTTATATTCAGAACATAGGCCTACATGTTTAAGAACTGTCAATAATATTGGTTATTTAATTTGTTGGTGCATTAACAAAGGCAGGCTCCTGTTATATAATCCTGTGCACTTAACTGTTTTAACTGCAATTAAACGTCAATGATGTTTGAGGTCTACGTACAATGCTTATATCAACATAGCAGCCATTCCACAGAATGTGAGCCTGAAGCGTCCAGACCATAACAACCTTTTATTATTAATTTAAAATATACCGTATGTCATCACTAGGGACCGGATTTTTAGGTTTTTAAAAACACTGATTTAGGTTTTCCATTAGATGAAATAGTTTTTTGTCAAAAATATCGTTTTCGGTTAGAATAATTGGTTTAATGAATTTGAATGTGCTACATAGGATTCAATACATAATTAACACGTCTTCTTAGAACACAGTGTGACCACTAAGAAAGTACTAAAGGTTAAGGTAAACAAATGCTTTAAAACACAGAAATCTATAACCTACGCCGGTACTGTACACTTCCTCTCTTGATACAGTCCATCCTAGTCGACAATGGGTTGAACGAAACGCTGGTGGTATTAATTTCAACCCGACAAAAATTATTGTCTCTCCGCAAAATATAGATTCCTCAACTGACAAACAAAAAAGACAAAAAAGTAGCCTAAATTAGATATTTTAGGTTTTATATCCCGTTTAGGTATATTTAGGTTTTTATACCCCATTTAGGTATTTTTAGGTGCCACAGAATTGATGTGGGTGAATCCTATGGACATGATTCGAAAAAGTGTATGAGCGCTTTTTGTTTTGGAAGCAAGGAAAAAAAATAGGTAAAAACCTAAGAATCCGGTCCCTAGTCATCACTGAAAAATTATGAAATCAATTTTCAGTACTAGTCTACTTAAGAACTAATTCTCAAAATTAATTTCATAATTTTTTAGTGATGATCAGGGCCCGGATTCTGATGACAAGTTATCTTTTAATTGATGCTACATAGACATTGCCAACTTGTAGGTAAATCCTAATCATGGCCTCTTGTTTATGGAAATATATGGAAGGATAATCTTTGGTGCTGATTGGAAAGCCCATTGTAAACCTCTTTTCATCTCATCTGGTATTCTCAGTCTACCATGTACTCGTATATATATATTTTACAGTGTTTGTTATATGTGAAGCGAAATTCTGCTAACTTTAAAACTTATTCTGATGTACATACCTTTGGCACCAGAAATTGCAATAACATTTTACAGGATCAATGCCTCTAGATTATAGAAATGCATTTTTATTAGGCCAGTTTTTGTCATCTTATGCAATTTTATATTTTTAGGGCAGTTATTTCAATTTTACGTCATTATTTTGTCATTTTTATGTCGTTTGCTTCCTTATTTTGTCATTTTCATGCATTTATTTTAAATAAATGACTATAATGCAACATTTTTGTAGAAACCGCTTTAAGAATAAATTTTCTTACTTTTCTTCTCAAATGTTCCAAGCAAGAACAAAATTTTTAGACCTACAACATTCTTTCTACATTTACAGCTTTACAAACACATACACATTAGTCTATATCTTTATGTGCACATAATAATTTTTATAAATAAAATATCAGTTTTTAGGTCATTCTTTGTAATTTTCTTTAAAATTGAGGGTCATTTTTCAACAATCTTAGGTCATCAGAATCCGGGCCCTGGTGATGACATATTTTAAACTAGCATGTGCCCGCGATAATTATTTCAAAAATTAAAAATTAAGAGCATAATAGTTAAATCATTAAATTTATTAACACCTAAATCACATGGACTACATACCACGATTAGATAGCATCGCCTGGTAAAAGCGACCTCAGATTCGAGTTCCTTGGTCCAGAAAACCCCTGAATAGTGAGTTTCGTTCAAATAAAACAATGTTTGACCATATTTAGGGCATACAACATTCCAGCGATCGCGAAAGTTTAATTTCCAAGGTATGACAAAAATAGCCAAAGCCAACTGTAATTGTCAAACTTCCATTTAATTTAATTCCAAACCCATCTGAAACCCACTGACAACAACATGTCTTAATGTCAAGTGTGAATTGGATTCGATAATTCTGTGTAAAAAGGGATTAAGTATTATCAAAAACATTTGATTTTTGGAATTTAAAATCAAAATTTTTCAAAATCCTTTCTTAGTGAGCACCTACATTATGAAACGAAGGTACTGTCAAAATTCCAAGTTTTACCCGATATAGTTTAGGCTCTACGTTGATTCCTGTCAGTCAGTCAGGACAAAGCCTTTTATATATAGAGAGATTAATATTAAACGGTTGTTACGGTCTGGATGCTTCAGGCTAACATTCCGTGGAATGGCTTATAGTTAAATTTACTAGAACATATGCAACTTGAGATAAAAGAACAAAAGAAAAATCTACATTCAGACCACCCAGGATCGAGTATTAAGTATGAGGGCTCTGATAGCGCTGCCAAGTAACCAGCTGTCACTCCCGAGCTTCAGACACTTCAAAATTTGCCATATTTGGTCCTTGAGTTCCACTGTCTTCATGTATATACTAGTTCCACTGTATATTTACTCACGTGAATAGTTAAAAGAATGCTGCACAATGTTTCGAGTCGTCCCTTGACCCTTAGAAGAAAAGTGATTGAAGCATGGAATGTTATTGAAAACCAGCAGGTCTCAATGAACAGGTATGAGTGGATGGGAGTAATTAAGAGACTGAGTGGTGATAAATCGACCATTATGATCCCCCCAGCACCCAAGGAGGTTGAAAGGACTGTTGATTTTGGAGTCCCAAAAGAATGGGTCGATAAGTATGCTCGATGTACGATCTTTATGATCGATAGTCACCAACCAAGATTCCTTGTCTTGTGAGCAGTGTGATTCAGGAGGCACCTGAGGAAGGGTCGAGGGACGACTCAAAACATTGTGCAGCATTCTTTTAACTATTCACTGTATTAATCTATTGTATTTTAACTAGTTAACTATTTGGTTTGACAGCTGGATGTGTTACCATTTGTGAATTATTATTTGAAACATAAATTATTTGAGATACACAAATTAATTGAAGATGGTCGTGTTCAAGTAGAAATCACAAATAATAACACAAAATATAATTTCTTAAAATTTGGAGGTCTAACGTGCGATATAAAAAGGTAAAGTAATCCCTATATGGGCCATAGAGACCCATAGGGTTTCCGGGAGTCAAGGCTCCCAGAATGTAACATATGGCACATGAAGGTGGCAAGGTTGTCAGCCCTACACACCAGGCGTTATACCCCCAGGAATACTCCTGGTACTCATTTCGATTAGAGGCTAAGTCCAACCCAGGCCCATAGTGCCACCAGAAGAATTAGGGCATTTGAAAAATCTCGACCTCAATGGGAATCGAACCCGCGACCTTCCGGTTTGTAGTGTAGTGCCTTAACCACTACACTATGGTGTACCCCTAACATGTGATATATATATATATCTCTAATTAAATAGCCTCTTACGTATCATAATGATGTCAGAATGGAATAAAATCTTAAGATACTGAACACTCTTATTGAATTTTTTGCTGTTGATGTTTACTATTTTTGGATGTAACCTCATTATGGAGTTATTAGATAATAATAATTGCTATGTTTAGACCCAGCAGAAGTGAAGTGTACAGGTTATATTAAAGGCGAGATTTTATTTCTTGTATTGTAACAATTGTATGTGGATTTTGAATTTCCTTAGCTCTTTCTTCAATTAATTTCTGTTGCTCTATTATCTTTTGCCTATAGCTAACGAACGATTCTACACAGCTCCAACTGGTATTTCTGATCCAGCAGGGACAGATGTTATGGTGGGGAAGCTGTGCAGTAGCGCAGATTCACCTCGTAACATTTGTCTGGTCATTTAGCAGCGCTATCAGAGTTTGAAAAAAACAGCCCTCATATTTTTATTGTTTTTCAATACAGTCATGCATTCATCAACACAATCACAAATAAAACACAATTATTACTGACATGTGATCTCCCCCAAACAGATTTAACATGGAATGCAACTGTTGTACAGTTATATTGTACTCAAAGTCTGTGTTCACCACGGACAATCAGATCAGATGTCACAAAAGATTTTTTCATTATTATTATTATTATTATTATTATTATTATTATTATTTATTTATTTATTTATTTCAGCTGTGTTTATACTCCTTTTAACTTCAAGGCTAAATCAGCATGTGTGTCTATATAGAAGGGTATGCCATGGAACTATTGATTGTCAATTGTTTCTACTGTTGGTGTATTCTTATGGAGTAAATTTCAACTGATATTAATTTAAATGGATATGATACAGAACGAAATTAGAATCTAAATATCGAATTCGGCATTTGCCTTTATGACTGGGGAAACTATGAAAAAGGCTCAACAGTGTAGAAACGATATCAATTGTAATAATGATCAATTTCTGTTTTGGTTAAACACATGACAGTATATTGGACCAAAATGCACTCCTGTATGCACAGCCAGGAATCATATATGCTACCGACAACAATCTTTCAAATAAATAAATAAATTAACTTATTGCTACAAATCACAACATAAAATACAGTGCACGCCGCTTATTGTGATCACTCCTGGATGCAGGTAATCTGATAGTATTAACAGTAGCTGAAATAATTGGTGTACAGATGCGAAGATCCTGGTATCAGAAATAGGAAGACATCTGGAGGCCCTGACTGGAGATTCACATTCTACAGATTTCCTATGGCAGAAGATCAGCCTTGCGATTCAGAGAGGCTAGCATTTTGGGGACATTTCCTCAAACCAAGGCGCTGGAGGAAATATTCTATTTTTTTTTTTATTAGTGAGATCTCTGTAAGACTCGTCACTTGCAGTCTTCAGTTTATCTGACATATAGAGTGGGCCATGGAATTTGAGTGTTGCTTCTTCAATAGGAATTGCTTTATTCTCATTATTTTTGTGATCTTGCGAGTCTAACTTTGATTGGTTATCATAGATTTATTCATTAAAAAGTATGTTTTCTGTGGAAATGTTTGTAAATGTGACTCTTTTAATTTTTAAACTACTTTATATGATGAAATAATTCATTATAGGTTATTTATTCATACATAAGATAACACAATACAAAAACAGAGTTAAAAGCTCATAATACAGAATTAGATTGCAAGCAACTATTTTTGCAATCAATAAAATAGTTTCTAATTGTGTTTGTTTTCTCTTTGGAGACAATTAACCACTTCATACTCATAGTGTTTTTGGAAGTTTACTGGCCTGTGGTGAACACCGCTTAGCAAAACATCTAACACCTGTGTGTTCAAGTCTTTTCATTTTACACTAACCATCACTGCATGTCAAGTTGGTCAGTCTCAGTCTGATTGTCTATAACAGTACTCGTTGCAGCAGTACTTGAAGTGGTCCAAAATATGGTTATGAGGGAAGCATAATTTTATATAAACTTGCCAAATGAATTCAAATTTGTGCTACAAAGTTAACACAATAGTTATTTACTTATGGATGAACAAACCTAACAATAATCTCTTGGCACTAGCGACACCTTTAATTGCAAACACACACACATATTTGAGAAATGTATTAGCCCCACGCCACAAAATAAAAAAATAAAAACAGTACAGTGAACCACGAAGCATAAGCCTACATCGTACAGGCATAAGCAAAAGCTATTGCAATACTGAAACTTTGTTGGCCTGCTTCTCTACTTCTCGCAACTTTAATTTACTTCAGGAACCATATTGTAGAGTCCTGTTTATTATTTATATTTGGATTATTTGTAAATAAGAGACATTTTTCCACCTTACGCACTATTAGATGTTTAGATTTTCCGCAAAGAAGGAAAACGTATATTTGCCATGATTATGATTAGAAAATATACCAATTGTTAGAAATGTAATGGGGAAAGCAGGCATATGGCGACAAGAGTAATCAGCTGATTGCAAACTACAGCCAACAAGGCCCTACACTACAGAGATGTTCCTTCCCTGTAAGAAGCCAGTAGGCAAAATTCAGGCAGCCACAGAATTGTTTGTCAGCAGACAAAACCATCTGAATTTCACTGCATGCTATCTGTTTTGCATGGACAAACATGTCTGTCGTACAAAACAGTCAAACATCTGTCATGTGCAGCTGACTTAACAGCTGATGACAAGTGCAAGACTTCATAGAGAAATGTTGTGAGGAATGGGCTATGTCAGGCCCTCCGCATCAATCTGTGGGCCCCATTGTCAGCTGATATGGCACCCCCCATAATAAAAAATAATCTTTGCAGGAATCCTTTAAAATAACATAATAATTGTAGATAACTCCAGAATAACGTCAGGCACACTAAAAAAATTAAATACAGTTACTTTCTCAGGATTTTTCTGAAGGAAGACTAAAAAGCGTGCCGAATATTTTACATTTCTTGCACACAGTTTTTAATAAACAAAGAAGAGAGAGAAAGGAGCAGACGAATTCTCAATAAAACGTCAGAAATTTTAATTCTGCAACATTAATTATGAATTTTACATAACACAGCCCAACAAAAATGAACTTTTTGTTTGGTGTCTTAGATGTTTTACCGGATTTTGGCTATACTTAGTGTGCTTGTTCCAAGTATGTAAACGGTTTTTTTTCTACCAGCTCTACTTTTATATAGAGTGCCATTAACTTATAACCTCTTTCGCAAAACAAAATCTTGGGTGATAATATTGCTAGTGAAGGTTCTTGACCATACTTTGGACACGTCGGACGAAAACTGTATGGAGTACAGAAAAACTAAAAGTTGGATTATTTTTGGCCCTTAAAATCATGAATCATAAATGACCGTACAATATGTGATAATATCAATTTTTTGAAAGACCCCATGTTATATTGTTATTGTAATGTTAATGTAATGTTAGTGTGTTGCTTTTCTCTTCACGTGATTTAGAAGCTAAAAATAGGCACTGTTTTCATTTATATCAAATGTAAAATGGGATAATATGCATAATGGTAATACCGTATCTCACAAAACAAAAGCTGATAGGGCAAAATTAATGGCACATTTGGCATCAGCAACCTAAATATACCCTAGATTAGGTATAAATTCTAAGGCACCAAAATGGCTGTAGGTCTGTGTAATCTTTCATATGGACATTTAATACTCATTAGATTTACAAACATATTTATACTTAGATTTAGATTTAAATAAATGGATTTAAATAAATAAATAAATAAATAATTAATGACCAGTATCTTGGTGGAACTTTTTAACAGTGAAGCACTATACTATGTTTTCAAAAACAAATTGGTTGATCTTAACACACTTTTACACTTCATTTTTACTTGTATTCTGCAGGACAATCGTTTCACGGACTTTTTCAGCATTTTCAACTGCTAGTCAACTGTCGGATTTCCATTTAGAGCATCCCGATGTGCCCTCTGGTGTAGACTTGACAAACTTCTTGATTAAATTTTCTTCTTCCGGTATTTCAAATTTCCTTTTCTTCTCCCAAATCTTTATGTTTATTGACTGATTTCAATAATTCTGCCTCACTACAAATGTGGTGATTGCTGTTCCAACAGTGGGATGCAACTGCTGACTTTTCTATTTGGCAATATTTCAAATTTCTTTTGTGTTCCTTAAACCTAATGTCAATATTTCGTTTTGTTTTCCCAATATATGTCTTATTACATTCTGAACAATTTATCTGGTAAATTCCTGGCTTTTTCCCATTAGATATTTTATCCATATGTTTGGTTTTTATTAAGTTTTTTTATGCTGTACTTATTTTTTGAAGCCAAAGTTATATTGGTTAAGATCAACCAATTTGTTTTTGAAAACATAAAATCATTAATGATTTACTCAGATCATTCAGAACTATTCAATGGTTTACATTTTAATATGACATGTGAAAAAGTTTTCAACATTGTTGCCAGTATTATAAACTTTGGCTTGTAATAACTTTTTTCTTCTTTCTTTCTTTTGCGCGAGCCTATTGTCAATGCAATGGCAGCATAGCCCACGTGCGGCCCCTGGGTTATCCAAGTAGCTTTCCATATAGATCTGTTTGGTGGAGATGTATATCAACAGAGGGATAAACAGAAGAATAGAACTACAGTTTATGAAAACCTCAATACAAGACAATAAAATTACCAAGAATTCTGTCCTCAAAATAAAACTTTATGTTGAGGAATGAACATAAAATTACTGTTAAGTAAGGAAAACAAAATAAGATTACTACTAAGTATTATAATAAATCTTTGGTGCATTAACATACCTTCTTATCTACCTCCGGTCACGTTTCTTCTCATTATTCCTATGTTAAAAGGAGTGCAAATCTACATTCTTCTGAACGAGTAACTATTCTTCTGAACGAGTAACTATTCTTCTGGAATTCATCCGTAATTCTCACAAGCAGGAGAATAAGTGTTAAACACAGCTCTCTCTTAAGCAAGGAAACTCAAATCGAATTTGACTGTGCAGTGCACACAAAACGGTACTTGTGTGCAGCCAAGCACGTCATAGCGGATCACACACAGTACATCAATCAAGGCTCATAGGAATTTGCAAAACAACCGTATTAACCCATAACCTTAGACGTGAGGTCTGTATGACACATCGACTTCCCTTCTCAAGGCCCTTTATCACCCCATATGTGTCATTTATCCATCAGTGTTAGTGGAACCGTGCTAAAAGAAAGTTTATTTTTGTAGCGGTCTGTGAGACCACATGTTCAGTTTCCTATGTTGTTAATAACAATGAGTGAATGGCTGAGACCGTCACTAACCTGTTAGGCCAAGAGTTTTAAGACCATGTGATGATAGTTATGATAAAATTTTGCACTGAATGTTTTAAGAGAATGTCTGTATGTCTCATTTCTAAGGGAAAATGTTGTAAGTTAAGTTACTGCACTTATTATGGTGGACTGTGATTAATATCTGATATGAATGACGATACTTAGTAAGCTTTTGTGTATATTAGCTATTCATTTGAAAAATATTAACATATCTTCCAAACTGTGCATTTCATTGCATTTGTGACTCAGATGTGTGCTCTGAAAACGCTCTTAAAACGTTGGTGTATGAATAATGCTTCGTTAATTCAACATTTAGGAATCAATTTGCTTGAAAAATGATTTAAATTTATATTTTGTAAGTTTTTCCGTTGTTAAAAGCCCTTTAACTCTGAGCAAACACTCAGACCTCACGTCTGTGTTAATGTAACAGAATTTATTTTTTTTCTGAACCAGTAAACTGCGCAAAGCTTTTGCACTCTGCTACTTCTGACAGGTGCCCAGTAGAAATGACATTTATACAAGTAATCAAATACACTTTATACAATTACACACAAACAAAATGATTCAAAATAATGCAAAAATATTATATTTCTACTTCTATTAAATTAAATTAAATTAAAGAAAGCTGTCATTTTATAGTTCTTGCCTCCAATAGCAACCATTTGTTCCAATTTCGTCGGTCAAAGTCAAAATGCAAAGTTAGTAGTGATTAGGCGGAAAACATTTTACCATTTTTCACATTCGATCGCACCACTAAGACCATGAAACTCGTCAATATAAAGTTATAGTTTTGTTAAATTTAAGCCAAAATGTTTGTTAAAATAGAACATCATGGAAATTTGTCAAACCCGTGGAAAAACTGTTGAACTGATACGTAATTCATACATAAAAAAGATATAAAAAGGAGAGGAAGGTGCCAGAGAACTTACCAATTGGCAGGAGAAGCTGGTCTTCAATTGGTGCTGGCTCTGGTATCATAGAAACACATAAAAAGAACAATAAAAACGAAAATTTTCGGACAAACTTTGCCCTTTGTCAATCACTTAAGTGATTGACAAAGGGCAAAGTTTGTCCGAAAATTTTCGTTTTTATTGTTCTTTTTATGTGTTTCTATGATACCAGAGCCAGCACCAATTGAAGACCAGCTTCTCCTGCCAATTGGTAAGTTCTCTGGCACCTTCCTCTCCTTTTTATATCTTTTTCATGCTTAATGGCCTAGAGCCCCCTAACGTAATTCATACATAATAATTCTACCTGCAGAAGTTTTTCAAGACAGTCCTCTACATGTGAAAACATTTAGAAACAAGCTGACACATATTTAATTAGCAGGTAGATGACAATTTAGAAGAATTCTGTAATTATTTGTTCTGTCACCAGGCATTTGCCCAATTGCAGAAGTGAAATATATACAATACAATACCTTTACAACAGAAATACGTACTAGCAAACTCATGCAATGCTCCTATTGTGAGGTGCAGAGGAAAACTGTGCATTTACCTAAAGTAATTAAATACACTCTTATACAGACATTATTCTACAACGAGAGTCAGGACATTCCACACTTAGCCGATACATGAGGTGTCTAGTCACACTTACATTGAAACCATTGTTAATGTTTTGCTATGACTCTATGAGGCTCAGTACAGGTTTAGTCTGTGTGCTGTGAAGTCCAGTCCATAACTTTGTGGTACTTCAATGTGACGTTTGGGTATAGTTCTAGATTTCAAGTAAACACGCAGTAAGTGTCAAGAAAGTCAATAACATAAAAATGATGCTTAGTTTTAACGAGCGACAGATTTGCAAATAATTTTGGTTATTATCACTGATAAAGTTAATATCTTTTGTTTTATACAATTTCACTGACCTCAGTTAGGATACCCGATTACTTGACCACAATAATCATGTTTAGACAGAAAGCTATTGCACTGACGATTTGGTTCAGCTAAGAATCCAGTTATCTGCAGACTTCTCATTTCGCCATTATTCCCCTCCGGGACAATTGAGGGGGTCAGCGCAATAGTGTTATAAACCCTCCAACATCAAAAATGAGTTAGTGATGCTTTCTGCATGACTTTGGAGTGAACTTTATTATTATATAGCAGATCCCCACAGCTTCGCCCATGATAATTAATTTTAAGATTAAAAATTAAGAGCACTAGTTAAAACATTATATTTATTAACACTTGCACATGAAACATTCGTAAGTCTAAACTAAACGATTAATAATTAATGAAAGAGCTATAAATCCGGCTTTGAAGTGAATTCCTCGATTAGAAAGCAAAGCATGGCAAAAAACAACCTCAGATTCGAGTTCCCTGGCCCAGAAAACCCCTGCATAGTGAGTTTCGTCCAAATCGAATAATGTTCGCTCATTTAGGCCTATAGGCTATTCATTATCCCTCTTCAGTCTATGTTGAAAATTTCAGATGTCTGCGTGCTTTGACATTATAAACAAATGAATCGACCAGTGTGGGTTTACAAAGTTCAAGTGATCGCAGTGCTTTTATTTCCAAGGTATGACAAAAATAGCCAAAGCCATCTGAAACTGATTTGACAAATGAAATGTATTACAGACAACTGAGGCTTGGATAGCGAAAAAAAGCACGTTTTCTGACAGTTTTTTACTTGTAACTCGTGAACGAAAGCAAAAATAAAAATTCCAACTTTTTGGTGCATTTGCCCACCCTTTAGTCCATCTAAGATTAAAATTTCAGATCTCTGCGTTCAGTAGATTTAGCTGGGCATCGTGGACAAACAAACACTTCCTTTTATTATTATAGATTAAGGTTGGACCGATTGCTTTTGATTTAGGTAGTTTTAAAGTCTATAATCTGTTCCATGAAACAATATTTCTCTTGCAATCAAAATTCTGAAACCAAAATAAGTAAATCCAAACAAACTGGAGGCTACTAACGATCTTCTCAAATGTGCACCGCCCATTTGTCATTAATTTCATGACAATCTGATTTCTGTAAATGTGGTGGAGAATAGCAGGGAGCTTTTTCACGTGCTTCATCGAGTGTAGAACTGAGTAATGATTGGAACTTATAAATGAAACTAATACAAGTAGACTCCTCTTAAAATAATGTTCCATTACATGCAAAAATCCAACATTTATTCAAATTTTGTTTTTCTTCTTTGTAAAGTAGAAATAAACATCAGTGCAACAATGGTTTAACCAAGAAAAGAATGTTGAAAGGTTGCATAAAAATTATAATATCTTAGAAACATCTTCGTAACATTCTAGTACTATAGAACACCCCACTACCAATAAAACAGTATTTTTCAAATTGTTTGAAAAACTACAAGTATAGAACTTTAACTTGCTTTCCCTCTACACTTAAAAAAGCGGTTAGAACTACTGCGCTGACCCCCTCAATGCTTTAGTATTTAGATGGCAGTGACTAATTTGTTGGTGATTTTTCAAAGCGTAATAGTGTATTATTTACAAACTGTATGGGAGTAAACTCAACTGACCTGAATATATAACCTCCATATCGCCTCAATAAATTCATACATCAAGGAGATTATGCAGGGGTAATTGTGAAACTTCTATTTTATATATTTTTAACACTTTGACTGCTAATCCCGTCTGATTGACGGGAATTGCAAAACCTGCAAAAATTGTGGATGACTGGATCATAATTTCCATGGATTTTATTCTCGAGTTTCGTGATTTGACAAGTATTTACAACACAGTGTGGCAAACTAGTGGGGCAAAATAGTGCTACACAATTCTTCAATTATTTTATTCCAGTGCCACAAGATTGCTACTTTCAATTCTAGAATCAGGTAGGCAATGGTCACATTACATTATGGTAGTGTAAAAATTTACTTTTTATGCAGAAATATCATAATTAACACAGCTTTTACCAAAATTTTACGTTTTCATTCACCATAAAATAGGACCCCTGATTATAAAGTATGAAAGAAAAGATGAGTCTTACCTCAGCTCCTCGTTCTCTCCACGGAGTCATGTAACCGCTGTCGGTTGAGACTGTTCTTGGTGGCTGAGTAATCACCTCGGTCTGCTGGAAGAGGAAGAAGCATTTATATCAGGGTGGCCACATTTCCAAAACCAAACAAAAGGAACAAAAACAGGACATGATGTTCATGAAAGCTGAATAATGAATAATAATATGATTATTGTACGAGGGTTGATCCAGAAATAAGGTTCCCATCAATTTTACAAATAGACAAACATCCCCGTCTTTGACTTCATCGTCGCTCCAGAAGCCATACAAGTGTTCCTTTAACTTCGGGAACAAGTGATAATCGCTAGGCACAAGGTCTGTACGGTGTGTAAGGCATAACAGTCCACCCAAAGTTTGTCAAAAGGTCCTGGGTTTCACGCGAGACGTGAGGTCGGGCGGTGTCGTGAAGCAGCATCCATCCACCGTACAGTCCAGACCTCGTGCCTAGCGATTATCACTTGTACCCGAAGTTAAAGGAACACTTGGGTGGCCAAGAACAGGTTGGTGGCGAAGTTCTATGACAATGGGAAACAAAATTGGAGCACAGTCTACAAAAATGCCTAGAAAAAGTTGGCGATTTGTCGAAAAATAGAGCAAAGTGTCTTCTTTCCAACGATGTACACTGCTATGAGAATAAACAATGTTGTCTATTTGTAAAATTGATGGGAACCTTATTTCTGGATCAACCCTCCTATAATTATTTTGAACGTACGTTAAATGCATATCCTGAAAGTTTTATTCTTTCAGTGTTCTCTCATAGAAGTCCAAACAAGAAACACTTTCCTTGCTCAAATGATGACCTACCGTATTTATCAGAATGTAAGCCATTCTTTTTTTCCTAGATTAAGTCCAGCGAAATATGCAGACTTAAAATCGTGTAGAAGTGTTTTAAGGCAATAATGGTTAAAATGCGCACAACATAGCCGGTTGATCTACCATGGCTGGTTCCCCTCCTCCATGCACTGCCACTTATCGATTATCTCGAATCTCCAGAACTATCGATATATTAATCGATTCAACATCAAAAATATATCAATTTTAATCGAAGCATCGTAGGAAATGTGTAAAATTGCATAAGCAAGTTATGTCATTCTATGACATATGTTTTACATATTTTGTCATTTTTTATATTGGTATTACAGAATATGAGTGTATTATGAGTTGCTCAGAAGTAAAGAAAAAATGCCATAACTTCTAGAAATGCAAATAATGGTAATTTTATACTGAAGATATCTGAAGGTGCAGTTGTGAAAAATAGAAAAAATCACATGAAATTCACACTGAAAGTCATATGAAGTGTAAAGTACTGATTTCTGTTTTCTTTTCCTTCAGTTTTATTAAGTGCCAGTATGAGATTGTGTGGGGAAGGGAAAATGTCTATCCGTGTGTCTGTACGCGCGATAACTCAAAAACGCTTTATCGGATTTTCATGAAACTTGGTATACGCATTTATAAACGTCCATGGGAAGAACCCTATTGATATTGGACAAAATCGGTTGACTGGTATCGGAGTAAAGCCCAATTTAGTGCCATTTTATGGTAATATATTAGAAAGCATTTGTCAAATGCAAATTAGTTATCATGACAACATACTGTTTTACAGTATTCATATACGGCTTTGGAAATTGCAATACAGTTAGCTATGACAAATAACATTATTCCTTCACATATGCTTATGAAAGTAGATCGTTAAATTGAGCGAGGTAGCTGAGATGGTAACGTCTTGGACTCACATTTTGGTTGTTCCTGATTCAATTCCCGTAGCCGGCCAATTTGACATACCTTTTTTGTATTTTTATGTGAGTGTGCAATTGTCAAGATATCACAAATCTGTATAGTTCTTCTGATGTTGGACGGTTTAAAGCTGATTAAAAAACTAGACCTTAGTTCTCCCTGAAGCTCTACTTAATGAATGAATCTAGAGCAGGGGTGCTCAAACGGTCGATCGCGATCGACAAGTCGATCGCGAGTGCTTTTTGAGTAGATCTCGAGAAGAAAAAAAATTTTAATAAGTAGGTAGGTAACTAATAAAATAACACTGCTTGCGGCAAAAGGTGGCTTTATCAAAGGAACGCGCGGCACTTGTCAAAGAAAAGCCGCGTTGTTTCTAGACTAGACAGTGGAGTCTAGTCTAGAAACAACGAGAGACAGTACAGTCTAGTTTCGGGCGGCGCGTTTGACGGGAACATTCGAGACTTTCGTTCACGCCGATATAAATGTTGCGCCTGCAGGAATTGGAGTCATTCTGAATTGTAACTTGATGGCGATACTACGTCGATAAGTACAAAGTTTATTATTAAATAGTGGAAAATGAGTGCAGTGAAGAAATCTAAAACGTATCATTTTAATAAGGATTGGGAGGAAGAATTTTTCTTTTGTATGGTGAAGGATAAGTGCATTTGTGTTATTTGTCGTGCGTCAGTTGCAATACCTAAGCGTGGTAACTTAGAGAGGCATCATAAAACGGTTCATAAAAACTATGAAAAGGATTTTCCGCCACAGAGTGAATTAAGAAAACTAAAGGTACGTGATTTGATATCTTGTTTGAAAAAAGAACAATCCATGTTCACAAGACCAGTCAAACAATCAAAAGCTGCTACGATCGCGTCATTTAAAATATCTCATATATTGGCGAAACACAAGAAACCATTCGAAGATGGATCGGTGGTGAAGGAAGCATTTATTGAAGCGGGTGAGACTTTATTTGGAGATTTTAAAAATAAAACAGAAATCATGTCTGCTATTAGAGAACTTCAGTTATCTCGTCCGACTGTCACAAGGCGTATTGAAGTCATGAGCCAGGACATCGCAGATAAACTAAAACATGATATCATGGAATGTACATACTTTTCTTTACAGTTCGACGAATCCACCGATATGACAGACACTGCCCAGCTGTGTATTTTTATTCGGATGGTATTCAATGACATGTTGGCTAAGGAAGAATTTTTGACAATCATACCTCTGAAGGGGAAGACCCGTGGCGAAGATATATTTGACGTTTTCTTCAATTTTGTAAAAAACTACGAGCTACCAATATATAAATTAGTGTGCATTACAACCGATGGAGCACCAGCAATGACTGGAAACAAAAACGGTTTTGTGGCATTGTGTCGAGCTAATGAAGAATTCCCTTCATTTTTTTCATTCCATTGCATTATACATCAACAAGTTTTGTGTTCAAAAGTTTTAAACACGGAGGAAATTATGGGCATTGCGACAAAAATTGTGAATTCCATCCGTGCACGTAGCTTGCAACGGCGGCTCTTTCAGTTGCAGTTGGAAGATAGGGAGTCAGCTGAACACACTGATTTAGTTCTTCACACGGACGTCAGGTGGTTGAGTCGCGGAAAATTCCTAGAAAGGTTTCAAGAATTATTGCCCGAAATAACAGCTTTTCTAGACGAAAGAGGTGATGACACTCAGATTTTGAAAAACGAAAAATGGCTAAATGATTTGGCATTTTTGACTGACATCACAATGCACTTAAACACCGTTAACTTGGAGCTTCAAGGTAAAGGAAAAACTATTATTGAGATGATTAGCGCAGTAAACGCATTCAAAAGTAAATTGCAACTTATGATAGATCAACTGAAAAGAAAGGATCTGAAACATTTTCCGTCTTTGAAAGCAAGGATTCCTCAGTTGAATTATGATACGTATGAGGCTGAATTATCAAATATTTTGGGACAATTCGAAATGCGTTTTCATGATTGCAGTAAATTGGAAAATATAGCATCATTTATGAGTTATCCTTTTTCATGTAAAAACATTGAGGAATTAGCTACTGAAATAGCCAGTCAGTTTAATATGAACTCATGTTCTGTTGAAAATGAGTTGGTGCAGATTATATCAGATATACATCTCAAAGCTACAGCATCTGATACAAATTTCTGGTGTTTTATATCTGAAGATAAATATCCGAATGTAAGGCAAATCGCCCTTCAACTGACGGCATTTTTTGGGTCAACTTACTTGTGCGAGTCTGCATTTTCTGAAATGAAGATAATTAAGTCAAAATATCGCAATCGACTAACTGACGATCATATGTCATCATGCTTGCGATTAGCACTCAGTGGTTACGTACCATCTTATGAAAAGTATGCTGAGGACATGCAGTGCCACGCTTCAACATCCAAAGCCACTCCTTAGTAACTCTTTTGTTTTGTAACAACCAATAAACTCGCAATTTTGAATAACTATGAGTTTTTTCATTGATATTGTAGAGAAGAACCTAACTAAACCTAACCCAAACCTTGACTAAAATAATGTACCTATACTGCGCAGAAAGCTAATATCTATATATGCTACGGTACGCCCTACCTAGGTAGGTAGGGTGTATCGTGTATGTACGACAACCCTGCATCACACACACTTGCAGTCTCTCAGAGTCGATCGTAAGTAGTCTAAAAATATTGAGGTAGATCGCCAGCAGTTCAAGTTTGAGCACCCCTGATCTAGAGCTTACCTCGGAAATCAATAAAAAATAAAAAACTTATTTTCTGCATATCATAATTGCAATTATAACTGATTAAGCAGAAGCATATTGGCACTTTGTTACATCAGTTTACCTGGTTTTATTTAATTATATTAAATGAAATTATAATTTCATAATTTAAGTCAGCTGATACTTTCTTTTTCTTATTTCAGGCATATTTCAGCTAATATTATGAAAATGAGGCAATTTATTTTTTCACTTTAGGGTTAATTTAATTTTTTTCCTTTACTTTACTGTTAAAAAGGAACGTGCGACTTAAATTCAGGGGTGGCTTAAATTCAGGGGCAGCTTATATTCGGATAAATACGGTGTTTCTGAATGGCTTCAGTGTTCAATCAAAAAATGGAACGACATACAGCACATAGCAACCTGTTTGATGTTGCGTCTTCTCTCAAGATGGGGTAAATCTCGAGTGAAACAACACTTTCTTTTCAGCATGATAGAAAACAGGATGAAATATCACTAGTCACAACATATAGTAATTAACTATTACTATTATAACAGCCTTAAGACCATAAGACGCACCATGATTTTAGGATGTAAATTTAAAGGAAAAGAAATTTAATGTGATTCTAAACAAACAAAAAAATTAAAGGGAATAATATACTTCATTCATTACATAAACAAAGTATAACCTTGTACATTGGAATCAGTGCAAATCACTTCTAACTTAAAACTTGCGTTGTACGAAAATCTCTTCTGTACAGTGGCATCGCGTAAATTTTAATAACTGAACTGATTTTTCATAAAAGACTGAAAATACTCTTATACCCCTCTAACCCTCAATTCAGTAAGTGTGCTGCTTAGAGGTCACTGCCTTAATTTAAACCACCCGGCGAAGACAACTCAACATTCCCTTCTTTTCGCATTGTATATCTGGCTTCCAGCTACCCTCATTTTACAATTACGACAAGTTCACTGATGTACAGTCTGTGCTAATAATTTTAATTTTCTTTAGTGTACTTCGGACCATTAAGCCGATGTCCCACGATCCCATTTTTGGTCCAAATCTCTACAAACCGTCAGATTGGACCATGTGACATGGCCGACTACCATTGCACACAATTTCATCCTATATTTTCCATACAATTATTTTGCATGCAACGGAATAGAAACGTTTCTATTTTTCCATCCAAAAATATGAAATGAACCAATGAGCATCATTCTATCCCCGTGTGACGTGTATGACGTAGAAACATGGCTTCTTCCTCCGTATAGCTGATCCTCGCCGCTGCCAGCGCTTGCTCGACCAGCGAACATAACCAAAAAGATAAAATGTTATAACATTAAATTCAAGAAGATTAAAGGATGCTAAGAGTTTGAATTTAACAATATTAACAATAATTATTATTACAACCGGCATAAAAGCTGAGGTTATTATGATAAAGACTCCGAAAAAAATGTTACTTGTGTCAGGTGCATATATATCGACTGCCATGTCAATTGTAATAGCCATCGATTTTCGTTTCGGGAGAACAGCTGGCGCTGGATATTGAACCAAAACGCACTCTCGTGTGCACAGCCAGAAATAATTGTATAAAAATGCTACTTGATACAAAATTTTCAACCAACAAATTGGATCGTGGGACATCGGCTTTAGACGCATCTAACTTTCAAGACTCTGTTTTCAAGGTATAAAAGTGCGTCTTATGGTCCATAAAATACGGTAATTAATTCCAGTTTTTTCGATTTAGTACACAGGGAGTGCATTCAGAAAGGTGGATAATAGACATAGTATTTACAATCTCAAAAATAGCAATCAACATTAATAAACAGTATCTTGGTGGAACTTTTTAACAGTGAAGCACTATACTATGTTTTCAAAAACAAATTGGTTGACCTTAACACACTTTAGACTTCACTTTTACCTGTATTCTGCAGGACGATCGTTTCCTGGACTTTTTCCGCATTTTTAACTGCTAGTCAAACGATCCTCCTGCAGAATACAGGTAAAAGTGAAGTCTAAAGTGTGTTAAGGTCAACCAATTTGTTTTTGAAAACATAGCAATCAACATGTTTGAATGTACAGTCGGTCAAATAAAAAACGTCGGGACTCGTATGTAGTTAAAATTGAAGTTTTAACACATTAATTTACAAGTTTCCTATAAAAAACATAATATATAGGTCATTCTCCGAACACATGAGGCCATGCGACAGGAGGGAAAAAATGAACGAGGGAAAAAATTAAGAACGCGGAAAGCGCAACACACGATATTCAACTTAATGTATTGTTATAATTCATACTGCTTTGTGTCATCGAGCCACATACAAATGCTAGCTTGAGAGAAAGTGTAGTTAGGGCTGTAATTGACCTGCATTTCTCGGCCTCTGAAGCAGCGAGAAGGTTCCATATTTCTTAAAGAGCGGCTCAGAGGTGGGTACTTCACTATAATCGACCGGAAGTTTTCATAGGAAACGTGGATCTGGCCGGCCGCGTATTTCAATGCTAGATTGGTTGCAGAAGTTGAACGTAAGTTATTGATTTTGCACTACAAGTACCGGTATTATAAAATAAAATCTTTAAAAAATGCTCCTTGAATAAACACATTCCTCGCAAATTTATTCATTATTATTATAAGAACTTCCATGCAAGAATATGGCGGACGTGAGGCATATAGCCAAAGCCTTCTATACATGTTTGTTTTGGAACAAAACTGACTAAATAATGAAAAAAATACATGGACAGACAAGAGGCAGGTTTGAACCTAACCTTAAGTCTTCCTGTACATGCGCATATGCTCGTTCGTGGTACTTAATCAAATAACGCCTGATGTTTTTTATTTGACCGACTGTACAATGCTATGAATTTAAGAAAAAAAGAGACAAAACGGGATCATTGACTATAAAAAAGGCACAATAATATATACTTAATAAATGTCATTTTAGGCTCACTGCGTAATATGTTATTTATTTATTCACCTTCTTTTAGGGCATGTAGTGAATTTATCAAATGTATGCTACGATATTCTCAAGAACAGATACCGTATATACTCGAATACTACCTGCATATTTGTTTAAAAAATTGCGAATGAAAAACTGAGATGCATGTATTATTCAAATACTGGACTCCTCTCAACTGAATTTTGACATTTGGACCTTATCGGCTCAATATTGCTTTGTAGTAGCATCACAGTATAGTAGGCTTTAACAGTACCGTAGCAAAGCTGTAATGAAAAGAAAATGAGACAAAGAAGATGCTTTCTTATGCACATGGTCCACCGTGACTGGCGGTGAAATTATGCATAGAGACGCCAAGCAAAACTGTCTAGTGCAAGCAGAACCACTAATTCAGGAAAAGTTTGGTGAATTTCCACATGACTTTGACTTTTGGGTGTGGGTATTATTTGGATGCAGGTAGTACTCGGGTATATACAGTAATTTATTTCCTAATAGTGCACACCCATTGCCATAGGATCATGCCACTAATTATATTATTTGATTCAAAGGACTGAAAAATACTCACCATTTCAACATCTCCAGCCTTTAGATCTGCCACGTCTCCTTCTACAGCTTCAGGATCATCATCTAGTATAATCGGATTGTCATCAGAATCATCTTCAATTAAAATTAGATCATCATCATCGTCGTCGATTACAACCACATCTTCAATTATAACAGGTTCAGAATCTGAACTGTCTGAAACTTCTCCAGCAGGCTGAGTATTTGTATTTTCAACGGGTGGTTGACTGGAAATATCTTTCGTACTGGTGTTTTCTACAGCTTTCTCGTTCTCATGTCTGGGAGTAACCCGGCGCTCTGGCTTCCTTAACAATCTCAGTTTTGAAACAGGAGGAGTTTCTTTTCCAGATGAATGTTGTACTATCATGGAAGCTGGAGGTGAACTAGTGCTGTCTTTAGCAGAGTCCGATACCTGTGTAGCCTCCCTCTGAACTGTGGGCAGCTGGGAAGCACTGGATTCTCTTTGCAGTTCTTGTGAGGTTAAAACAGAATCAGCATCCGATTGTAGAGGAGGAATTTCCACAGAACTATTTCTCTGGCGAATGTCTGGAGCATGGACGTCATGGTTGCTTAGCTGTGAAGGTTTACTATTAGACCTTCTCTGCCTAGATGTCTGATTTTGAGAAACACTTTTACTGGATGCTTGTGAAACATTTGTAGTAGCTACCCTTTGCATTTCGGGAGGAGGAGGAATTTCCTTCTGATGAATGTTTGGAGCACTTCCATCTTCACTGCACAGTTGTGAAGAGTTACTACCGGACCTTCTCAACCCAAGTGTCTGATTTTGAGAAATCCTTTCACTGGGTGGTTGAGTAGCTATCCTTTGTATTTTAGGAGGAGGTATTTCGTGCTGATGAATATTTGGAGCCCTTCTATCTTCACTGCACGGTTGTGAAGAGTTACATCCAGACCTTCTCAACGCAAGTGTCTGATTTTGGGAAATCCTTTCACTGGGTGGTTGAGTAGCTATCCTTTGTATTTCCAGAGGAGGTATTTCGTGCTGATGAATATTTGGAGCACTTCTATCTTCACTGCACGGTTGTGAAGAGTTACTTCCAGACCTTCTCAACGCAAGTGTCTGATTTTGGGAAATCCTTTCACTGGGTGGTTGAGTAGCTATCCTTTCAAGTGTCTGATTTTGAGAAATCCTTTCACTGGGTGGTTGAGTAGCTATCCTTTGTATTTTAGGAGGAGGTATTTCGTGCTGATGAATATTTGGAGCCCTTCTATCTTCACTGCACGGTTGTGAAGAGTTACATCCAGACCTTCTCAACGCAAGTGTCTGATTTTGGGAAATCCTTTCACTGGGTGGTTGAGTAGCTATCCTTTCAAGTGTCTGATTTTGAGAAATCCTTTCACTGGGTGGTTGAGTAGCTATCCTTTGTGTTTCGGGAGGAGGTATTTCCTTCTGACGAATATTTTGAGGACTTCTTTCTACACTCCACATTTGTGAAGAGTTACTTCCAGACCTTCTCAACACAAGTGTCTGAATTTGGGAAATCCTTTCACTGGGTGGTTGAGTAGCTATCCTTTGTATTTCCGGAGGAGGTATTTCGTGCTGATGAATATTTGGAGCACTTCTATCTTCACTGCATGGTTCTGAAGAGTTACTTCCAGACCTTCTCAACGCAAGTGTCTGATTTTGGGAAATCCTTTCACTGGGTGGTTGAGTAGCTATCCTTTGTATTTCAGGAGGGTGAATATTTTGAGAACATCTATCTTCACTGGACAGTTGTGATGAGTTACTACCGGACCTTCTCAACCCAAGTGTTTGATTTTGGGAAAAGCTTTCACTGGGTACTTGTGAAGCACGGTTAGTAGCCTGTACATCAGGAGGATATTTTCCAAGAGAATCTTTCCTCTGCAGAATATTAGGAACAGTTCTGTTTTCGTTGCCTAGCTGTGAAGACTGATTCAGTCTGTAGGAATGATTTTTTGAAACTCCTTCACTGGGCAACTGTGAAGAACTGTTAGAGGTTATCATTTGTCCTTCACGAGAGAGAGATTCTTTCACAATTTGTTGAGAATATCCAGGTGGAGCAGGAGGATTATGTGTTGTTACAGGTATAGCACCAGATGCAATTACCTGGTTTGCTGATGATGTTGCACTCAAAATATTTTGGTATTCATCAACGCTGTTTCTAGTAGATCTCGGAATTACTGATTCTACAATAGAAGTTAAATTACCCAAATTCACATCTTGAGCTGAATGCTGAAGCTGAATTCCAGAGATGGCATATGTACGTCTCTCATTGTTATAGGAAACACTGATATTAATGGGTTGAGGAGGAATTGACGACTGACTGTTCTGCATTAGTTGCTGAACCTGTACTGGAGGGAGTACTGGCAACAATTCAGGTCCAGGTGGAGGAAAATGCAGAGGTTGATACTGCTGTACTCGTGAAGATACCACAGTAGGCTGCACTAACTGGGTATTAATCTGAGGTCTCACAGTTCCAGTGTTACTATAGGTTGGAAATACAGACTGCTGATGAGATAATGATGGAGCTGAAGGACGTGGCTGATACTGCAACAGGTGTGCTAAGGCTGAACTGTGAGAAGACTGGTTTTCTTTCTGCAGCATGATGTCCTGATTCTGCCTCCTTGGGTTCATGATATTCTGTATCTGTTGCTGCTGCGTCGGAAGACGTTGCTGCACTTGATGATGCTGTGGATTTGGCATCTGTAACTGCTGACGATTTTGCTGTATCTGCAACTGCTCTTCAGATTGCTGTACGTGCTGCAAGCGTTGCTGTTGTGTACTCTGATGCAGCTGTTGATGTTGTGGATTCTGCTGCAGTTGATGTGTGCTCTGATGCAGCTGTTGATGTTGTGGATTCTGCTGCAGTTGATGTGTACTCTGATGCAGCTGTTGATGTTGTGGATTCTGCTGCAGTTTACGTTGTGTACTCTGATGCGGCTGTTGATGTATCTGCTGTGACTGCTTTTGGTGTTGTTTCTGCTGCTGCTGGTTTTGTTGCAGCTGCTGTGGTTGGTTCTGTAACCGCTGTTGTTGCAGCTGCTGTTGTGGTTGGTTTTGTAACCGCTGTTGTTGCAGCTGCTGTTGTGATTGGTTCTGTAACCGCTGTTGTTGCAGCTGCTGTTGTGATTGGTTCTGTAACCGCTGTTGTTGCAGCTGCTGTTGTGGTTGGTTCTGTTGTTGCAGCTGCTGTTGTGGTTGGTTCTGTAACCGCTGTTGTGGTTGGTTCTGTAACTGCTGTTGTTGCAGCTGCTGTTGTGGTTGGTTCTGTAACCGCTGTTCTTGCTGCTGTTTGTGTTGCAGGTTCTGTCGCTGCTGTCCGTAATCCACTCCTTGAAACTGTTGCTGCGGATGAAATGCCAACCTATTTTGGTCCCACTGGTGATAATTGGGAGGGGCAGAAGGTCGTACAGGAGGAAAAGGTTGTATTCTTGACGGTAACTGATTCCCACCAACTGCAGATTGGGAAGACACCCTGTTGTGTATAGCAGGAGCTTGATCTGGACGGTAAGTAGCTTGTTGGAACTCCTGATTTGACTGGATAGTTACATTTGGTGCACCTGATCGATTCATGTACAAAGTTGAGTCAGCAGTTCTTGAAGCATCTCCTGCATAGGAAGCAGACGGTAACGGTTGGCTAGTTCTGCGTAATTCATAAGGGCCAAGTCCAGAATATGAAGGAACATGAACACCGAAACGTGCACTACTTTGATTTTGTTCTGGAGCTGTTGAGAGAATGTTTGGATGTGTACTGTTCGTCCTCTCCACATTAGAGTTTTCTCTGTGATCATGTCTTAAGCTACCATCACTTGGCAAAGACTGTTGCCTCCAATATACATTGTTCTGTGGTATACCATCAGGATTTCCTGCCTGAATTGCTTCTCTTGGGGAAATAATATTTGAAGCAGAGGTTTGCAGAGGATTCTGATGTGGCATGTTGGCCTCTGGCTGCCTGTTTACTGTTACATTCCCAGGAATATTCAGAGGTGGAGGACCAGTATAATCTGGTGGCGGTGGTGGGCCATTTAGACCCACACGCTGAGAACCTCCTGAAAGTTGTTTTGCTTTTTTGGCGAACATATATCCTATGACTCTCTCAAGATCTTCAATTTTAGTGTTATTGTTTTTACTTATTTCATTTATTCTTTTTAGTAATGTTTCATGAGCATTATTTTTTAAGGTATTTCTTAGGATCCTATAGTGTTCAAAAAATTGTTTCTCCTTTGAGGTGACCGAATGAAACAGATCTTTAATAGCCAAATTCATTTCAGTTGGCGGCAATGATTCCTTTAATCTTCCTACTATGGTTCTACGTGTAAAATAGCGTTCAATATCAGTCATTATTGAATATGTAATTGCAGCCAAGTTCTGGAGTACATCATTAAAGTATGGAAATGAAAAATTCTGAGAATTTGGATTTTCAACACTGTGGTTAATGGCGGCCTCAGATGTCACAGAGCCTTCTGTTTCACTTGCAGGCCAATCTCTACTATTTGAATTCCTCAAAGCATTTGATTCAGGAACACCTGCTTCAACTGCAGGCAGAACTTCATTATTTGCTGTCCTGCAAACATTCAATTCATCTGCTTCAGTTCGCTTTCCAGAATTGCCTTCATTTGTATTTTGTGAAACACCAATTCCCAAAGATGCTGGATCTCTTACACGGATTCTGAATGTGTGCTGTTCAGAAACGGAGCTGCTAACGACATTACTGTTACATGTCAGTGAATCAGTCGTCGTTGTGGATGTGCTACTTGCCAGCAAATTTCTTAAATTTAAATTTGAATCACTCTGTCTACCATCATTTTCTTCACTCGCAAAAAGGTTACTTACAGTGTGCGAAACCAGATTTCCTACGCTAGTAATTCCAGTAAGTGAAGCATCAAGTTGATTAGAACGACCAGGATATTCTGTAGAATTCTGAGCTGACGTACCAGTGGAAGAACTAGTAACCAAAGTGACTGGTGGTTCATTAAGATTAGACTGTTGATGAGTCTGTACTTCTGAAGGTGTTATGTGATTTGTTACAAGTGCTGTTGCAGTCATGGTAGCCATAATCTCGGAGTTGATGTTCTGGGGAGTTTCTTCAGCAGACTCACGGTTCTCTAGTTGCATAGGAACAGTGTTATCAGCCACGGTGAGCTGTGAAACACATCTACTAACGGATTCGTTACTCTGATTCTTTTCAGGTTCAGTAGGGTTGATGTTGTCTACAACAGGAGTTAAAGGATCTTCCTCTGTAGTAAGATCCTCCTCGTCTGTTTTGATTTTCACTGTAATGCCACTACTAACAAATTCGCTGCACAGATTATTTTCTTGCTGTTCTAGAATAGTTCTGTCAGCATTTTCTCTTCCTACCAGATCTCCATTAGTCACGATCGTGTTTGATCTACAAGAATCATTATCCTCCTGATCACGTTCCTCTGAAGGTATTTGTTCTTGTACTTCTTCTTTAACAGTACATTCTGCTGTAGACGTACTCTGCTTACCTTCTTGTAAACTAGCCGAGGTAGGTTTCTCTACAACTTTTTCTGTAGCCCCTACAGAGGGAGGACCTACAGAATTTCCTTCGCTTTCTTGTACTCTTGAGTTATTCACAGCAGTCTTTGATTTATTTTTCTCCGAGTTATTAATTTTTGTCAATTTTGTTTCACATGTAGTATTTACTCCCTTCCTGGATGTATCTGCAACCAGCTGGGAACCCTCAGGACCTGGGAATATTTTATCTATATTGTTCATATTTATTTCTATATTCTGTTCATTGTTTGAACTGGGAGCAATCATGACGATAGGTTCGATGTTAGAACTAGCCTTCTCCACTTGTGGCAACAATGCTGGATCACGGGATGATTTTCCGGATTCCTTGCTTGGATCACGGGATGATTTTCCGGAATCCTTGCTTGGATCACGGGATGATTTTCCGGGATCTTTGCTTGGATCACGGGATGGTTTTCCAGAATCCTTGCTATCAGAATAGGAAGATTCATCATCTTCTACTTCGTCATCACCAAATAATTCCCTCATTAACAACTTCAGTTCCTCCTGTCTTTTGAATGTTTCTTTTTTGGACAGAGTAGTAGTGGATCGACTTTTAGATGATTTATTTTGCCCTCTTTCCAGTTTTGATATTTTTTTAGGTGGTTCATCAGCTGATTCCTCTAAAGCATTGGCTGAACAACTTTGTTTCTGTCCATCACTCAGACGTCTTTCCTTACGATTATGATCTATGACTGAACTACTGATCGGTTCACTGCTTCTCCTTTTCTTAGTTTTAGTTGACTTCTGTTTCAGCTCACTGGAAGAATCCTTTTTATGTCCTTCTAGACTTCTTTTAGAACTGTTCTGTGACAAATGATCCATGTTTTCAACAGTACCTGACCTTACATTCTGAGCCTGTGAAGTATCTTCATTTGACACACTTTTCTTCTGATGTTCGGGCTTCATATGCCTTAGACCCAACAACCTATTTGTATCAGAGCTAGCAGAAGTCTTTTCTTTTGAGTATGTGTTGGTATTTATAAGCTTTTCTTGTTTACCAGATGTCCGTTCTGATGGTTTAGCCCTATTAGAATTATGGGAGGCATTTGAATAGTCTTCCTTTGCGTGGGATTCTCGTATTTCAGTTGGAGATGGTAAAGGGGACTTACTAGACGACATAGACGTAGCTGGTGATCTGTCTTTTGTCGGACTAGTACAGCTTAATTTTTTCTCGCTCTTTTCAACAGAATTCTGGTCCCTATTTTTAGGTGCTGAAATGCGTGAAATTGGTAAACCTTTCAAATTTCCTTCTTTCTTAGTTGCCAGCTCTGTACAAGAAGTCTTCTTTATGGTTTTGGGTACATCTTTTTCTTTGTTTTCTACTGCAGGCAGTTTAGAATTCTTACCAGGAAAAGCCTCACATGGATTCTTTCTCTTCAAATTCTTACAAGCTGACGGATTATTATCATTGTTGCAAGAATCTGATTTTGCAGGACTATGATCAAAATATTCTAATATACTAACATAACACGAGGAAGATGTTCTCCTTGTTGCTTCTGATTTATTAAGTGGTTTGGTGTCACATTGTTTCAAATTCCTTTCCGCTTCTACCGAATGAACTTCTTGGTCAAATTTCACATCTCTCTTTGGTGCATCATCACCAGCACCTGAAATAAAACATACAGAGATTGTCAGAAGCATGCACGCTAACTCATAAACATTTAACTTTCTCCAAACGTGTTTTCCTTATGAAAACAAGGTTGGTCTCATTTCAAAGGTTAAAAATCAAGCTTTAACTGTACATACATACAAGCATGTGCCCATGGCTTTGCCCACTTCTCAACTGCTATACTAATTTCACGTTAAGTTCAAAGTAGTTTTAAACAAAGCCACGTGATAAGGGAGCACCTCATTGGCTGGTGGACGAGCTTAACTTTTGCTGCTTAGTATGCACACTCTTGCTCTTAATAAAATAGTTCGGTTGAAACTGTGCCTTTTTTGTAGCTATTTTCATGCAGAGAAATTTAAAAACAAGTTTCTGAAGCACATCTGTTTTTGAAACTAAATTAATTCAGTTAGATTTACCTGATGCATAATAACTAAGTGAACTAATTAAACCGTAACAACAGAATGTAAATAGTAGGCGTTTACGATGGATGTGCGCATGCTCAGGCACACCATCAGTGGAATGAACTTGCCACAGCCCCCTCCCAAGAACTGGGTATGATTTGCTGAATGTGCGTTCATTTATTTATTTATATCGGCTATACAACACGTATGTGAGGACAAGAAAATCGTGTGCTAGAACAAGACAAAAAATTTATCAAAAGTTACATGTAACCTACAGCTCTGATAGGGTTGGGGCGGTTAGAAATAGAAATTAACGAAAAGAAAATGCCAACATTGCAAAATGATAGTAATTTTTTATACTCATTATCTTCTTCTTAACTATGACTTTCTTAAATACTAATATTAAGCCTCATTTTGTACAGATGTATTGATCTTTTCAAAATAAGTATTATATCACATTTTCAACAATGGTGGGTGTCATAAAAATAATATTAAAAGTAGATACAATATTATTGAGAACACTGTAATATATCAAATCCTCATTCAGTTTCTTTCCGTGGAGGGTAAATCTCCACGTGGTATTGTCACATGCTCAGCGGAGTGGTACATTAGAGTTTGTTTACATCTTCTTTAAATTTAAAGTGAAAACAGAATAGATGTTTTATTTAAATAATTTATTTTTAACATAAAAATAACATTATATATTTACACTTACATCATTTTCACATAAATTGCATGAATTACGCAATTTTATTCTTAATTAATTATTAATTATTGTTTTCCTTAACAAATATACCGTACATACTCGAATACTACCCGCATATTTTTTCCAAATATCGCGAGTGAAAAACTGGGGTGCGGTTATTATTTGAATACTGGTCTCCTCTCATCTGAATTTCGACAATTTGTACCATATCGGCTCAATATAGCACGATGCTTTGTAATAGTATCACAGTATAGTATAACAGTAGCGAAGCTGTAATTAAAAGAAAATGAGACAAAGAAAGTGCTTTCTAATGCACATGGTCCGCCATGACTAGCCGTGAAACAAAGCTTTACGTTTAGAGACGCCAAGCAAGTAACTTACAGTGAGTAGTTAAAAGAATGCTGCATTACGTTTTGGGTCTTTCCTCGACCCTTCCTCAGATGCCTCCAGAATCATAATGCTCACAAAACGAGGGATCTTCCACGCCCCCTGTTGTTCGGTGACTATCTCCCATAAACGTCGTACACCAAGCATATCTATCGATCCATTCATTTGGGACTCCAAAATCAACAGTCCTTTCAACCTCCTTGGATGGTGGAGGAAAAATAATATTTTTCAGGATATTCAGGATATTTTTATATATAATAAAAATAATATTTTTCCTGTATTTTAAACTAGAAGACTGTGGCATTCAAGGACCAATATGACTAATTTTGAAGAAGCAAGTAACATTACAGTACAAGCAGAAGCATTAATTCGGGAAAAGTTCGGTGAATTTCCACATAACTTTGACCTTGAGTCGGACCACTCAGTTGTATGTCATCGTGTGTGATTCCCGCTGATCAGCTGGAGAGTGTTGTTGTTGTTGAAAGAGACGCAGCGCGTATAAGATGGCGAGATTTCCAGCTGGCTGTTACCATGTTATTTTTAAAATTACATTTTAGCCTACCATATGTAATTATTTTATGATATGTAATGTTAATTATAACTGTTTAATCAAGAATAACCTGGCAAAATAATTTTATATAGAGGCATATAGATTTTTTTATTTCAAATTTCCTTTGAAAAATTTGGGTGTGGGTATTATTCGGAGGCGGGTAGTATTCTGGTATATACGGTAATGAAATGAATAGAACGAATTTTGTGCTTCCATATTGGGCATAAAGATTCTAAATGAAACGATTAAAATATAAAAGACTCATGAACCTTAACCAAATCAGACGTAAACAATTAAAACAATTGTGGTCTTGCCTGTTATTAAACTTCAGATTTTAGGTAAAATCCTATTTTAATTCTAATTAAACTGGGGATGAAATAGTACTACTAAAACAAGTTCAAAAACCATTAGAGCTTATGGTATGGAAGAAAATATTTATTCAAAAAAACAGCCAAAAACAACTAAACTTTGACACCTCAATGGGCATCCAGAGAACTTTGATCAACAAGTTAAAAAACAATTAAATGATTGTTCTGGGTAAATATACTTGATAGTGAAGTTAGTGTGTATATTTCTGTACTCAATCTTCCTACACATGGAGGTCAAGTTTTCATAAAACTTCTCGATTTGACATGGAATCACACAGTTTTAACAAAATTCTGTATTCACCTGCCAAAAGAATAAATCAGACTTGATCTACAAGTTGTTAACATTATTGCAAGTACTCACCAACATCCTGATGTGTCCTGACATCACTAGTCGACGTTCTCTTCACTTTATCACTAGGTGAAGATACTTTAGTGTGGGGCCTCATGGAATCCGACACAAAATCCTCACAGCTTTTATGAATAGAGTTCTTCTCAGCACTGGAAACTTTTTGAAGAGGATCAACAGGAGCAGTATTTTTGTTTATTTTATCACTATTTGACATTCCACAAACTCTTTCTGAAGTATCAGCATGACTTGAAGTACTTGTAGTTTTTTCCTTTCGAGAAGTAACTTCAACATTAGAATCAACCAAGGCAGGAAGAGATTTCTGGCTCTTGCTTTTATCAAGAGTTGAAGACTGAGCATTTTTTATGTTACTGCGTGAATGCTGCAGGACACTGGGAAGTGTCTTGTGACTACTGGAGTTTTCTTTGTTGTGACTATCACTTGAATTATCACTTTGATGTTCAGGAACACCTGGCAATGATTTGTAACTACTACTTTTATCATTAGCTGAACTTTTCTGATCACTTTTGCCATGTTTATGAGTGTTGATTTTATCACTAGAGCAACTCTGATCATTTGAATCACGATTTGGAATTTTTCGAACAGTTGGAATATTTTCATTGGTGTCTTTATCATCATGCAATATTTTTTCACTACTTGACAAACTTTGGTGGCTGTTGTTTTTATCGCCACTCTGACGTCTATCATTATTTTTAATATGTTTACGGTTTTCAGATTTGTCTTTACTATCATTTGAAGTTTTCTCATGACCTAGAACAGCTTTGTGGCTACTGTTCTTGTCACCACTTGGATGCCTCTCACCACTTTTAACATGTTTACGGTTTTCAGACTTGTCTCTACAGGAGGGAATTTGGTCATCAGACACGCTTGACACATTTTTGTGGCTGCTGTTTTTGCCACCATTTGAAGCTTTCTCGTGATCTGGCATAGCTTTGTAACTACCTTTCTTATCGCCACTTGGATGCCTCACACCACTTTTCTCATGTTTATGAGCAGGTGTACTGTTTGAGCAGTTACTTGTATCACTGTCGCTTGATACGTGCTTGAGACTGCTAACGTGATCATCAGATGAATTTCTTTTATTATCTGGATCAGTTCTATGGCTACTGCTTTTATTATCAGATGGCCGTCTTCCAGCACCTTTAACATCTTTTTGCCACTTAGATTTATCACTGCTGGAGACCAGGCTACCATCACTTGCACATTTCTCATGACTTTTCTCCTGATTATGGCAGTTAAGTCTGTCATCAATGAGTCGATCACTGTGCACCGTTTTCTGGCTATTTTGATCATCAGTTGGAAGTTTGTGATGACCTGATAAGCTTGTTTTTTTGGCATATTTTTTGTCTTCATTTGAAATTTTCTCATTTGGGACACTTTCATTGTCACGAAGCAGATTTTTGTGGATGTTTCTGTTTTCGTCAAGTTTCTGCTTCATCAATACACTTTTGAGGCTTGTATTATTATCATCACCTGGCATAGTTTTGGAGCTATTAATTACATCACTTTTGGAAACATTTGATTTACTGCTGTTGACCGTATCACAATTTGTAGTCTTTTGTATGGCAGGATCCATGTCAACAGTTCCTTTCTCTGTAGCACCATTCAAAGGAGTTGTTGATTCTGGCTCCTCGTGACTGGGTTGCACTGATGTTTCCGATCTGCTCCCATCTTCATGACTAGGCACTTGACTTGGTGACTGTAAAGGTGTCTGAACAACTGCCTTATTTTGAGTATCATCCACGGATTCAGTATCTGCTGCCAAATCACCCTGCAGAAACGTCTGCATACAATGATCCAGTTTCTTACTGACAGCATTATTCACCAACGATTCCAAATTCATATCGCTCTTCTTAGTCTGCTCACACATGACATTTACACGATCTAATAGAGTGGTTCTAACTTTGCAAGGTGTATGACTGTGAGCTTCATTTGCTTGTTGTGTGTTTTCAGAATTTTCTTCCGAACTACCTCTTTCCTTCCGTTTAACATAATCCTTCTCGTGAAGTTCAGCATTATCAACATTTCCTGATTTTGAAAAATTTTCTTTTGATTTATTCTGTTTCTCATTCCCGGAGTAATTAGGTGTTAGCTCTAAACGTTTCCTGCTCTCTTGTAGTACTGGAATTGATTTCTGTTTCTTTTTCTCAGGAAGATCGTCTTCATTACTACCAGCAAGTTGTAACCGATCGTTATCATCATAGCTGAACACTCTTCTTTTCTTACGATTAAATTTTTTTTTCTTGTAGTCTTTCCAGGTACTCGAGCGTTCATTCACACGATAGTATTCAGAAGAGGTACTGCTCCTTCCACTGTCATCGCACTCGTACCTCCTCGAGCGGTTGGCACGATGAGATGACTCATATTTCTCCCATACATGAAGTGGATACTGTCTGAAATGATCAAGAGATAACAGTAATTACTGACAGATGTCTCTACCTTCATAAAAGAAAACTATCACCTATTGTCTACAATCTCATGCTCATGACAATTGTATGGATAAGCTATCGACACTAATAACAAAAGAGCCAGGGTTGCTGTAGGAATGGAATGAGGGGAACAAGTTAAACATTTATCCACTGAAAAAATTAAAAAAATACACATAATAATACCATAGTAATAATAATATAACAACAACAACAGATATGCCAACCTTGAAAAGTGGTTATCAGTAGTGTGAGTCTAATCAGATGGTGGGGGACTCGACGTCTCGGGCAAATTATGCAATTTCAAACATCAACATGCACTAAATACAGGCCTTCCGTATACTGCTTTCGATACAGCTGATTTGTCACAGTTCGTTTTTGTCCATCAGACTCGTCACTGGTTTTACGTTTACATGACATATTTCCTCAATATGCTACTTGCACTGCAACACTCAATAAAACTTCTAGCAAGCAACGGCATCGGCAGTCGTCAGCGGCATTACAGTGATAATAAAAAGGAGGAAATATGATAACACGAAAGATGTTGTAACTACAATAATTATGTTATAACTGTTAAGATATAAGATCTTTGGTTAACACACACTCACGTCAAAAGCGAAAAATTTTAAAAATAAATATTGGGATTCGTAAAATCCGTAATATTTAGTACAATTTCCGTATTGTCGTAGCAAATTCAAGAAAATCGTAGAAACTACAGAAATTCCGTAGCAGTTGGAATCTCTGTAATAACAACAACAACAACAATAATAATAATAATAATAATAATAATAATAATAATAATTGCTATCCAAAAAATATAACTTCTTCCGTCCAAATATAAGCTTTGCATCTGTATTATGTATGACATTCTTTTCAAGTAAATTGGTCATAAAAATGATCAATCATTACCGCATCGCATTCCTGAAGGATACACAAGCCGATTAATACACTCGCATAGCTTTCTTTACTCTTAGTATGGCCAATACATCTTTCTCGCTTCACACTCTGATACAGAATAAGAGGCCGTATTGCAAAGAGCGCGTATTCAACTGTTTCAACCTGGTGCAAAGCTTTAATGTTCACCAGGAAAGACTTAGTTTCTACAACAGTGGGTGGCTTATAACCAACATTCACAGTTTTTTTTAATATATAACTTTTATATATATGTATATATATCAAATAAAAATTTTACTTCTCCGTATAAGCATTTTATGTACATAATTTAAACAAAATCGTTAAAGCCGTTTAAGAAAATCATGAAAAACTTGGAACAAGTTGTCAGCAATTTTTGTGTCACATCCCAAAAGGTGCTAACCCAAATACCAAATTTTGTTTATATACAATTTTTCGGAGCTAGGCTGTTCACACACACACACACACTCAGACATGTTGCTGAAAAAAATCGCTTTTGGATTCAGGGAATCTCGAAACATGTATTTATGTTTAAATACTCAACTTCGAATTTTAGGGTCAAATACAATGAAAATCCGGGATCGTCTTATAGGAAGATATAAAAAAATTAGACTGAAATTTATGTAAATTAAAACTGTTATAAAATGATATATTCTGATGTCAAGAGTATAGACCTATTATCTTGAAATATTAAGGTGTTAAGCACCATTTGCAGGCAAATGTAAGCCCCAAAATAACGTGAATCTAGTAAATAAAACCACAATAGCCATAATCCGCAAAATAAAACTTTTCCTCCCCCCTCATATTCCGATATGTGTATCACATGATTCACACGCACACAATTGGAATTTCGTTCTGTTCCATTGTGGGCAACATTTTTGCGATCAACCAGAAAATTGAAAATAAACTTTCTGAAGTTTTTTCATTAACATAAATTCATAGGCTGTTGATAGTCTGGGCGTCTTATAGTACAGATATATGCTAAAACTATAAAACTTTGACAAAAATATATACCTCGTCTTATTTGAAGGCCATCTTATCTAGTAGTAACAATAGACCTAATAATAAATAATAGAAAACTGTTTTATAATTACAACTCCCCAGAGATAGACTAATCATCATTAGCCCATTAGCGATGGGCAGAATCAATTGATTTTAAGACTAGAGTATGGTAATCTATTCTCAAGAAGCATAAAGAACCGAATGATCATGTGAATTAAAGAGTTCTCAGATGAAAGCAGACCCTTCTGCTATTGATTCCGGCAATGGGTGTGGTTCATCTATTCAGTGAACCACAAATCACTAGGCGTCAGTTTTGCGTAGCGTTAACTCACAGAGTAAAGATCCATAAAATAACTGCGCTATCTCACCTGCCCTGGGATCTTCTGTTAAGAATGGGTAGCCTAGCAACACTGAACTGCACTGTGTGCATGATAGCTGTGCTTTCATATACAGGGTGTTAATGAGTAACACAGAAATATTTTACCTGTGTATAGAGGGGACACAGACAAGCAACTTTTTTATTAGGAGATTTTTGCTCTGTGACATAAAATGTGTATGCTACAGGGCATTAAAGTCATTACAATTTGGTGCTCATAAGTCAATAATTAAGCGAGATAGGGTTAAATCTTTCATTAAATTGACTTCATGATTTCTTAGTGATCAATAAACATCTGACTCTTTAATCATTCATCAACAGCTGTATCATAATTTAGAGTTTTCATAGTATGTAAAATTTACAGACTAACCACTTGACTGGCCGCCACTGCATTACTTTTTTTTTATTAATAACTACAGTGTTAGCAACAAAGTTCCTATGTTTTGCACTTCTTTCAAATGTTAGAAGTTAGCAGTGGCCATGCCCCAGGAGATTTTATGCTGTGACAGGAAAAATTGAAGCCACAGAGCAAAAATCTCTTAGTAAAAGCTGCTTGTCACTATCCCCTCTATACACAGATAAAATATTTCGGTATTATTCATTAACACCCTGTACACCTTTCTCGCCTGTAAAACTTATATCACAGAGACACGACTCCGCAAGATCTAGACAACTCATGCTCACTTTAGGATCCTCCTAGCATTAAATCATGAATGATCGTTTGAATACTTTTAATATGATTCTTGGTATGTGAGAACTTTCAAGAGTTGTACAGACTAGTAATGTGTCTTGTATACCTGTAAAAGAATTCTTTGTAAGAACTCTCATCATGAAATGCCAACAACTTCTGTTTTTTCGGCATTCAGCGAAAGAGGTCAATGTTGAACAGTAATTTTGAGCTGAGATTTGGGAAGAAATTCCGGGGTGTGCAGGCAAAGAGAGTTAAGTCCACCATCCTAAAAAATTGAGATATGTCCATAGAGTTATAGATAAAAAAGTTCTGTACATTTGTGTTAAGTCCAGTAAGTCATATAATTCTCAGTAACTAGAAAGTGGACTTAACTCTCTTTGCCCGCGCACCCCGGAATTAATAAGTGTTACATCTGGAGCACTGCTTTACACAGATCGGAAACATGGATTCCCAGAGAAAAATGTAGAAGCACCTGGAAAATTATGAAAAGTGGTGCTGGAGAGAAGCGTGGAAGAAATAAAACGGAAAAAGTGGCATAATAATCAAGAATCCTGGAAATAGTGAACAAAAGGAGACCAATTCAACACATTTCTCTATAGATAAGCAAACTGGATTGTTCACATCTTGAGAAGAGATTGTCTGCAAGACTTCATCAAAGGAATAGTTGGAGGAAACTCCCGGTGTTGGAAGGAGAGAAAAGAAAATACTGATTACTGAAACAGGAAACCAAGGACAGCACAAGAGGAATATGTGCAGACCAAATCCAAGGACCTGCCCGTGGGCAGAACACTAAAAAAACGATCATACAATATAACTAACCTGTCCGCTGAAGGGCCAAAGTGACATCCTTCGTTGGATATTCCAAAATCAATAAATGGGTTGTGATCATTTCTTCTAGTATAGAGTCTCATCCTGGATGTGGAAGAGAAGCAGAAAAGAATAAGAATTAATGCAGAAGAGAGCAAGAATTCATTCAGAATGCCCAACAATTGCATGACATAGGCCAATAAATGCTTTATATAATTAACATGCTGTACAGGGACATGCATTAGCACTAGCTTTAATCCTAGTAAAAAAATGTTTAGCACCAAAAAAAAAAAAAAAAGTTTTTCTAAAGGGGCTGTCACACTGCATCGATCAAGCGATAGCGACCGACCGACTGATATAACGAACCTATAGACAGCAGTGCTACCAGTCACATAGCATCAGTTGCCAGCAATCAACAACGAGCGAGAGGGATCAACTGGTCTGTGAAATCAAACCTGTCCGTTTTTCAGTCGACAGTCGATGGCAAATGATGGCAGCACTTCGAAGCTTCGTACCCACCTGAATTTCAAAATTGATGCTGGAAGATTTAACTTGCACAATAATGTCGTTTTATACTCATATTTGAATGAAATAGAATTGCATGAATCGTTTAAGGCACTTAAAACAATATCTTTTTATGTAATTTAATTGTACAAATACAAAAATATACATAGAGTTGTAGAACCTAGTGGTGGGCGATCGATAGGGGTCGTATTTTTTGGTAACAACGATAAGCGCAAAATTTTATAAAACAACCTTCCTTAAGCTATATTTAGCTTTTATATGCTTAAAATACCAATATGAACCAAATTGAATCCACGAAATATCGCAAAATTTACTCGATTCCGCAAAATGTGTCTATAAGTGCGAAATATGACCCCTCTGTCCGTAAAGTGAGAAATGAGCACGAAAATGTGCCTTAAAATCACAATATTGTGTTTTGGTGTAGCCTAATGTATTTTTTATTTCTTAGCAGCATGATTTTTTTTCTGTTGTTTCTATGGCTGTCGAAGATTTACCGATATATAAATATTTGTGATCGATTACAAAGAATGCAGAATTTACGCAAAGATTGTATGTGACCTGGTTTGTACTTTTGAGTACACTCCTTTCCTGCTATGTCTTTGCAAAGTTAGCGATGCCTATGATCGATTACAGCAGAAGAGTGTAGATGTTTGTTACTTGTATTAACAGATTTCGTCTTATCCACAGTGGTATAGTTGGCACTTCTGTATGGAAATGGCTATCTGATGGTGTTTAGTATAAATTACGATAAAATTTCTCGTCATTATATTTGAACATTAACTCTAATCATGCCTAAATCGAAAGTTACTTCAGTTCATACAAGGGCAGAAGAATATAGAAGTGGGGGGGGGGGGTTAGTTCATGTAAATAAATAAGCAAAGTTTATCATTGCGCAATGTTCCCAATATAGTATAACTAATTTATTTCACGAAATACCCACCGAAATAGAAGGAAGTTAACACCGAAATCAGCCATTTTATTTTACCAATAGATCAGGGCCCTAGCGATCGAACTACAACAAACAACAAACCTCTTCACTCGGCCGACTGACGAAGCTTGAAGTAAACAGATTTAGCCTGAGATAGTAGGGCTAATATTAAACCCTACATCCCAACACATGTAGTATGATATTGTGCAGAAGATAGGCAGACGTAGGGTTAATAAGGTAATATACTTTACCTCTAATATACAGTGATGAGTAGATTTAGTAAAATCATAACATACAATATTTCCGTTGATCGATGACGCTCGATGCAGGGTGACAAGGAACAGAAATTTAGTCGAGAGCACTTGATGGCAGTCTGTTGGTCTTGATCGATCGAAGCTCAGGTGACTGGCCGCTAATATAGCCTATATTAATAACGCTCATAATTCCTTTCTTTGTTTGTCTCGTGATCTCACTGTGTTGCTGTGTCCCAACTCTAAGGGCCTGTAGTACTACCTGCCGAAAATTCCTCCCGATACGTGACTTCCAGATAGCTTAACTGGAAGATGCCTTGTAATACCACCGATGAACTGCTACCGGCGAGAACGCAGTAAAAATTTGTAAAATGGTCCTTACCTCATTGAGCAGAGAGGTGTGTTTGTTGTAGTTCGGTAGTCCTCCGCTAGGTGTGGCAGCTCGGATTTGTATTTGTACAATTAAATTACATAATAACACATCGTTTTAAGTGCATTAATAGATTTGTGCAATTCTATTTCATTCATATGTGAGCCTAAAATGACATTATTGTGTAAATTAAATCTTCCAGCATCAATTCTGATATTCAGGTGGCCAGGAAGGTTTGGAGTGTTGCCATCTTGTTTCAACCAAGATTCCCTAACTAGCAGTTGGTACTTTGTCAGCCACTCCATCCTCCTGCTAGCTTATCTGGAAGTTGACTTGCCAGACAGATTTTGTCAGGAGACCATAATACGCAATTCTTGGTTCTCTATCTGGTAGATAAATATGATATCAGGTGGTCGTCATACAGGCCCTAAGTACAATTCACACCCAACTTTTCCCAACCTGAGCAATGTGCCTTCAAGGCAATTTGATGCAATGTTCACGGTATGTTCCAGGGTTTGTGAGGTGGGCCCACCAAACATTCCAGATGAGACCATATAATCCAGAGATTTCCAACTTCAAATTGACTAAGATCTAATATGTCCTCACTGGCAGGCTGCACAATTTTTTAGAATAAAAAAAAAAAAGCTAATAAAAAAGGAAATAATCAGCTAAATATAAAGTAATAGCTAATTATGTATCAAGGAGGAGAATAACGCTTTAGCGGAAGAATCTAGTATAGCATCCGAGGCTGAAATACTGGACGAGTCCGATAAAAGTTTTTGTGTACGTGGTGCATACAATATTTTTTAGTAAAAGCTCTCTAAATTATATGAAACGAAACAAAAATACCGTATAATTAATTACAATGAAAAGTTGTAAGCCACTTGTTACCGTCTTATTCTCACAGCCCCCTGTATCGCCGAACATGAACCATACGTACCAATACGAAATACGTTATAGAAGCATTATATTATTAAAGTCGCTTTTTGTAAACAATAATGCATACAAATCAGTATTTATGACAAGCTTGTGAAAATATTAATGATAATCCCGAGGAAATTTCAATCCAAGCCGGAAACATTGAATTGGAGCTGGTGCCAGCAGTAGACGGAATACATTGCAATTAAATGCTGGTGCAAAGATGGTAAGTAATGAACGAAGATGTGAAAAGTTGTTGGCTTATATTTGTTTTTATGTGATGATGTATGCTCCCTTGTTTTGCGAAAAACCCTGGTAAAGTTTTGATTATCATAAAGAAACATGTTGGCTTAAATTTGTTCTTTTATGACCAAATATATGCAAAAATCCATGTTAAGTTGGTGTGACTGGTCAATGCCATCTGGATTTTGTTTATAGATTGCCATGACGACTTTAAGTACAAGGCCGATAAAACTGCATTTTGAATGCAGGTTGAGTGCAGTTTTATACAATTTTAGTGGCCTTGGTTGCTAAAATGCAATTTTTTGGCGTGTTACCAGTCCGACAAGCAACTGTTTTAGAGAGCGTGTACTAAAAAATGTATTATGAACTTTCTTTCTTTTAAGATCTTTTTAAAGAATTATTGAAGTAATTTTTTGTCTTATTTTGTTTACATCATGTATCGGTATTTCAAATAAAAATTCTGAGTTGCATACTTTAACTCTACCTGAATTTCTAAAACTAGGCAATAAAAATAATGCAATTGCATATTTAAAATAGATTTTAAAATAGATACATCAAATATATTTTACTGAAACTGAACTTACTGATGAATTTTTTAAATGGAAAAAGAATTCACCATACGAACAACATAATTGACTTTAATATACGGCATATTAAATTATTATTTCTCAATTTCACTTTGCGGGCTACAAGAAAAAGTCATTTGGGCCACATCCAACCTGCAGGCCACCAGTTGGAACCCCTGATATACTCATGTCGATTATCGTATCCCTACCTTCGATTATCGTAATGGAAGATCCCTACCCTACAGTACTACAGTACGAATCTATCACCACAAAATGGTGGATATAACTAACCTTTCAGATGTAGAGGAAACATCACTGTATATTCCGTAATCTATAAATGGGTCATCGTCATATCGACTACTCGTGTGTGTTGTAGACCTGTAAAAGAATGCTTTGTAAGAACTGCATGCCATGCTACCATCGCATTCACAAAAAACAGATCACACTACTAGTAATCTGAGTTTGGATTTAAAATGAAATTGGTTTATAAGGATTGGAAACATAGCCACTAAGAAAAATTAAGAAATACGTGGAATGTTTTGAAATGTGGTGCTGGAGAAGAATGGAAAAATAAAATGGACAAAGTAACAAACTACAGAGAAAGTGAACAAGAAGAGATCCTGGAAACAGTACTTCACAGGAGAACAAACTGGATAGAAGAAATTGCTGGTTGCAAGATGTCATCGAAGGAAAGTTGGAGGGAACTCCAGGTCTTGGTTACTAACAATGGTAGCCGACAATAGGAGTAGAAGGAGAAGGGCTTGCCCATGGGCAGAATGCTTAATAACGTTAGTTACGATAAAACTAACCTGTCATATGAAGACGAAGACACACTTCTTTCATCGTATATTCCGTAATCAATAACAAACGGGTCGTAGTCATATCGAGTAGTAGCAAGTCCTCTCCTGGATTTGGAAGAGAAGTAGAAGAGAATAAGAATTAAGTTGCAGCGATGGAGTGGTATGACCACAAGTATATCATCTAGGTATGTAATTTCATTTTCAAGTCATATGTTAGACTAATCAACAGTGCACTGACATAGTAAATATCTCAATTGTTTATGCTATTTTTCGAGTGCTGATATAAGGAATAGTTACTTGTGGCCCACAAATAGAAACCCCTGCTATACTAATGACTATTATCGTAATGGAAGATCCCTACTCTACAGTACTACAGTACGAACCTATTACCACAAAATGGTGGATATAACTAACCTTTCAGATGTAGAGGAAAAATCACATACATCACTGTATATTCCGTAATCTATAAATGGGTCATTGTCATATCGACTACTGGTGTGTGTTGTAGACCTGTAAAAGAATGCTTTGTAAGAACTGCATGCCATGCTACCATCGCATTCACAAAAAACAGATCACACTACTAGTAATCTGAGTTTGGATTTAAAATGAAATTGGTTTATAAGGATTGGAAACATAGCCGCTAAGAAAAATTAAGCAATACGAGGAATGTTTTGAAATGTGGTGCTGGAGAAGAATGGAAAAATAAAATGGACAAAGTAACAAACTCCAAAGAAAGTGAACAAGAGATCCTGGAAACACTACTTCACAGGAGAGAAAACTGGATAGATGAAATTGCCGGTTGCAAGACGTCGTCGAAGGGAAGCTGGAGGGAACTCCAGGTCTTGGTAGCCGACGACAAGAGAAGAGAAGGGCTTGCCCAAGGGCAGAATGCTTAATAACGTTAGTTACGATAAAACTAACCTGTCAGATGAAGGCGAAGACACACTTCTTTCATCGTATATTCCATAATCAAGAACAAACGGGTCGTAGTCATATTGAGTGGTAGCAAGTCCTATCCTGGATTTGGAAGAGAAGTAGAAGAGAATAAGAATTAAGTTGCAGCGATGGAGTGGTATGACCACACATACATGTGTTAGAGGCAAATCATATAGGTATTTAATTTCACTTAAGTCATATGTTAGACCAGCGTTTCTCAATCTTTTTGAACCAGAGGACCTCTAAAATGTCTTAAAAAAAATTTACAGACCCCTAATTTTATTTCCCATTTTTAAAAGATGGCCTATATTCCTAATATTTGGGGTATTAATTATGGGTCATTATAATGAAATATGTGAAAAAATGTTACTTCTTTACTTTCCACTTGCTTTGGTGGTCCGCAGGCCATAGGTTGAGAAATGCTGTGTTAGACTAATCAGCAGTGCACTGACATAGCAAATATCTCAATTGTTTATGCTATTTTTAAAGTGCTGATATAAGGAATAGTTATTTGTTTATTTTGTTAAAAACCACAATAACTGTGTAAAAATTATAATACAAAAAGGCTATTCCACGAAAATAAAAAGCTAAAATACCTTTTATAAAAGCCTAAAAATCCAGGCCCTAATTATTACATAAGATATTTTGTATAGAGGTCAGAGTATTTTGATGTTTAACTTCTGGAGATGTTGATGCAAATAGCCTGAACAGCATTTAAGCAGTAGGCTACTGTAGCTTATGTAACTGAGATGTTTAGCTGGACAGTGTCTCATAAATTAAAATTAAAAACAGGCAATAAAATCTCAAATTGCAACATAAAACAGCAGAAATAATCCACAGGGCATGATAATCTTGCTAAACTACCTATATCATTTCATAATATTGACCATTTTGTTGTGTTTAAATCTAGTATACTAAACTGAAGACTGGTAATACATTTTTTCGATGATAATATTTATTCATCCAATTTGCATGCTTGCTATTCTTTTTTTCTTTTTCTGCAGCTCACATGAATCATTCATATCTATGCCCCTAATTTCTAACATACTTATTATTCAATGAAATGCAGTAATTCCGCCTTTCAATATTAAGGTCTTTTTAGGTAGATTTCAAAGAAAAATCTACCTATTGCAATCGATGCCATGTCATGATTTTCGAAAAATTCTTTCATATCTTTACGTTTCATGATTCCCTTTGTAAGTATGAAACCACCGCCCGTTCAAATTTTGTTTGTTTGTGATATAAATATATATGCTAGCAGCCGTAATTTTGGAGATATTTTAACCAAATTTTATTATGTTATTTATAGGCCCAATAGTTTTGACAAGTTCGTTAATGAGCAGAAGTGGCCAATGGGGGGTCGGGGGAGGGGGTTCAAATTTTGAAAACTTTACATCTCGGCCCCTATGAAGTATAGAGGGAAACTTTGTTTGAATAAATTAGAGTACTCCCTTTGAAATTCACAGTGACACCAACAATTCGGGGGTTTTTGGGGTACGAGTGGGGGATGGAAATTCGAAATTTTTGAAACCACGTCTTGTGGGGTATTGCTGAAAAGCTCTTGATGAGAACTCTACAAATCAGTAACTAGTTTCTCGATAGCTCTGATATAAGACGAGATTTGAATGTTTGAAAAAGTGCTCTTTCCCCTTTTTTTTTTGCAGTTATTATTGCGGGTTTGTCATGCCAATGCTAAAGAAGAAGAGTGCTGCTCAGCGACAAATTAAACAAAAGCACTTTGAAATCTACCTCAACCTGTAGGCCTGCCTAAAGGGATTTTTTAAAATTAATACAGCAACTAGCTGCACCTGAGCTGAAGTAATCAATGGGTCAGTAATAGTCGCTACTTTTTAATGTTTGTATACTTGCAACTTAAAGGCCATCCTGAACAAGTGCTAGTGGTTAATTACTGTACTTTCACATAAGTAATATTTTTACATTCGCTACCACAGAAAAAATAATATGCAATATCGTGCAAAAACTGCATTGGAGAATCTTAGTAATTCGTAAAAGACTCGCCTTCAGATAGTCTTTCAAACTCTGCCTTGATTCTCCAATGATGTGCTAGCCAATCTTGTATAGTAATACACTATTACCATGCTAGTTACAATATAACTAACCTTTCAGGTGAAGGGGCAAAGTCACATCCTGCTTTGTAATCTCTGAACGTGTCATAGTGACTAGCAGAGTGTCTGGTATACCTGTAAAAGAATTCTTTATAAGAATTGTCGTCTCCTGAAACAAGTTTCTAGGGACACTAAAAGCCTAATAACCTCACACTTGCTCAGATATGCCTCAGTTTCACCTTAGGATTCTGCTAATTAGCACTAACAGCCTTACTAATAATCTAATAATAATAATCCAAGTATCTAACATTTATACCAGGATTGTACAGGTAGGGGAGAAAAAAAAGCGGACAGACTTTTGTAGCTGATTTCAGAGCCTTGTGATGCATAAATAAATGTAAGAGTTGTAACGGAAACGTTTGTTTTCACAATCAATGCAAATTGCGTGAAATTATTTCTCAATTCAAGCAATTTGTCGGCTGTAGAACAAATTTTAATACATTCCCTGCTATCCTGTGAATGCCGCTAGGCATGCGCAGTATCTCATATCGGCAACTTAGATATTTTAGTCGGTCCACTTTTTTTCCCCCTAACTGTACACATAATCAACGCCAAGTTGCCAACTTGCAAATTATGTCAGTTTCGTTATTTTCATCCAAATGGGAAGGCGGATAGAGCATAACATATGATGATTTTACAAAACAGCTTCCCTTAGCTATATTTATTTATCTTTATAGATGCTTAAAATATAAGTAATCACTATTATGCACATTACATTTACGAAATATTTTGAAACTAGTTGGACTTCATGAAACATATAAATAAGAGAGGATAAAGAGCCATTCCAGACCGAATATTCAGAAATGTGTTCGAAAACATAAATTAAAATCGTAATTATTAGTGTGTAAAATTTATTTATCATTCTCTATATTTTGTGTAATGTGATCGAGAGTTGTTATTGCAATTTTTTTTTTTCAGCTGTATTTATACTCCTTTTAGCTTTGAGGCTGTATCAGGAGTTCAGGATCTGTGTCTGTACAGTAGGCTAGGCCATGGAACTATTGCTTGTCAATTGTTTCTATTCTCGGTGTCTTTAATGGAGTAAATTTCAACTGATATTTATTTAAATGGTTATGTTATAGGATGAAATGGTGAAGTTAATTCATGGTAAATATCCAATTTGGCATTTGCCTTTACGACTGGGGAAACCATGAAAAACCCCATGTCAAATTGGCCGGCCCTGGGATTGGAACCAGGGACCTCCCGAATGTGAGTCCAAGACATTACTATCTTGGCCACCTCGCTTGGTAAAACTTATCTTGTTAGAGGCTGTCACATGAAATATCACAGATACCATGATTGGAAAAAGTTTTAAAAAAACAACACAAGAATTTTGCAATTAATTCTTTTAGCTTTCAACAGTGAAACTAATTTAATTTTTACACAGTTGAAGATACGAAGCACTATTAAATGTGGATGATATTAAGCTAAAAAGATAAAATGCCACCGAGTGGTATAAAATTACAACAATACGCTGGCTTCACGGTGCATAATTCATTACAATAAATCTGATAATAATAATAATTATTATTATTATTATTATTATTAAAAAAAACTCCGTGGTGCTACAAGGCCTACCACCCGACCGCTGCGTCATCTACCACAGGCAGATGGCATGGTTGGGGGACATGTGGTCAGCATGCTGACACCCACGGTCGTTAATGGTGGTTTCCATGACCGGAGCCGCTTCTTTCTATCAAGTAGCTCCTCAATTTGAATCACGAGGCTGAGTGCACCCCGTTCTAAACCTCCCTACCTCAGAAAAATGTGAGGTAATGGGGATCAAACCCGGGCCAACGGATAGTCAGCGTCGCTAACCACAAGACCATGCAGACAGTCATTATTATTATTATTACTTCACAAATTTTAACGGCTGTCTAAAAAATTAGTGTATATGATATATTTATTGATATACGTGGTAAATTGATTTTATTTCATGAGAAGGTTACATTTGTGAGACGAGCCTAGAAATCTAGTTTTTAACACTTGGATCATAACTATTCTCTGTCAAATAAAGTGTTCTTTTATTTTGTTATTTATTAATTTTGGTTGTATTTCTCACCGCTATTAAACATTGAAGTAAATAAAGAAATAAAAACGTTTCATGAAATATCTACCGAAATCAGCTGTTTTATTTCACCAAAAGATGAGGCTCCTATTAGTAACAACCGCTTAGATTTACAGAAAATTACTCAATTACGTTACCATGCCAACATATCCAATGATTCTGATGTTTCAGACTGTGTAATCCTTCCTGCAACGGCAGTGACTATCAATACTTTGCTGTCTGGTCCAATCTCTGGTGCACAAGCAATGATCTAACAGCAGAGAATGTCAGCCAGGGCCAGTCAGTCACATGATTCATGTGAAAGTGCAGCAACATGCTCCCAAGGCAAACCTTGCTGCACAAGGCTGCTAGCCTCTGCATCAAGGCGTAAGCCAAGGCATAAGCAATATATTGCCAATTCACACTTACATGCATGGCTAGGTGTACTCCTGAATTGCATAGTAAAACACTGACAGAAGCTTTTAGGGACAGTTAAGGTATATGTACACCTTTGGGTACGAAATTTTTATTTTTAAGCATCAGGACTTTCAATTTTTGTATATATATTATACAGATGTATGTTAAGACATTTCAGAAAAACATTTTGTAATTATTTGTAATTTGTTTATAAAGATCATCATGAAAATTTTGACTATAAACTTGAAACACGATTACTTCAAAACTATGAAAGAAAGAAACACAAAATGTTCATTATTTTGTATACAGAATAATTCTCTAGTGCCTGACATCAATTTTTTTTTTTCACTTCAAAGATTTAAATTATTACATAGATTTATATAAGGTGAAAATATTTTTTTGCTGAAATCATTATAAACAAAAATCTAGAACACAGTACAATATTCATATATCAAAAATTTCTCAACTTCAAGCACTAAAGAACATTTCAATCTTCAAAATGACACCAAAATCACCTCGATACGTTAATTTTTAGAAGAATTGTGATGTTTGAAACAATTTAATACCAAGTGATTTCCTACTTAGGGGAAATGAAAAGAAAGCAAAACTTGTATCGAAACACGTGGAGAACACGTGGAGAACACGTGTAGGGATAAACATGAAAATACAACGTTCAAGCAGTTCATTCTTACCCCAGCATGACTCCACTTAATGACTAGCGTATCACTGAAACTAACAGTCGATATGAGAACGTCTAGTGGAGTGTGAAGAGTAAAAATACTGAAATTTGTTAGCTGGGTAAGGGGCATGGCAAAATGATTCTTCTTAGAAAAAGGGCTATATCCGAGGAACTAGGAGCCAGAATTTAAAAATTAATATATGAAATTAAAGATAAAAGAACTGTTTATCTGAATATGGCATTTTAAAAAAATATATATTTTTAGAATTTTTTGGATTCTTGGGTGTGCATATACCTTAAGTGACCCATGCCACTGTGGTCTAACAAAGCTGCAACCTATCGGAAGTGGGATTACCCATTGGATCAGACATGCACATGAAGGCCTTCCCTGGATGAGTGATCAGCCCAATGCCAGGATAACACCAACACACAGAATGACACACGCCATTCACACACACACACACACACACATTCACTCTGAACAAGACTAGGATAGGGTAAAGATACTGACAAGATATCCCGGACCATAGGGCCTAAAGTTACCCGACGTTGACTCACAGATGAGGAAAAACCCTACCTAGGTAACATGTCCCGAGGATTCAAACCCAGGCCTGCTGCATGAGAGGAGCCAACACACTCCCTGCGCCACACGGTGGACAAGCTTCAGATCATGTACAGTAATCTGATAAAACAAAGTGTCAGATGGAGTTAACAGCCCTATTTCAGAAGATATTGAGAATTAGGCCAGGGTTTCTTGAGAAAGTTTGATCAACATAATAAACCTATGTGAGGGAATAAGTGGGAAAACTAGAATATTAACAGAACAAATGTACAACAAATTCCTCACAAGAACAACACAGCCTAAATAAGTTTGTAGGTTTCCACGGCCAGTGTCATACATAAACTACTCCACCATACCATCTCATTCTGAGGAAACGGGCCACAAAATACTTTTTGGTGACATAACTCTACTAACATGTAAACAGAAGATTCCGACTTGTTACAGAAGCCATAGAAATTATTAAGCATTCTCATAACATAAAGAAGGAAGATGGGTACAAGATCAGTGACATCAGGCAGGAAACTAATAAAACTTTAAAGAATGCATACACTGACGTCATGACTATTGCAACTGTTGCTTCTTCATTACAGCACTTTCTATTGGTGTGAATCATTCTCCAAAGGACATGACAGGATGTCCAAAACGCTACATACTAAGAACACGACGCGGCCCACGACTGTTTATATAAACAGTATAGCCTAATTTCATTTTTACCAAAACAACTGACGTACAAATATGCAGTCACTTGTTCTTCAGTTCGTCTGCCGGCGTGGTCTTGTGGTTAGCGTCGCTGACTACAGATCCGTCGACCCGGGTTCGATTCCTGGTACCTCCTCGGATTTTTCTGAGGTAGGAAGGTCTGGTAGGGGTGCACTCAGCCTCGTGATTCAAAATTGAGGAGCTACTTGATAGAGAAGTAGCGGCTCCGGTCAAGAAAACCACCATTAACGGCCGTGGGTGTCGGCATGCTGACCACATGCCCCCCAATCCTGCCATCTGCCTACGGGAGATGACGCAGCGATCGGGTGGTAGGCCAAGTCCCTCCAGGAATGTAGCGCCACGGAGTTTAGTTTAGTTTTTTAGTTCTTCAGTTCAGAACATCCTATTCAGTTATATCGATTGATACAAATTTGCAATTTTCTGAATGTTATTTGGTCATTATCCCAATAATGGGCAAAAGATTTCGTCCAAAATCAATAGGGTTCTTCCTATGGGCTTAAGATGTGTATACTGGCTAAGTTTAGTGAAAATCTGATCACAAGTACGGACACACAATACATTTTCTCCTCCAAGTAATCTTAGGAAGCACCATTCTGGCACTTAATAAAGTGATTAGTGTTAATTTGTCAAAATTATACTTATTACCAGTTTACCTACTTTGCGTAAAGTTAAAAAAAACATTGAAACGAGTTACTTAATGGCCTCAAAGAAAAATCAAAGCAATAGGAGAAATTCTGGATTTCTTAGCTTTGTATCCATCACTTTTCTGCTGCAAAAACAGTAGTAAATGTGTGTGTAATTGGGGATTTTCCATTTTTTTAAATGAAATCGTACTGCATATCATACAAGAAACCTACAGCAGGCCTAAGCCTTACACAATGGCAACAGACAATTCCTCAGCAAGCTAAAGGAATGTTATCTATTTTATGTAACCCGAAGGTTCATTGCCACGCTTACCTGAGTCCACCATTCAACCCTACTCTGTGCTAACTCTATCCAATCATCCCTCACAAATCCTACTTCCTTTAAATCTTTCCTAATATTGTCCTCCCACGTACGTCTAGGTCTTCCACATGGTCTTTTCCCTTCGGGTCTCCCAGTCAATACTTTTGAGATATGTCTTTCCTCCAGCCCATTTTATCCTCCGTGATTTAATTACCCTTACTATATCCGGTGAAGAGTAAAGGTTATGAAGCTCGTCGTTATGCAGTTTTCATCTCTCTTAGGTCCGAATATTTTCCTAAGTCCCCTGTTTTCGAACAGGATTACATTCTTCCCAAAGAGTAAGTGACCATGTCTCACATCCATATCATAAAACCGGCAGTGATTATCTACACTGCTATTTAATAGACCTCGACATTTTCACATTTAAGAGGAAATGGCAGAGCTCATAGCACATGGTAAGCATGTGTTTGTGAACACAACTTCCGCAATCTCTTTGCCTGAAATTTTTTAAGATAATTCAGTCACGAACACAATATGTTAAATAGATTGGAAACTCTAAAACAATACTGGAAACACAAAACGGCAGGATAATGAAGCCTTAACGACCTGTTCAAGAGTGCAAACAATGGGAACGTTTGCTACCCATCTGCTAACCACCCCAAGAGTGGAATGAATTCTTCGAGAAGGAGATTGAGGGGTGTGAAAAGATGATTGCCGCTGACAAGATCAAACACTGTTGACCACTATGACAACCCTTCCCGAAGACCCTATATCTCTCTGTCAAAAAACCGAAAGTTACATAATTCCAGTATATTAATAATATTTTTGGTAAAATCACATTGTGGGTCCCCCTAACCAACTTTCTTTTCATAAAACACCTAATATTACACATATTTTGTTATAGATAGTTCTCTGGAGAGATGTCCGACCCACCCACCCTAAACGTTACACTTTCTTGTATAACACAATCTAGCGAAAAGTAGCATCAATTCCGCCATATTTTTCTTCGTAAGATGAAGAAATTTGTGATTGGATGTTATAGGTGTGACATCACAGCAGCAGAACACATAGAATTCTGGGAAACAGGTTCACAAGCACAACCAGCCTCGCAGGAGAGATACAATATGGCACATTTACGAAACCGGAGAATTCAGAATGCCCGACTAAATATCACGGTTCATAACCTAACTGCCGCATGTTGGTCAATCTGCTTGCTGAAAAACAAAAACCATCACCTGTCCATGGAAGCCTGCTCACATCGTGAGAAGGGTTCCCCTACATTGCGACTTTGCCATATTTTTTTGTGGAAAAAGTAAATGAAAAGGTAATATTTCAAAACTGAATCTCTGTTGCTCGCCAAGGTTAGTATTCTAGAGGGAGCCTGCACTTACCTTATACATCAGCTTCCCATGTGGATCACGTTTCAGGGTATAAATGGGTACGGAATGAACAGCTATGCACCCCATATACCCAGACATTTTAAACATGAAACCCCGTAGTTAATTTTTAAACCAGAATTGTATATTTCTATTTGTAATAAAAACGACAGCCCTAAATTATAAGTTAGAATGTGACCGTAAGTCAGTGTTATGTATGGTGTTTGCATTAACAGTATTTTGGAATTATAAAGAACTGCCTTGTACCTATTTCTTCTTAATATAAAGCATATATCTCAATTGAATATGCAGCATTTGACTGAACTATCCCAAATTTTTAAAGTATTTTAATATGTTCGAAATTTTTCCATAGCACAAACTAATTTATACCAAACTCGCAGGTGCCTGTGGCTTCACCCACGATAATTAATTGAAAAATTAAAAATTAAGAGTATAAAAATTATTAACGCATTATATTTATTAACTCTTGCATGCGAATCATTCATAAACTAAACCAATAATTAATGAAACAGCTAAAATTCCTTCTTTAGAGAGTACATTCCACGATTAGAAAGCACCACCTGGGAAAACGATCTCAGATTCGATTATGCAGTTCCAAAGCAACTGTGAACACTGATAATACCACTGCCTTCTAGACTGTATTAACTCTTGTGTAATTCTCGAGATTGCAGTGGTTAATATGTATCGTTTCTCAACTGTTAGTTGACAGATTAACATGATGTGAATTTTATTTGATAAATTCAGTGTAATTTTCAGAATTTATATAATTTTTCAAGAGAAGAAGTGGTTTGTTTGGATTTTTATGGTCCGCGATACACCCAGGGTTAAACTATCAATATACAGTGTGTCCCACGCAAGAGTTGGCCAATGACGCGGGTTCGTGCGGCGCGGCGGACACAGCTCCAACTCCCGAGCGATCGGGTGAAATATCTACGCTAATAATGCCGCGATGGGTGAAACGATTCAGGTTCTCACATTTATAGTTAAAACTACAATGAAAATAACCATGTACCTCATCACAAGAGATGTTGGAAGTGTTCTCCTTTTGCATCCACACAATACTGGCACCTTTTTAGCAAATTTTCTTTCACGCGGATAAGTTTAGCTTCCGAGACAGAGTTCATTTCTCTTGTGACAGGGCTAGGTGATATTGTCTTTAAGTTCTTCTAACAGTATGTGAATATTATTTATGGGGAAACTTGAAAAATATAGTGTATAGGTCAATTTCCCATACATTAGAAGAACTTAAAGACAATATCACAAGAGAAATTAACTTTATCTCGGAAGCTGAACTTATGTGCGTGAAAGAAAATTTCCTAAAATACAAGAGGAGAACATTTCCAACATCTCTTGTGATGAGGTATGTGTTTATTTTCATTGTAACTTTAACTGTAAATGTGAGAACCTGAATCGTTACACTCATCGCGGCATTATTAGCGTAGATATTTCACCCGATTGCTCGGGAGTTGGAGCTGTGCCCGCCGCGCCGCAGGAAGCCGCGTCACTGGCCAACTCTTGCGTGGGACACACTGTATTATAGTTGGTGCCCGCTGCTTTGCCCGCCAATATTAATTGACTCCAGGATTTTTAAGAAATTGATACACTGGCAGTTTATTAAAAATGTTTGTGGTTCAGAGGTATGAAAATTGAAATTAAAAATAAAATTATAATATTTGTTCATTGTGTTCATTTCACTTAGGGCTTATATAATAAAGAAACGGTTTTCCTAATTTTGTACTCTTCATGAAAGTTTAGACTGCGAGAGACGAACAACGCCAAGTATACCTGATGTCTCACGAAGTGAGGGAGCGAGTGAGCACACTATTTAGGGCCGTTCAATTGTATAAGAATAGATATAATTTAATATTTTCGTAAGTACTTCAAATGATTGTAAACTTTAAAGGAGGTAACAAACAACATAAAATTACAGCTTTCTGTGATCGTTGATAGCTTATACATACAAGAGTCAGATGCAAAATGAGGTAATCGCTAAAGACACATAAAATACAATAAGTAGACTAAAAGAATAAAGTAGGGAAAAAAAAGGAACTGGAAAGAAAAGGAGAGAACAGTAACTGACAGAAGGAGAGAAAAACTGAAATGAAAACTCAAAGCGAACAAAAGGAGAGGAACTAAAATAGAATGAAAAAATGTGCACTATATAAAAAAGGAATTTCTTCAAGATATTGTTTAGCTGAAGGTAAGAAAGATGAGGAAAAAACGGACAAGATTAAAGACAACTAAATTAATTTAAAAAATAATTAAATAAAGAGAAATATTAAATTATAGCTAGCAATTAAAAGGCGAAAGTAAAATAAAATTGAATACAAAGTTTAAATAAAAAATAAATAAAAATTGAGTGAAGTAAACCTAAGTAAATCTGAATATTAAAGGAAGGAAAGGAAAGAACAGAAGTAAAGAACATACAAAATAAAATTGCATCAACCAAAGCAAGGAAACAAGCCTGAAAGAAATACAAAGAAAAGTAAACTGCTCTTCAGAAGCCAGAGCGATTAACTCCACACTTACTAGAAATGAGAAATTGAATGGCGAAGTTCACAGCTTGTAAAAAATTCAGGTTTAGTGACTACAGAAAATTGTATATTGCACTGCAATGCTAAGACATTATAAAAGTCAATTATGATAACTAGATAGAACTACATATTGGGAATTTAAATTTTTTGAAGTTAATCGACTTAACCCACTGAAAACACTTAAGTTTGTTCTTATGCTACCTAAGCTGCAACTATAATCATCGGTGAATTGATAACTTCACTGTTTCCAAAGAGGGTAGATTTATTTCAGATGGATAATATTTCTCCCTATACCCTCTAATATATGGTAAAATTTGTTACCGAATTAATCAATAATAACACACTGGATCCTAAGGGCTGGACCTAATTTATTAACTGTAACAGCTTTTACATGAGGTAACGATCAGAACAGTAAGTGTTCAGCTTTTTTTCAACATATTCACCACCGGAATTAAGACATTTGTCATACCGTGGGACCAACTTTTGAATACCTGTGTCGTAGAGGTCAGCAGCCTGGGATTTGAACCACAATGTGATAACCATCTCCCCTTCTCTTTCATTCTCTATCATTTATTGAGGTGTAGGAAAAGATGGAAAGCACTGGGAGCAAGGTCCAAGATGTAGGTGGATGTTTAAACACCTCCTAGCACATTCGGCTAAGAGGTGTTTAAACATTCACCCTAAAGCCCGGATCTTGCTCCCAGTGATTTCCATTTTTTCCTACACCTCACAAAAAGACAAATAACGACAGAGAGGTGAAGATGGTTGTCACACACTGGTTCAAATCCTAGGTGGCAGACATTTAACATTAATGGTTTATTTTTAAAAAAATGCATGTGTGTATATATATATTATTAACGAAAAAGATATTCCAAATATGGTAGATGATAATGCTCATATGATGTTTGCAAATAAATAGAAAAAAGAATCACTAAAAAAATATTGCCATTTGTGGACATTATCACAGAAAAACAGAATTATAGTGCACAAAACATGGCTGCCATTTGTAACGATAATTACCCAAAACTGTAACAATTTTATTACTTTTGAAAATGGTATACAATTGTAGAAGTACTCAATAAAGAGTATGTGAGATTGCAAGATTGCAGAGCAATTCATTGCTGAGGGAAAAAATAATGAAATTCACCTATTTCTCACCTATGAATTTTACTGAAAGCTGTATGTCCCCCCTTAATAAATTATGGAGATAGCCACTTTGACAGCTTCTGTAAGCTTGCAGGCATAATTAGTAGCAACATCTAAAAAATTGGAGGTAATCGATGTGGTTTCTGAAAGGTACATACAATCATGGATAAAAGATAAATATTATGGTGCCAAGTTGGATAAAGTACCTTTGGGTATACATGGATACTTCTTTCGGTGTTAGTTTCTTCACTGGAACTGAAGTGCGCTGCGAGAACTGTTGGAGAGCGCATTTCATACGACCATCATTAAAGCCCAAAAGTGCAAGATGCTCCTGCACCTAAAAACAAAACAGAAGTTCCTCCGTTTTACGTTTTTGCTTTCATGAGATTATTGCAACAACAAATACAATCATTATCATACAGAGTAACGTCAAGATTTGTTTTGTAAACGTGTTTGTCAGAAAGCTAAACACGCCAAGGTTGAATTTTTACAGCCAGGCAATGGCTGATTTTGCGTATCTGTTGTATGGATTTTTACTCTTGTTGAATCCTGTTTTATTTTACAATTTTACCGGTACTTTTAACATATTTCCCTCTAGTCGATAATCCAAAGTGGAATTCTCGGTTGGTGAAGGTTATCTCCCAAGACAATACCTGTTTATAACTAATTTTATTTCAAAAGACAATAAAAATCTGTCTAAAAAAGCCAATTGACTACCTTAATAGCAATTATCATTGATTAAACAAAAGCTTTTTTGGCACTTTGTTACATCGGTTTGCTTCATTTTATTTGTTTTTAAATATCCCTGAATTAATTTAACTGAACAGTAAAATTTTAACAAAATAATCAAGTTAACACAATATATAAATATTCATTTATCTTGTACCTTATTTTTGAAATTTATTTCCTATTATTACTGTAAATGAATGTATTTTCATTTAATGCATTTATAAATCCATTTCTAAGTTAATCTCGGTGTGTTCGAAAATAGGGCGCTTAGGAAAATATTTGAACCTAAGAGATAAGAAAATGGGGACTAGAGAAAACTGCATAATGACGAACTTCATAACCTGTATTCTTCATCGGATATAACAAGGGTAATTAAATCAAGGAGGATGAAATGGGCTGGACATGTTGCACGCATGGGGAGAAAGTCATATCTAAGAAATATGACTGCAAATATTGACTGGGAGACATGAAAGGAAAAGACCAGTTGGAAAACATAGATATAGGTGGTAGGACAATATTAGGATAGATGAGGGAAGTAGGATTTGCGAAGGTTGAATGGCGGGCTCATGTAAGCACAGCAATGTACCCCCGGGTTCCATAAAAAAGATATTACTTTAGCTTGCTGAGGAATTGTCCATTGCCATTAAGTAAGTAAATAATTAAGTAGGCTAAGTAAGTAAGTAAGTTCTGTATATCCATTTGTAAGCTGCCCCAACCACGAGCATGTACAAATTTGATTTTTTTTTTTTAATTACATATCAAATCACGACAAAGTTATCTTCTTTGAGACAAATTAGTGTAGTTTTCAAACTAATTTTTATTATAGACCATTGAATATAAATGTGATCGATAAAATGTATTTCGTCTTTTGAAATCCTAAACTCCATTCTATTCAGATACAATGTAGGCCTATAAATGTTATTTTCGCCTTATACCCTCAATTAAGATGCCAGGATAAATATAAGTAATGTGGACAACCTTTTGCAATAAAGATAAGGAAAGATGAAAACAATTATTATAATATGTTCTTCTTATTGTTTAGAACAGCGGTTCCCAACCGGTGGGTTGCGACCCACTAGATTGTGTATCATTGTTCTGAGGAAAAACACAGAAATTTAAATGCTATTTCATTCTAAAGATCAATGAACTAAAGATCATAATTTTTGTGAAATAGTGATTAGTTTTTTGGCTTACATCACAAGTCAGTACTTTCCCATGTACTTTAGTTGAAAACTGCACAGATAGAAATATAAAGGAAAGTAGTCATACTTTAATTAAAACTATACTGTACGATAAAATGATAAGATTAATCATTAAGATTAAAATGCACATTAATTAATCACATATATACAATTAAAAGTCTTAATGAATTACTTAAAAGCCTTCCATTATTCTAGTCCAAATAATTTCGCCAAGTTAACTGCACGTTAATCTGTAGATGTATGAATCATTCATAAAGATACGTTCACTGGTTAATGCACAGACTGCACTATTTATATTGTGTTATTGCAGCATGTATTAATAAGTAGACCTGGGATTTTAAGGCTTTGTTCCTTACGAAATAACATGAAAATTTTTAAATATGTGGATGTTTCATGATAAATCACTTACATTTATAGAGTTTTATAGTGCCCTAAAATGCCTATTTGGACCTTTACAGCCTATTTTACTATTTTAGTGCCTAAAATGCCTATTTTGTGCATTTAAAATAAAATTCAACTTCTGTAAATTTTACAATCTTATAATGAACATCCCTCAATGAAAAGCAGAACAGCAGGGGTGGGTTTTTCACAGAACCTTGATTATTCCAAACAATTGTCGCTAAAGGAAAGCTGACTTATGGGGAAGGGGGAGGATTAAGGGGGAAGGACTACTGTGTCAAGTCACCAGTGAAAGAACATATTTTTAAGCGAATATAGTTTGTGATGCCTTCTTCTTCTTCATTGGTTCTACAGCCGGATTCCAGCCTTGACCGCCTCAACGATACGCTTCCAGATTACCCGTTCCTCTGCTTTCATCTTCCATCCTCTGACTCCTGCTTCCCTTACGTCTTTCTCTACTTCGTCCAACCATCTCAGTGGGGGTCGTCCTACTCTCCTGGTGCCATAAGGTTCAGTAAAGGTCACCTTCCTACAAGGGTCATTTCCATCCTTTCTATAAACATGCCCTAACCATCTCGCTCTCCTTGCTTTGATTTCACTAACAACATCATGTTCCTTGAACAGTTTGTATAGTTCCTGGTTGTACCTTATTCGCCAGCAGCCATGATCATTGACTGCTCCATAAATCTTCCGCAACACCTTCCTCTCAAATATGCTCAATCTGTTCATGTCAGTGGTCCCAAAAGCCCAAGTTTCAGAGCCATACAGCAACACTGGTCTTATTAAGGTCTTATACATTTTGCACTTAGAACTACGACTGATGTGACGTGATGTTAGCTTTCCTTTAAGTCCGTAGTAACATCTATTTGCTGTTAACAGTCTATTATGGATTTCTGCACTAACTTTGTTGTCTGATGTTATCAGGGAGCCTAAATACTTAAATTCAGTCACCTTTCCAAACTTATACCCACCAATCTCAAGACACTTCGATCTTGTTGGGTTTTCTGACACTACCATATATTTTGTCTTTTCCTCATTTACCGTGAGTCCCATCTGTTTGGATTCAACTTCCAACCGAGTAAATGCTTCTTTAACATCTCTTTCAGATCTTCCAATAATATCGACGTCATCAGCATATGCTAAAATTTGCACTGATTTATGGAATATTGTGCCCCTCCTTTCAATTCCAGAATCTCGAATGACCTTTTCTAGCGCAATATTAAACAGCAAACATGCCAAGGCATCTCCCTGCCTGAGACCCTTCTGTGTGCAAAATGGTTCTGAAAGGTTTCCTTGTAATTTAACTCTACATCGGACTGTGCTGAGAGATGCTCTTGTTAAAGCTACAAGCTTTTCTGGAATACCAAGTTCTTCCATTGCGCTGAATAACTTGTCCCGTTTTATACTGTCGTATGCTGATTTGAAATCAATAAACAGATGGTGTGTGGTAATTTTGTACTCCCGGGTCTTCTGTAGGATCTGTCTTAATGCATGTATCTGATCGGTGGTTGACTTCTCTTTTCTGAAACCACACTGGTAGTTTCCTATTATCTCTTCTACATAGTGCAGTAATCTCATGTATAATATGTTGGAGAATATTTTATATCCTATATTCAACAGCATGATACCCCTATAGTTTGAACAGTCCAATGGATCTCCTTTCTTATGTATTGGGCAAATCAAGCCCTCTTCCCATTCTCTAGGTAAACATTCTTTTTCCCATATTTCACAAATGACCCTGTGAAGCCTTTGCAGGAGAGCTGGTTTTGCCATTTTAATTAATTCCGCATTTATATCATCAGGCCCAGGTGCCTTGTTATTCTTCAGCCTATCGATAGCAAGTCCTACTTCCTCTATTGTAGGCAGATCCATTTCGCCATTATCTATTCCTGCTGGTTTAGTTCCTTGTGTTACCTCTTTATCACTATGAACACCATTCTGTACACCTTCAAGTTGTTCCTGGAAGTACTGATTCCATCTTTCCAGAGCCTCCTCTATGTTGCCTGTCAATTCCCCATTGGTCTTCCTACAATTTAATATTCTTGGTGTAAATCCTTTTCTCATAGTGTTAATTAAGCGATAGTACTTTCTCGAATCATTCTGAGTATGTAGCTCTTCTATTTCCTTGAGCCTAGCTTCGTGATGCTCTCTCTTTTTCTTCTTGTGCACCTGCTTTTCATTCCTTCTTAACTCTCTATATGTTTCAACAGTATTTCTGGTGTGTTTGTTGATCATTGTCTTGTAGGCTATATTCTTCCTTTCAGTTATTTCAGCACACTCTTTATCAAACCATATGTTCCTTTTTTCCTTGTTTACTTCACCAATTATTTCCTCCGCAGTATCTTTTATTACTCGCTTACATTCCCTCCAACTTGTATCATTGACTTCTGCAGCAGTTTCAAAGTGTTCCTTTATCCGCTCCTGATAGAGGGTTTTAATATCTGCATCTTTTAACCTTTCCACATCATATTTCTTTAATACATTTGGTTTCTGGAATCTGTAGTTACTATTAATTTTGCTTCTCAATTTGGCAATGACTAGGTAATGATCCGAGTCTGCATTAGCTCCTCTGAAGGTACGTACATCTTCCATGTCACTCCTGTGGTGTCTACTAATAAGAATGTGGTCAATCTGATTAACCGTGGTTCCACCAGGAGAAATCCACGTTCCTTTATGTACTTTTTTGTGTGGGTACATTGTGCTTCCTATTACCATATCAGTTGCGACTGCAAAATCAACTAGTCTCATTCCATTTCCATTACTTTCTCTGTGAAGACTATGTTTTCCAGTTATGGGTGCAAAGTGTTCCTCTTGGCCCACTTGAGCATTAAAATCCCCCAGCATCAACACAATATCATGTTTGGGGCATTTTCCATATTCTCTTTCAAGAAGTTCATAATAAGAATCTTTTTCCTCTTCATTCTTTTCCTCCGTTGGTGCGTGGATGCTGAATAAAGGATAGTTTCTAAACCTTCCTCTAATACGCAGTTTGCATAGCCTTGGTGTAATAGGCTGAAAGTCAATGACCAGATGTTTCATCCTTTTATTCACAATAAACCCAGTACCAAATTGGTGTGTCTTATCATGACAGCTGTAATACAGACTGTATTCCTTTTTTTCCATAATACCATGTCCAAGCCATCGTATCTCTTGTAGGGCTAATATGTCTATGTTATATTCTTGTATGTTACACATAAGGTTTCTGAGGGCACCAGTTCTATACAGTGATAGCACATTCCATGTTCCAAATCGTAGCCATTTATCCTTGCAGGGTCGTCTATACACAATCCGTCCAGTTTCTGTATTTTGAGGATTCGCAACAATTGTTTTTTGACAGGCAGTGGGGTTGTTAACCCCACACCCAACCCCCAACCTGGAGGGCCAGGTAATTTGATTTCGGGGTTTTCTTCCCCTAGACCAGTTGCTTCCACCTCAGCTTCAGAGCCTGGTCTGCCCCTCCCTAACATGAGGTGTCTCATCCGCTGCCTCCGCCATTGGGACTCTCACTCCTCATCTGCCTTCAGCACCGTTGGACCTCCTCTTCTGAGTTGCTTCTTCGTCTGGACCCTCACCTATGGCCTGTCCGGCATGGGAGGCCCTACCAGTAGCTATGCTACCACCGGCATAGCCCATAGGGTCGTAGGATCACGCAAGCTCTCCCACCAACTACAAGGTCTTGCAACTCCCAGGGAGAGTTGTGATGCCTAACTTTGGAATTAATTCTGTTAAGAATAGGCATTCGACGTTTCTTGCAGTAAAAAAAAAAGACCATGTTACAGTTTAAGTGTATATTGTAATATTTTAAAGTCTATTTTCTATCAATTTACACATTTTTAAAAAATATTTTAAGTGCCTATTTTCTATTTTAAAGGCCTATTTACTTGTTTCAAAAGCCTATTTTAGGTGGCTAAAACTAATTTTTTTAGGGTCTAAAATCCCAGGTCTATTAATAAGGGAGTCCACATTGATTTTCTATCTTGGCTGTGCGTTGATGGAGATACGCTTATTTGATAGATATGTTCGTTTTGGTATAATCGGATTTATACCATCTTTGGTCTTATATGTTCTTGGTAGTTAACGAACGGCTGCTGTTTATGTACTACAAATATGCCAATTTTATGCGAACTTATGGGTGTACGTGCATTGCTGTTGTCTAATTTTGAAATCAGTGAAATATTTTGGATTTTTTAATTAAATAGTTTTATTGATAATGGCTCATATTAATTGCTTCTATGCAGTAAAAAATTCCAATTAGAATATACAAATTCCATTATAATTTCCCCAAAACTTTAGAGCGTACCTAGGGCTAATTTTGGGACTACTGATCTGCTTACAACTACCCTCCAGACAATTTCTGAGAAAAAAATGTTTCAGTTAAAACTTTTAGCTCTTAGTACAACCACTTCATATGCAAAATTTAAACAAAAACGTTAGAGCCGCTTTTCGAGAAAATCGCAACAAGAAAACTCCAAGTGGCATTATAATTCGTCGACCGCCTGCGTGATCTCGTGAAGGAGTGGTTTGTTTGGACTTTTGTTGTCCGCTATACTTCCAGGGTTAAACTATATCATAGCTGATTCCCGCGGCTTCGCCCGCCATTAATAATTGACTCCAGGATTTTTAAGAAATTTATTAAAAATGTTTGTGGTTCAAAGCTATGAAAATTGTAAGTAAAATTAAAATTAGAATATTTGTTCATTGTGTTCATTTCACTTAGGCCTTATATAATAAAGAAACTGTTTTCCTTCCTAATTTTGTAGTCGTCATGAAAGTTTAGACTGCGAGAGACGAACATCGCCGAGTATACCCGATGTCTCACGAAGTGAGGGAGCAAGCACGCTATTTAGGGTCGTTGAATTGTATAAGAGTAGATGTTTAAAACTCAACTTGGAATTTCGGGGGCGATCACAACACTTCCTCTACCTACGATACGGGCAAAATAAATTGAAAGTATGTTTCGCAAACACCCTGTAGTAACCAGGCTCCCCATTGCTCCCTCCACGCGGAAATCTCGCAACCTCATTAAATATTCTGCACAACTGCTCTCGTAAGTTCAATGGCTGGCTTCGAACCGGTTACTTTGTCGTCTGTGCACAGTAAGACATACCAATGAAGTAATGCAATATCAGGAAGCCTACAGAAATATCAAAATAAATTTCCTCGACTACAAGAATCAATGTTTTCAAAGTGCTTTGTAGACAAAACGCCTCCTCCATCCCCATATAAAAATTAGAAATGATTAGCTCAAGTAGTGAAAAGAAAATTGCTCACAGTCTGTGACACCAGACTGGAGTAAAACACATGCCAATCACTTTTCACTCCCTGGGGCTAGTTATATTATCTGACTATTCCATTTATATATATAGGCCTACCCCTGACTTTTTGAAGTGAAACTTCTTTAGCCGCGGTAGGGGAAAATCGAGAATTGTGTAACGTTCAAAATCGTCACGAAATTAGTGACGTTATGACGGAACGGCCCGTACAGAAAACAATCAAAAATCCAAAATGAAAAAATCTAAAATCCAACATTAAAATACCCAAAAAATTCAAAGATCAAAAATTTAAAAAATCCAAAATTAAAAAGTTCAAAGATCCAAACTTAAAAAGTCCAAAATTTAAAAAATAAAAAAAAATTAAAATTAAAAAATTTCAAAAATCTAAAATTTAAAAAATTAAAAATCCAAAATACATATTTTTTTAACAAATCCAAAATTAAAAAAATCGAAAATAAAAAATATATAAAAAATAAAAAATTTAAGATCTAAAATTTTAAAAAATCCAGAATTAAAAAATCCAAAATTCCAAATATAAAAGATCAAACATTTTAAAAACCAAAATTTAAAAAGTCCAAAAACCTAATATTAAAAAGTCCGTGGGTGCCACTTTTTAAAGACTTTTTCCAAGAATGCTTTTACCTCCTGTCCTCTCCGACCTGTCAATCAGTGAACATAAAGGTAATTAGGCGTATTCGCACTTGTCTGCAGTCCAGTACAATGTTGCCAAATACGTACCTCAGCACTTACTTCACTTAAGAAGTAGTGACAGTGGCAAAACTGGGGAAATCCACGCGACTACAAGAGCACCTGTTCTTAGTCGGGGTCGAAGTCGGGGCATATTTTCGGATTAGGGAACAATGCTCTTTTGTAGAAAGACATTGGTTTGGGACGAGGTCTTCTTAAAATGGCACCAATAATACTCTGTAAAATTCCCTGACCGATTTCAATATCCTGACTTTACAGAATGTGGACACCTTTCAATATGTGTATCACTGAATTGCTGTCTCTAATAAGTTCCACGGTGATATATACTGTATGCTGAAGATCCTACCACATCATGGCTCATAGCCAGGATGCGATGCGTTTCCAGTATAACCTTATATGGTTTACAATAGTAATAAGCAGCCTACTTTGCATTGCTCCGAGTTCGAACTCTGACAATAACAGGATGCACTTGCGGTCGGGATCGTCCTCATGAATTTCCGAAATGGTGGGTCGTGGTCAAAGCTTCCTGTGAAACTTCCTCTGGACACTTCCCGATTGCAGCATCCTAGAGACTTGTGAATAATATTCCAGTATCTCATTAAACCAAGATTTTAGTAAAGTCAATTTGATTAATAAGAATCTATGCCGTGCCATCACACCGAAAACATCTTTCTCTATTTAACTCTTTAATATACCCACTCATATAGAAAAGGCATTATGCTTAATTTCCGGACCCTAATAAATATTATTACATTGGATTTTGTTGTTGCGGAATAGAAAATTTAAAAAAAAAACTTAGACAGGACTATATAAATGTATCATAGGCCCATGTAAAAATATGACACATTTTATCTTGATGGGCCGAGGAGGATATGACGCGACACATGCCCGGAAGTCAAGAAGATTTTATTGTCGGACCCGGACTGAATCTTGGTCGCCCACCTCAGAATTATCATCGATCAATGCTCATCATCAGGGCCCGGATTCTAATGACATGTCATCTTTTTACTGATGCTGCATAGATATTGCCAACTTGTAGATAAATCCTAATCATGGCCTCTTAGATTATACAAATACAATTTTATTGGGTCATTTTTTGTCATTTTATGCAATTCTATATTTTTAGGGCATTTATTCCAATTTTAGGCCATTATTTAGTCATTTTCATGTATTTACATTGAGTGTATTAACTTTTTTTTCGTCGCAGGCGGTGCTGTCTTTGAAGTGTTGTTTGTTTAATGCAAGAAGGAAAAATTCGACGTTAAAGTGTTGTCATGTCTCAGTCGGAAATGAGAATCAAAGAAACGCCAAAATTTTGTTATTATTTTACTATTGTTATTAGATTGACTTGGCACACAGAGTCTGCCACCTGCTTGGATTCGTTTACCCTCAATAAACAACAATATAATCCGGCAGACCACAAAAGGAAATGCCGAATTTTGATTCGCCAGTATAAATTTCCGTGAGAAAAGAACATTCACAACATTACAGTTGTTCACAGTTTTTACAATTGTGTACGAATTAGTCTATAACTTTGTGTGCACAATAATAATTTCTTATAAATAAAATATCAGTTTTAGGTCATTTATTATAATTATTAAGTAATTTTGTTTAAAATTTAGGGTCACTTTATGGGTCATTTTTCGAACAATTTTAGGTCATCAGAATCCGGGCCCTGATTATTATGCAGTACCAATGGCAACTCAGGCTGCAATGAAGTATACTCACAGTTTACAAGGTTGTGAGTCTTCAAGGCTAGGTTCAAAGCGTGGCACGGTTAACTGCATTCACACACACGCGCGACAGATAAAACTACTTGTCTACGCTCTCATAACGTCCTTACTAATGAAACAGCCGGCATCCCTCACAACAAGAAATGTTAAATTGCTGGTTTTGCAGGAAACAAATTACTGCACAAACATCCGCAGTTATCAGCATTTTTTATCACATGTCAATGAACTACATAGGTCTACGTATCGCTCTACATATTCCAGCAATGCAGAGGCGTTACGATTGATTAAAAAAAGGAAAATTATACAATTTTTTTAAGTCTAATTATAAATTACTTAATACGTGTATAAAGCGTGGGAAGCTTAAAACTCGTTACTGTGCATCTTAATTTTTAAAATTTTCCGGGGGAGGGTCCCCGGAAGCTTAAAACTAGTTATTGTGCATCTTAATTTTTAAAATTTTCCGGGGGAGGGCCCCCGGAAGCTTAAAACTCGTTATTGTGCATCTTCATTTTTAAAATTTTCCGGGGAAGGACCCCCGGACCCCCTCTCCCTGGGGGGCATTCCATGCGGATGTTATAACCCCCCCCCCATATGGTCGGTCTGGTTACGCCTATGCAGCAATGTGAATGAAATTAGCTCTATTTCCTTAATATATCTCAATATTTTGTATAACTAAAACTGTATGCCTTCATTACTAAGCAAGTTCAATGATCAAATGGCCGTGCTATTACATTTGACACGTTCACACGTGCGAATTTAAAGATGAGTAATTTTTAGCTCACCTTTCGGACCTAAATGAAATACTGAAACACTTTTAAGGGATATTTGTGGGTGCCACTTTTAAAGACATTTTCCGAGAACTGCCTCTACCTGCTACCACCCTAATCTTCGACCTGTCAATCAGTGAATAGAAAGATAATTAGGCGTATTCACACTTGTCTGCAATCCAGTACAATGTTACCCAAACGCAAGATCAGTGTAGTTTACAAGCCTTGACCACAGATATATAGAGATAGATCGGCAATGGTGTATGCTTTACTATTGGCGGCAGTGAAGCCACGTTGATGCAGGGACCGCCATATTACTACACTGTAGCAGCTGATCGAGTACAAGCCACAAGAGCGTTACAGCGATGTGAATTTTAGCATTTTAGCTAATAATGTAATTGGACTGAGGAGTATAAATACTTTTTCTAAAATGGTGAATACCTGTGTGGTATTCGGGTGTAATTTTTCTTACTACGGCAGAAAGAAACAAGGAAAGGAACACGTTTCAATACATTCGTAAGTAGGCCTTTCATTATTATTGTTAGCCCAGGGGTGTCCACGGGGGGGGGGGGGGGGGTTAAGACGCAGACTGCGTCATTGAAATTTCTGGGGGGGGGCATAATATTATCATTTATGAATTTTCTGGGAGGGGGTTGAAAATTGTTGCAAAATTATAGTTTTATATGTTAAAAATAAACACAGTCAAGTTCTATAACTTCAAAAGGTCTCTTGCCCCCCCCCCCTAGAAAATATCATATGGGCGCCCTTGTCGACATCCAATTGGGTTGAGGGTGAGCAATGAAGTTTGGGGGGGGGGGTGAGCAGTGAAGTCTGGGGGTGAGTCATGACGTTTGGGGGTGGACACCCCTGGTTAGCCATTTCATGCATTATACATGCTTTAGTTTCTAGGAATGTATTATATGGTTGTAAATAACCATAACCTAATATTGTTAACTATTTCATACACTGCAAATAGTCATATATTATTTTAGCATTTAGAAATTGCAAATAAACTTAACCTCAATTTATGCGTATTTTTTGCATTGTAAATAATATTATGCTTTAGTTACGAGGAATGTTTTATATTTTTATAAATAACTGTAAGCATACATTGATAGCTATTTGTTGTATTATTCATACTTCCTTAAGAGTTTTTTTTAAATTTTGGATTTTTTATTTTGCATCTCTAAATTTTTTTATTTTTTGGATTCTTTAAATTTTGGATTTTAGGATTTTTTATTTTTGAATTTATTAAATTTTAGATTTTTTATTTTTTAAATTTTGGATATTTGGATTTTTTACTTTGGATTATTTTTTAAAATTTGGATTTTCTAAATTTTGTATCTTTGAATTTTTTTAATTTTGGAATTTTTTATTTTTTTATTTTATATTTTAATTGATTTTTATTTTTTAATTTCGGATTTTTAGACTTAAAATTTTGGATTTTCGATTTTTTAATTTGAATTCTTTTATTTTTTAAATTTTGGAATTTTCGGTTTTATTAAATTTTGGATAAGCCTAATTATTGAGTTGATTGTTTTCTGTGCAGTCCGTTCCGTCACACCAAACTAATTTCGTGACGATTTTGTCCGTAACGCAAGCTCTGGATTTAATCCTACCGCAGCTAAAGAAGTTTCACATCAAAAACCTAATTTTTAGCAAGTAATAGGAACCAATACTTGAGAAAAATAGCAAGAGGACGTGCTTTTTTTCAATGTGGTTTCAGTGTGTTCGCTAGTGGATACAAAATTTTCAATAGAAAATTGTGAAAATAGACTTTAATCTAAGTTCTCGTGATAGTTTCCCATTGAATTACGTGTAGTTCAATGAGTGTCTTCAGGTGAGGCAAGATGGCGGCATAGCGCAAGGCTAGGCTTCACCGCCGTGACCCAGATTGCCGGGCTGTGGCCTTGACCCAAACGTACCACAGCACGTTTGCTTCACTTAAAAAAGTGGTGAAAAACAAGGGCAAAACTGGGGAAAGCTACGCGGTTCTTTGTCGGTGCAGATTTTTCGGGTTAGGGAAGAATGCTAATATATTCTTTTGTAGATAATTTAGACGATGGTTTGGGACGAGGTCATCTTAAAATGGCACCAACAGTCCAGGCGAGGTACATTATTTCTTTAAAAAACGGAAGTGGTAATTTTCTCTATGCTATAATTAGGAGAAAATCGTAGAAACTCATTGCATATAAACATATATGTTTGTAGCATCATTTTGAAAAAAATGCAAAGAGGTGTGAAAGTGCTTTTATTTTTATTTTTTTAAGGTATTAAAAAGAAGAAAATATGAAAAAACACAGAACCAGAGCTTTAAAAAGACGAAGAAAATGCGCCCCAAACGTTAAAAATCGGTTCATGATTTTTTTTTAAATGGAAAACTGCTAAAATCACGATTTTTAACGTTTTATTACTCAGCTGGTAAGTACCGTAGACAGGAATGTTTGGGTTGAAATTTTAGTGATCTACAATACCTACCTGTGGTAAAAATTTTACCTACAAATATCTTTAACTTTTTTGAGAAAATCGCTGAAATGTAAAACAAGATGTTTTGCTAAAACGGCTGGCAACCGGCTAAAAACCTCCTCACAGTAAACATTTAAGTCGCTTTTTGTTAGCGAGATGTTGCTTTACAGCCCCATTATAAACAAAAGTATGTAAAAATAGAATAAACTCTCTAAAAACCACTGCGAAAACCGGGATATTCTGCGACTTAGGCTGCCAAAGAGCCAGTGGTGGGGGGAACGCTATGAGGGCGTTGCTAGTGTTTAATTATTTTGCTTTTAAATTTTAATCTTCAAATTAATTATCGCGAGCGAAGCCGCGGGCAGCTGCTAGTAGTTAAATAGAGGTACACAAGTTTCCATACATTGACGGACGGTACGATCCGTTTTTATTTTGCCTTTTTTGTGCCTATTTTGGCTTGTATTGTCTGTTGTTAAGGTTAAGATTTTTTTTGCCTTTTTTATTGTTATGGCTTTTTTTCTGTGCTTATTTACACATTTTAAAAAACACGTAAAGAATTTCAATGTATCAAAGTGAAAAAATGATACAATTCTAAAGCTAAGAAGTACTATGCTCTATTGTTCAATTTTACCAGGAGTACGAGTATAATCCTGGGGGTAAAGACGGCTGGTGCGTAAGGCTGACAACCTTACCACCTTCACGTGCCGAATGTCTAAAAATCTGGGAGCCTCAACCTCCTGGAACCCCGTGGGCCTCCATGGCCTGTAATAGGGAACGCTTTACGCTTTTTATATATACTAAATATCGGCCACCTGGGCTCCAGATGTGTTTTTCCAGAAATTCGGACTTCAATATAAAAATTCTAAGAATCATTATAACAAAGATTTTTAATTGATGTTGCAAATGTCAGTCTGTCTACCCCGCTTTGTATGCATAATTAGTATTTAATTAAATACCACATAGTTCTAATGAACATACGCCACACAACAGGATGTGTGAAGGCGGTTATCAAGAAAGAATAACATTTTTAATTCACACAGATAGTGTGATACATTTAAACCGCTACTTCCAAGAGCTCCGGATGTCAACTTCCTATCGCCATAGGCGTAACCAGGCCGACCATATGGGGGGGTTACAACATCCGGGGGTCTGGGTATTTCATACCCCTCAGGGAGAGAGGGGCTCGGGGGTCCTCCCCCGGAAATTTTTAAAAATTAAGATGCACAATAACGAGTTTTAAGCTTCACTACTCATCTTATGTAATTTATAAGCAGACTTAAAAAAATTGTACAATTTTCCTTTTTTTAATCAATGGGTGTTATCTCAATAAAAATTACTTTCAATAAACCAATTAAATTCATAACATTATTCAATTAATGCAAATTTAATACCTAAAACCAATATTAAGTAACATACTAATATAACAACAAAAAATACTCATGAGGATGGCCCGTGCCATCGCACTATAAATGAAAAATAAAATTAATGTACCATACATGGAATTATTACAAAATAGTTATTCGATAAGTTTTTTCTCGTTTAATTTTTTTTTATAAATTATAACTAATTACTTAGTCGTTTGTATATATTTTTCTTTTGATTTTGTCATTGTGTGTTTTTTTAGCTACCTTTATATTTTAAATTATATAGGCTACGTTTTTTTAAATATAAAATTTGAAAATTTCGAACTGAACTGCACCCGAGCAGTTTGCTTTTCGAGGTATATATCACATTTGTTAAACTTGAAACTTTTTATTATTACGATTTGTAGTATATTATGTATTTATTTTTTACTGTACTTAATTTCTCGCAAAGATTTATAATTCTGAAATTCTCTAAATTAATATGTAAAAATCTGAATAAATACACTTTATAATTTTTCTTTTTCATTCTTAATAGCCACTTGGAACTTATTTCATCGTCCAACTCGGCGAGTCAAACGTCGGCATTTCCTTTTGTGGTCTGCCGGATTATATTATTGTTTATTGAGGGTAAACACTCCTTTGAACTCTGAAATCCAAACAGGTGGCAGACTCTGGTGCCAAGTCAATCTAATAACAATAGTAATTTAAAATGTTGGCGTTTCTTTTATTCTCGTTTCCGACTGAGATATGACAACACTTCAGCACGCGCCTATTCTTGCATTAAACAAAAACACTTCAACACTGTCAAGAGAGGAAGAAACATCTGTGTATTCTGTGAAAACTTAAGAGCCTTTTCCCACTTGGTCACCGGAGAAGAAGCGTTGGTTTAAATGGGAACATTCACACTGGGACACTTGTGACCAGAGGCGTAACGGGGGGGTATAAACCCCCATTGATTAAAAAAGGAAAATTGTCTAATTTTTTAAGTCTGCTTATAAATTACTTAATACGAGTGTAAAGCGTGGGAAGCTAAAAACTCATTATTGTGCATCTATATTTTTAAAATTTTCCGGGGGAGGACCGCCGGAAGCTTAAAACTCGTTATTGTGCATCTTAATTTTTTAATTTTCCGGGGGAGGACTCGTTATTGTGCACCCCCCTCTCCCAATACCCCCCAGACCCCGCGGATGTTATAACCCCCCCCCCCATATGGTTGGCCTGGTTACGCCTATGCTTGTGACGGTCACTTTTCTTATGATGCCAGAGAGAGTGAACATTTCTGTCTTTTATCTAAGCAAAGAGAGTGGGAACAATGAGTAATCACTCCTTTAATGATGACATGTTATCCGTAATGACATCCGCTTAATGCTTCCTGTGTCACTGATTATCAGAAACGCGTGGAGACAGTTTGCCTCCTTGGTTGTGCGCGCAAAAACGGCACCTTCAAACTTAAACATTTTAAAGTTCAGCGTTATTTGTAGCAGGCATGGTACGCCACCAAATGACAGACAGAAAAAAACAGCAAGATTAAGTAGAGCAAATAAGGCTTAGGAGCCATCCAAACTTTATTCAAGAAAATATACATATTGCGATCCCTTAAAGTAGAGATCTATAAGACAGTTATTAGACCCATTGCAATCTATGGAGCTGAATCCTAGACACTGACCAAAACATCTGATGAACTTCTCAGGGTCTGGGAAAGAATAATACTAAGGAAATTTATGGACAGACATGTGAAAATGGGCTTTGGCGAATGAAAATTAACCACGAATTGTATGATAAATTTGTCAAAAGATATTATAGCTAATATTAAAGTGCGTAGATTGGAAAGGCTGGGGCAAGTAATGAGAATGCAAAATGAGAGAACTATTAAGAAGATCTTGGAGGGAAAACCAGAAGGGAGAAGGATATGTAGACCAAGATTATGATGGCTGGATGATGTGGAAGCTGATCTGAGAGAAATGGGAGTGAAAATTTGGAGGAAGAAGGCTGTGGATCGACAAGAGTGGGCTTACATTTTGAAGGAAGCTAAGGCCAAACTAAAAGGGCTGTAACGCTGATGAAGATGGTAAACAAATTTCCTTTAATAAAAAATAAACTATCATCAGTAGAAGACTTTGTTCAATAGATGAAGTACAAGAATGTACCATCGAGTGCGTCAGGAAACCTACCGGTTCAATAAATGGGTTATAAGTAGGGACCGGATTTGTAGGTTTTTAAAAACACTGTTTTAGGTTTTCCATCAGGTGAAATAGTTCTTTTTAGGTTTTTTGTCCAAAATATTTTCGGGTAGAATAATTGGTTTAATTAATTTGAATGTGCTACATAGGATTCAATACATAATACTTGTAAAGTTTAACTTAACAAAATTGACTTAAATTTGTATAAACTTGCTTTAGGACAGAGCAGACGTAGAAACCCGCGGGGTGCAACGTCATAAAGTAACCTCAGAAGAAGAAAAGAAGGGGAAAAGATGAAATTCAGGTCATCGCCAATAACTGCCGTAATAAACTCAATTTCATTTGTTTCGGCATAATTAACACGTCTTCTTAAAACTCCCAGTTTGACCACTCAGTATGAATGACAGGGAAGTACTAAAGGCAAACAAGCGCTTTAAAACACAGAAATCTATATCCTTGTTCATACACGGCAACAATGGTTGTTCGTACGAATATTTTAAAAGGAATACGCCGGTACTCTTACACTTCCTCTCTTGATACTGTCCATCCTAGACGACATTGGGTTGAACGAAACGCTGGTGGTATTAATGTCAATCCAACAAAGTTCTGTCTCTCCGCAAAATATCAATATCTCAACTGACAAAAAAGACAAAAAAGCAGCCTAAATTAGATATTTTAGGTTTTATATCCCGTTTAGGTATATTTAGGTTTTTTACCCCATTTAGGTATTTTTAGGTGCCACAGAATTAATGTGGGTGAATCCTATGGACATGATTCGAAAAAGTGTATGAGCGCTTTTTGTTTTGGAAGTAAGGAAAAAAATAGGTAAAAACCTAAAAAGCCGGTCCCTAGTTATAAGTATATACCCACAGCTTCTGAGATTTACACTTGTTGGTATCCATATGCGGAAACATTTGAACACGAGCAAGATATATGTTTGACAAATGTTAAGTGAATTGAAATACTTTCCCGCTTTGAGATGATGTAATCCTTTGTCATCGCGTATACCCTAGCCACGCTGGGCATACAGTGCTTGGCCGGAGTTCAATGCGTGTGGACGTATTTAGGCATTACTTCAATTCGCGCGGTTTTCGTCATTGTTCTAATGCTCGAAATACTCCTAATTGCTGCAAAACTATAACCTTCAAGTTTTGTGTATTATCTGCAATTAATTCTACAATTGCATTAGTATTATATTCGTCACAGCTAACATCAGTGTTACGCTGTATTAAGATAGTGTGTCATTTTGAAATACCTGTTTTCAAGTGCACCATTCTTAAAGTGAAATTTACATGTAAATTCATAAGTTTGTTATTTAACACAAATCAACAAACTACAGTGATGATTAAAAGTCTTTTAATATATAAATTATATATTTTAATTACATATATTTCTAGACACGTGCGGTCAATTTCCCGCCAATATTACATCATACATAATTCCAGTTTAAGAAGCATATATTTCATTTATTTCAATTATATTATTCAATCAGTTATTAGTTCACGTGTGATTAAAGTGCATTGTTTTTTATTGTAATTCTACTTAGATTCGTGGATCCCTGGCTCAGTGACCTCGATAAGTCCATTGTTCTACCAATAAATTATTTTACGGTCCTCCAACTACCAGAGTGTTTTATTCCATTTATTTCTAAGGTAATCCTACCCCAAACATTGCTCCTCTCAGTCCGGATATATGCCGTTCTTATCCAAACAACAATACTGAAACATTTCTAAAATATACAAGATTTAGGACCTGTACAATCGCCTCCAAATAAAAAAAAAGTGTGCGTGGAACGCCACGCAACAGAAGTGAAACTTGTTTTAATTTTTTGATTTTTTCAATTTTCGATTATTGGACTTTAGGATTTTTTAATTTTGTTTTTTTTTTAATTTTAGATCTTTGAATTTTTTATTTTTTGGATTGTTCAATTTTCGTTTTATAAATTTGGATATTTTATTTTTTATTTTAGATTTTTTAAATTTGGATTTTTTATTTTTAAATTTTGGATTCTTAAATTCGTTTAATTTTTATTTTTGGACTTGGGGCTTGTTAATTTTGGATCTTAGAATTTTTGTTTTTTATTTTTTAAATTTTGGATCTATGAATTTTTTCATTTTTTGAATTTGTAATTTTGATTTTCGTTTTTTTAATTTTGGATTTTTAGATCTTTAAAATTTTGAATTTTTATTTTTTTTAATTTTCAAGTTTTGTTTTTTTTTTAAATTTTGGATAAGCCTAATCATTGAGTTGATTGTTTTCTCTGCAGTCCGTTCAGTCACACCTCACTAATTTCGTGACGATTTTGAGCGTTACACAAGCCGATTTAACTCTACCGCGGCCAAAGAAGTTTCACCTCAAAAATACCTATCAAGACCAAGAATTCCGAACTACGACCTCCCGACAAAATTTAACTGGAAGGTCAACTCCCAGTAAAGATAAAACACCAACTTCCCGATAGGCAGACTTGGAGGGGAAAAAATGGCTCCCCACTGAACCTTCATAGCCATCTGAATTTCAGAAATGGTGCTGGAAGGTGTAACTCATCCAATAATGCAGCTTCAGCTTCACATTTGAATGTAGAATTGTACATATTGATTGCCGTATTTTTCGGACTATAAGACGCACCTTGATTTTAGGATGGAAATTTAGGGGAATAAATTGTGATTCTAAACGAAATATTTAAAGGGAATAATATACTTCATTGCATACAAAAATCATTACTTTCTACAATGGAAACAGTACAAATAACTTCCAGTGCTCAATGTCACGTAAATGTGAGGAACAATGTTGTTTAGAAGAGGTCATTGCCTTCATTTAGACCAACTCATGAAGATAACCCTTATACCATTTACAACTGGGACAAGTGTCCAGTCTGTGCCACAATTTGCAACTACTGTAATCGTTATAACACCTTGCTTGTGGTAATACCGGCAATAATTACCATTTTCTGGTTACTTCGGACCATTACCGCACTCAAACTTCATGACTCTGTTTTCAAGGCAAAAAAAAGTGCGTCTACTGGTCCGAAAAATGTACTGAAATCTATATGCTGACGTAATTTCATTGTACAAATAAAAATATACACTACGATCAATTTGTCACGCGTAGCAATGGCCACACGGACTAGAAGAACCACAGCTCATCGCTCTGCGGTCTATTATCCATGTAAGAAATATTACTGCACTCTTGCCGAAGCAGTTCGGTGATGGTAGCACAAGACATCTTCCAATTAAGCTACCTGGAAGGTATATATATATATATATATATATATATATACACACACACATCAGTAGGTGGTAGTATAGGTCCATAGATTACTCTATCATTGGTAACGCAATATCCCGTTGTGTAACAGGAGTTACTCCAGAGTATTTAAGACTTCAATTTCTTTTGAATTGTTGTTCTATCTTAGTGGTATCAAAAAGGCTTCCCCGCTGCGTTACTAGTCCCTGGTGAAGTGGAAGAAAAGACCTTACGGTCTTAACTTCTCCAGGTTAAATAAACTATTATTGTTATTATTATTAGTCTCCCTCGAGTAACTCAACCTTGAATTTTTGTTCAACCTTAGTGGGATGAAGAAAGGCTTTCCCCCGGTGTGTTACCACAAGTCTCTCCACACTATTTAAGCCTTGGATACATGTTGAATTGTTGCATTACCTTAGTGGTATCTGTTACCAGATGTCTCCCAAGCATAAGCCTTGAATTTTTGTTCAAACATTGTTCTACCTTATTTTTTCATTTGCCCATTTATTTAACCCAGGGTTCCTAGGCTAGCGTCTATACTCCTGGTCATACGTTGAAAGTTACATTAATTTTTATTCTTTAACATAATCGTTGGCTTCTTACAATTTCAGGATTGTTTTTCTTTCATCCTATATAATCAGTGTCTGGCTTGGACATTTACTGAATCTCATTGTATATACTGTATATCCATTAGAAAGTCACTGGTGGTTTTCATCTTGCTGTTTCCTTTCTCAATTCATTCACTGGGCGTACTTCGTGAAAGCTTTATAGGGGTCTGAGTCCAGAAAGCTAGTTCCAGAACGCTTGGTTCACCTACCAATTCAGCTGCATTCTTCAAGATCTTCCTCGCCTCTGTGTCTGGTGCAAATATAAAGTACATAGTACATCGTCTCTTCCTTACTGTCTTCCAAGCAGCAAATAGTCCTCAGGCAACTCAAATCTCACCAGATTCACTCCAGAATATCCATGTCTGCAAGAAATTGGGTAGTTCAGTAATCCAGATGGATTCAAGTCGTCTTCAAACTCCACGCAATATCCGGAAAAGTCCTTTGTTGTGAGCCCTTTGTTGTTGCTTGTTGCCACCTTCTCGGCCAATTTGTGATGGTTTGTTGCCGAATTTTCCTTCTAATCTCGGCTGAACTTGATATTTTATATATTTCTTCTCACACATGGATAGATCCATAGAAAACGTGGTTACAAGATGCGAACTCTTCCAGGGCATCTGAATACACTGCAGTACAAAAACTTTAAGTCAATGTACATAAAGGAACAAAAGACCTACTTAGTGGTATTACCAATACCAATTCTAGACCATAGGATATACCAAGAATGACAAGCCGGCCATTTTCAAGCAGAGAGGATCAAAATAACACATTGTGGAGTGTAATAAAATGGAAGATGCTGGTCAAGCTACATCAAGAGTACACTAAAAATGGGTACCAGAACTAAAATATGTAGCCTCAGTAACTTCAGGATTAACCATTTGCTACACAACTAGGAAGAAACTATATACTAGCACATTCCCGAAGGGTAACCACATCCAAGGAAAGCAGGCAAAATATTTTAGAAATCCTGTGCAGATGCATTGAAGCAGATGGCACTGCAATGAACATGCTGATGGTGCGGATGGCATATGCTGGGCTGTTACAAAATAGTAAAACATTTAACATAAAACAAAAAGGTAATATCCAATATTTCAATAAAGTTGAAAAAATACAAACTTGATGAGGCCATTCTTAAATATAATAAACTGCAAACCCAGAATGAAGAATAAGGTAAGTCTGTATCTCGGAAGTACGTTTATAATACATATGCATAAAATATTAGCTAATCCAGTACATAATCAAGTCATCTAAAAAACTAAGACGAAGACAAATAATACATAACGAAAAATCAATGTTTTGTACAAAAAATATAGCTCAATGAATTCAATTAAATAACCAACATTTCTAAAAATGTCAAAATTTGTATCGGTAGTGTGACAACTGTTCTCAATGAAAAGGTGGGATGTCATTTTGTTGCAGGAAGATGGAATATGGTAATACTTCATCATTTTCATAAAATTGCTCGAGCAGTTATTTGATGGGTCCATGTTACCACAAAGATATAAACCTCCAGTTTCGCAACTCTATCCGAAAATCGGATTCAAAATTTTATCTATGACTTCCATATAAATGCAGCCTGGAAGAATATCCTCCAGTCTGCCCATCGGGAAAGCGGAGTCAACAAATTCAAAAAATTGCCAGGTAAGCAAACAAGGTAGAAACGAAATGGTAGTTCACTGAAGCTACGTAGCAACCTACATTTCAGAGCTGATAAAAAAACGTTTAACTTTCACGATTAATAACGTGTCATATTTGGGTGAAGAATTGTACATTTGATTAATGAGCTTGAAACGGTATTTCCTGATTTAATTTATTTGTACAAACTGAAATATAAATAATGACCGAGCCGTTGCAGCTAAGTTGATTGAACTAAAGGCAAATTTGGACGGTTATTCATTACAACATTCATACAATGAACTTCAGAGTGTTTTTCACAATCCAGTGGTGTGGATCTTGGGAATACTTGTCGATATACTTCGAGAAAAGTGATCCACTGTCGAGAAGAGCTCGAAGGTAAGGATCCAAGTTCATTGAGAAATACGACGAAATGTACCATTGGAAAATACCAGCCCTATGTCGCTTTCTAATGGGAACAGAAAGTTCAATGAATTCAGCAAGGCAAGGTCAAGGAGAGGAATTGACACCATTTGTGACAATGAACTGATCCGTGTGAATGACTTCCTACAAAGATGACTTGAGGAGGAAGGCCAACATGTACGGTATATACTGGAATAAGAAATCCCTATTAGTTCAGCAGGGCAACTAATCTTTTTTGACAGCATACAAGGTCACAGTTGTCCGGTTTTACTGGAAAAAATTAATCCGGGAAGAGCTGAAGTAGATTTTTTCGTTTTTTTCTGCAAATGAACAAATGTGTGTGGTTGATTGCCTGTGATGATAAAAATGACATAACTGTTGTGAATCTAAAAATCTCAATCATAAAAAAACTTAATGGTCAACGAGAAGAGACGCGAAAATGTATGTACAGAGAATACTGAAATAACTGAGAAGAGAATTCCGTATATCTTATAATTAACAAGACTTCTTGACAAAACTTGAGTGAATATGCAAATAACAAACTATAATAATTGATAAATACACATTTCATAAATGATTAATCGGTAGAATATAATAGCACTGCACAACCAAACCAAACACAAAAATCTCTACAGCTAATTTAAACAAACACACTAATAACATAATACACGCACTGTTTGAAGACTCGAGTGACTCTTCTTAAAAATTCCCAACATCCTTGTTCAAGTACTGATACTGCTAGCCGAGGCAACATGAATGCAGCGAGCGATGACTTCGACACAGCTGAATCGCTTCTTCGTCTACTAGTGCCTCCTGATACCATCAAAAAGAGCAGCCGCTGACGATCCAAGTGAACAACTCAATCTGCTCCAACTTCCACAACATGTGAGACAATCAGCTCCAAATGGCAACCAACGAGGTCCAGTCTACCAGCTCCAAACCAATACTTCTTGAGAACCACTGGAGAAATCAACATCAAGTTTTACTGAAAAGGTTTGTCTGAAATCTTCTAAACAAGGGAACTTCATTTTATGGGTCAGGGCATTTAACAAAGGAAGTAGCACTGTTAATTCAATGTGATGACAATGAAGCAATTATAAGAATTTGCCAATTTAACAAAGTTAAATAATGTTCCCGATACGCATCTCTCTATAATGGATATTCAAACTTCGATGCAACCAACAAAATGTTTTAGTTTGAGGAATTCTTAAGAGTCAGAACGGAGGCTGAAAGAACCTGCGAGCATTTGTTGTGTCCTATCCCTACCCTCTGACAGGCAGTAACCCTACTGTTATTGGCACAAACAGAAGGTTAATTATGTAAATTAAAAAAAGTATTGACTTCCGATTGCGCAAATGTTAAAACAGACCATTGATTGACAAAGGGTGTGAAGCATTTTACTTGGAAATTTTAGACACAGCCTTAAATTCCCCTTTAAATTCCTCAACTCTTGTTGATTTTGCGCCATTTACCTTATGTTCGAGGTACCCCATAAACGAAGTGCAGAGTATTTTGCGTCCCCGAATTACAATGGACTATGGAGAAGGCGCAATGAATCACAGTCGTTCGAGGATTCCTACATAATTTCTAAACACTCCCTCGCCTATGTACTCAATGTACTAGTATGTTCATGATCAGATCTATTCTGCACAGCAGTCCCCCGCATTTTCCACAATGTGAGTCAGGAACAGTTTTTTGTGAGTCAACAGTACAAATTACGCCACTGTAGGATGTCAACTTTTAGCGAATTTTCTTATATTTCACGTATTTTTTGAAGAAACAGGTTCACATAACATGAATGCTAAATGTTAAAATTTACTTATATATAGCTTTCTGAGAGTTTCTATAAAAATAACACTTGTAGACAGGGTGGCAGCCTGTGTGGTTTATTCCTAAAGTCATGTACAAATCATAACACTGTTGGGGCCCATTTTGTTCTGTATGTATTCTACTACTGTCACTATTGAATTTGTAGGGCACACTGTAGGGCAGATCAAGGCTGCAATACTGTATTAAGGGGACATGGTGTAGCTGGGCATCAATTTCGATGTTGGGACATATTACTGTATTCATGCTAAGACAGATGATCGGTAGACCCTCCAGAGGTTCTTTGTTCCAGCAGGGATGAAGCACATAGCTACGTTAATGAATATGTGTATGAAGAAAAATTAAGGCCATTCCAGAATTTGCTCTTCACTCTGAATCTTTCCTTAAAGACATAGCAAGATTAATGCCCCATGGCTACTGAATGAGATAAGCAGCTGTCGTGTAGGTGCCTTCCGTTCAACTTGGGACACGCTGTTTTATCCTCACAGATTTGCCTTTGTGAAGAACATGTCTCTTCGTTCTCGTCTATAATAGAAAAGAGATATCTAGTTTCCGTGAGTGACGGATTCTTGAATTGTTCTACACTCTCCAAAAAAATGAAATTTTAGTTTTGAATGCGAAATGTTTTGAAGCGAAACAAGAGTTTTCGAGAAATATTTCATTGCATAAAAGGAGGTAAATCATAGGCCTATTGAAAGTTGAACAAATTTACTTGGGCATTGACAAAATATTCAATATAGGTTACCATTTGAAGTTGAGTTGTTAGATGTGGCAGTGATACAATCAGTGTAAATAACTTCTGGTGCCCAGTAATTATGCCCTTCTTACGCAGCTGACCAGTTGTTAACTAGTTTACCTATACTACAGGAGTGTTAATAGTCAGCTGGTAAGAATTTTGCAACTCGAGCCTAAAAATATCTTTATTTTTAAAGAAATGTGCAATATTTTGCACAATGTCGGCCCGTCCATTGCTTCTGCTATTTAAAGAGTATAATTGAATCGTTTGAGGTAAGTTTTCGACTGCTTCACAACACATAAACGCATATACGGGAAAAGATCCTCAATCAATATTTTGTGACGAGAGTGTGTCATTTCATTATTTATGTAAAAGTTTTTCAATTCCATACATTGAAATTATTTTTATCTTTTAAAATGCGTAAACAATCATAGGAAAAAGCCGTAACGATCCAAAATAGGCCAAAAAAGGCTTTAAACCTTAAAATACGCAACGGGTCAGAATACGGATAGTAAAAACTAGTCCTACCGTTCCTAAATGTATGGAAACATCTTTATCTTAATTTAACTCTATATACCCACCCAAATAGAAAAGGCATTTTGTCTGATTTCCTGGCTCTAGTAATGAAATAGTTCCACGTTTGTAACAAGTAGCGCGAAGTCAGTTCAGGAAGAGAAAGGTTTGTGACAAGTGGCGTAAGGCTACGTGAAAAGCTGTTAAGCTTAGCTCACTGACACTATTCCCCCAGTCAAGTTTCCTGCCCTGCTTCATGATGCGATTCTGCGCACCGCTCCTCCGCTATTCCGAATGCAATGTCCAACAGTCGAATTTTGTAAACAGCATATCGCCTATAACGCCATTTTTGGTTACATGATTGTGTACTTTCAGATTTTTGTTAAATCTGTAATATTTGTTTTGGGAGAAAACTTACTTTGCACATGAATTCCATAGGTTCTAAACACAGTGCCTTAAATGGGACGTTTTTTCGTTACTCTAATAAAAACAGCATATCTGTCGAAGAATCCACGTCTATTATTTAAATTCGTTTCGTCGGACCTCACAATTCTTTAAAAATTCGTTAACATCATTTCGCCAAATTGTAAATGATAATCTGGACAATATTATAATAAACTACGCTATATTAGCACGAAATCCATATTATTTCACATACAAATTATTATTTATGGGAAGTGAATGCTATATTTTGAAAACTAAACTTTGGCTATTCTATCATGGGCAAATAAGGAAAGCATACATGTAGTGGCTATTCTATCAAGGGCAAATAAAGACAGCATACATGTAGTAACACATACGAGTTCCATTCCTGACCTCTAGGCTAACCTAACCTAATCTAATCTAATTATTCATGTATTTAAAATATACCTCGTCTAGTATAACCTAACATGCCATACATGTAATGAAATTCGTAGAAATTTAATATCCACTGCCCTTTTTTCTTCGTATTCATGAAAGGAATTGCTTGGTTTCAGGTTCATTGACCTTGGAGTCCATATAATCCGATGATTTCAAAACAGGCTAACCTATCCTGTACGTATGTCTTTTTTCTTCTATGTAATAAGTCATTGCTTTTAGATATTCAAATCTGAGTAAGGAATTGTCATAACAGGTTGCCTGGCCTATGTGACGTGTATAAACTGTTATCTGCCGCCATTATTACAAACAAAACGGTCGCATCGACAACTATAGTCAACACTCGATATAATGCCACTCTTTACAGTGCCTTCCTCACACTGCGCCAGTAAATGCAAATGAACGGATCTTCTCCCATATAAAATACTTAAGAAAACCTCGTTAACGTGCCAATTCATTTAGTGCCAGTGAATACAGGCCAAGATTTTGACAAAATATAGCTTGCAGTAATTTTTTCAGTTGCAAATAAAAAAAAGAGGCCTGAATATTAGGAAGATTTAACAAATAATGTGCTGTATTTCCAAGAAGTACATGTTCCCCTGCCGCTAACTGTAAAGGTACTGCTGTGGAGCGAGGAAGCTATATTAAGAAGTCGGATAGAAAGCCTGCGTGAGCGTGGAGCAGGTAGAAAGACATTCCAAACTTTCATTTCTTTCAGCTGTTAAATATATGGACCCAAAAGATCTTCAACTCCTTTGTGTGCTGTAACATTGGACATATACTATAATAAATTGAGTTAATGTACAGTACAGTGCATTTTAGTTTGTGCTAAAGTTATATATTTTACTTTTATTTAATTTTTCTTTCATTATACATTAGAGTAAATTAATATAGCACTGTATTATGCCATTTTTATTTTTTTAAATAAAATTCGATTTGGTACCACGCTCGCTTTGTGCCACTAAACGTTAAGAGAACGGATGTTGGCAATATATGAGGGCCGACTGTGTATTTCAGAGTGACATGAAGTGAGAGCAAATTTTATCCGAAGTCCAAATCAAATGGTAACAGTAACATCTCATTATAGTTTACACAACTTGTTTTCAAATGACCAGATTGTTTAATTAAAGATCACAGAACTTAACAAGCAAATTTAACAAAGTTTAAATTTCAAGTAGTCAAGTAACATGGTTAACGGTATGAAATACCTGCTCGTGTCTTCGCTCTGGAAAACGCGTACCCAACAAGCATCTGCCTGTATTCAAGTTCATTTCAAAGTCGTTCCTTTTATAAATTCTCCCCCACTTGAACATTCCAGTTAGCCTTGAAACCGGTTGGGAGTGGGAAGTAGTTTGAACGAGGTCACGCCCTATGAGGCAACATCACGCAGCTGCCTCATGGCCAATCCGCGCAAGCGTGGTTCTCTGCACGTCAACCAATCGCATCATTCCTGCTTTCACGGCAGTCAAGAGAAGGTCGGCACCATTGCTACCCATTATCTGGGTCTTACAGACGTGATATCTTTAACGGACTATGGAGTATATTTATAACATGAACATGCAGATATTCCCCTGAATTTAAATAAGAGAATATTCACAGCATTTGCGATTACAAAAACGTGTCGATAAATAATTAAGACGCTCACATTCTAATATCTTAAAAATATATTTAATGTAAATAAAAGCTGCCTAACATCTAAACGCTTTCAAAATGTATTTAAATACTTCCATCTGGCTTAACTAGACACCACTAGCAAAATTTAAAAAGCGCAGATAAAATAATAGCTTGACAGTCATGTTATAATAATTTACCTCTGTTATGAGACATCCCCTCCTGGATTTTTCGGCGGCGAGAAGCCAGTCCGTGAAGTGTGAATTCGCTAAATCAAAATCCTCCATGTCGTATGAAGCCGGTATTGAACCGACATGCGAAAGAACGAGCTATTGTCGGATAAATCCCGAGCGGACACAAAACACATCCTCACTGCTAGCGACCATACGCTCGACTAGCAAGCAAGCGATCAAGCGCGTGTATCTACATGCAACTTCTCCTTCCGGCATGCAGCTGGAACGATGGGAGGGAGGGAGGGAAAAGAAGGGGAAGAGAACGAGCACAGAGCTTTACAAGTTGCTTCACGATTGCATTCAGAACGCTTCTTGATGTCTACAACAGTGATTTAGATATTCAAATCGCAGGTTTATAATTATTTTATCAACACACGGGTTTTATATGATTAATGCGAAGTGAATTTCCGACAGTCATTCGACTACATAACCTTTTCAATTGTCAAGATGAACAACAAAGGACTGCTTCGCCAGATTTCACAAACAGAAACCAATAATGACATTGGTCACATTATAATTATCACGATTATACATTTTAAAAGACAGAAACAGACACCATCTTATGTATGTACGAAAAATACAAAAATAGCAGCATACAAACATGAAACATGTGAAGCATTTAATGTGCATTTTAACTCACCCTGATTCGGCGAACATTCCTCCAGTCCATATTGCAGTTATGTTAGTTGCGATTTCTATTATTTATTCACTTGATTTGCGAATATGAATTACCATTATCTGGCATCTAAATATTAAAATTTTACGTCATTTGAACAATTATGAGACCACCGTTTGATGTTCGGACCGAATAAAATACTGAATACTGAAATTGATCGGGACTACCAACTGCTTCCAAGAAAAAATATAATATACCACATTGAAATAAACTTTTACCGTATAATAAATAGAACATCCCAGAGGGCAAGATAAACTACGATGGAATTATTGTAGTAAATACAGTTGCTGACTACAATTACAGGCCAAGTCTAGCGATTATATATAACAAAATTGTGACGTTAAGACACTAGGCCTTTTTTTCATTATTTAACAATAAAAAATGCATGGTTTCGTTTAGACTCAAGAATTCCATTTGCAATTGTACTCCTTCCTTTCTGTTTTTCTACAAGTAATATTATCAACAATAATCAATACACTGATTTTAACCACGTCTTTTAATGGATCCTGTTTATAAACATGTAAAACTTCTTTCAATTGGCACTACATATCTGATTTTCATCAATTTTCTTCTGTAATATGTTTAGGCCTAGTTTTATTATAAGCATAGCTGACTGTACTTTTTCCAAGTCTTCTTCTAAACCTTCTGCCAATATTATAATATACATATTGATAGATTACCTTGAAGGTTAGGATTCCTCGTTTGAGTTAAATTGCATCTCGATTAGGATACAATACATTGTGACCTGTTACATTATGAGGGTTAGGATAGGCTTACGATAGGTATGTTAAATATATGTTATACATGGACTGCTAAAAGATAAAACATGGCACAATATACTGTGTATATATATGTATATATATATACATAATGAAAATGATGCAAACGTAGCTTGTGATTCATTCATGAAAAAATTCAATACTACCTGAATATGACAATTCCAAAACAGAAGCTAAAATCCTGGATAACACAAGACATAAAAAGCTCCTCAGAAAGTTAGTAGAATATATCCGTGGCTTGGTTCTAAAAGGGCCAATGTCATTTTCTTGCAAAAACGAGATCTATGCATTATTCAGCTCGGCTAGTCTTTATCTTTCGTTTAATAAAAGTGTCAAGGTCTGATGATATTAATAGACATAATACAGAAACCTTAGGGGTCAATGTAGAAGTTCTCAGCAAAAAACGTTACTTCTATAACGGCTTCGAAGTCAGTTATCTCAAAAGCGAGTTTTATGACATTGGCTCTTTTAGAACTAAGCAAGTAACAATAACAACTGTAAAACATACAACAAATATTAAATATATATATATATATATATATATATATATATATAAGTCTTAATTGCAGCAAAAAGTGTCAGAATGGTAACATTATAAATAATTATAAAAAATATTTAAGTCTTAATTGCAGCAAAAAAATACTGTAATCAATAATCCGGTAATAAATCAAAAGCAATGAGAAAGGTAGTTAAAAAAAAAGAAATGGGGGCAAGTAAATAACAAAAAACCTACCATCTCATGAGCGAACCAGGTGAAATATATTCTAAACCCAGAGAAAAAGCGCACAAATTCAATACTTTGCCAGAATGACTGACAGAATTCAGCAACAAAATCATGCGATATGTGCATCCGATGGCATATCCGATACAAATAACTCAATATTCATTTACACCATATATGGGCAACGCCCAGCCCGCGGGCCGGATGTGGCCCTCCCCGACTTTTGATCCGGCCCGCGGAACATTTTATAATTGCACTCGAAAAGTAAATATTTTCGGTTCGCGGATTGATGCCAGCATTGATTATCTTGTTTCTCAAATTCAAGCTCAAGCTTCTCATTAATTTCTGCTGATTGTAAATAAATACATAATCAGTTCGATATTGTTCTCATTCACGTAACTTCAGCATTATACTTTAAAAATATAAAAAACCGCATCATGATTATTTTTTTTAACAATTACCTATTATCTCCGGCCCGCGACTTCATAAATATCGTAAAGTTTAGCCCGTATCTTTCCAAAGGTTGCCCATACCTGATTTACACCATTGACATAAGAACTATTATAAATAAATTAAAAACCAAATATACATGTGGTTTAAATGACATACCAGATATTATATAAATAAAATGTTGCGATAACATAAATGCCATATTAATTTCTCACATCTGGAGTTTTCCCTGTATGCCTAAAAACTGCAAAAATAACACCAATATTTAAGAAAGGGGAACAAACTAAAGTTGACAATTATAGGTCCATATCATTACTGTACTCGGCCTAAAAAAATGTTGAAAAGTAATGATTAAGAGGCGGATTTCTATGACATTTCATATTTTTCCCCTTTGCATTATTTCAGGTTTCCGACTAATTTAAACCCGATTCCAAGCACCCTGGTGAAAATGGAACGGCTTTTATCGTGCATATAACTGCATACAGGGGCGTATTCAGAGGGGGGCTGAGGGGGCTGCAGCCCCCCCCGAAATGTTAATTAATGCTAATATGTTACATATAAGGCCACTTTAATTTCACATAACAATAATATAAAACATAACAATATAATAAAATAATAAAAGTAGTAATATAAAATATTTAAATCTTGCCCTTTTTTTTATCATTAATTAATATACTTGTGTATATTCCCTTTTTAGAATTTTTATTCAGGAATCTTAACTCATATTTTCAATTTTCGTGCCATATTTCCATAAATTTAAGGTCATATTAAAGGTCATTTTTCAGGCATTTTTAGATCATCAACTTCTGAGCCCCTCCCGAAAAGAATTCTTGGATACGCCCCTGACTGCATATTTAGGAAATTTTCAACTACTGTAGCATATTTAATATGAATATGCATATTTACGTCATATTTTTGGCATATTTGTGTGCATATTAAAAAAAATGAATTTTCATATCATTTTTTTGTACATTTTGCATTATAATGATACTTTTTGAGAATTTACAGATATTTGAAATAATTAATATTATATTTTAATAAAATGAATTGTAATGAAACTTAAAAAATATACATAATGTGTGGGGTAAAGTCATATTTTAAATTTTATTGGTCATATTTTAATGTTTTTTAGGTCATAAATGCATGCATATATCCTATTTTTTAGGTCATAGAAATCCGCCCCATAGTAATGATTAATCGATTGGAATCTTTCCTTAAAAAAACATGTAATTCTAAACTCGGCACAGCATGGATTCATAAAAGAAAACCCAACATAGTCTGCAATTCATGAGTACTTAAACAATGTGTGTAATTCACTGGATAAATGAGAGTACAGCGTAGGCTTATTTATGGACCTATTAAAGGAGTATAATTTATCTTACTATAGAATCCTAGTACAAAAATGGAATGCTACGGCATTAGGGGAATTAGACAGGTTTCTTTCCTATCTTAGTGACAGGTAACAATATGTAAAAATAATACGTAAACATGAGTTCACTAAGAAAATATAATATGAAAGCCACAGTTCCACCATGCAATGCATCAAAGCAGGTGTTCCACAGGGCTCTGTGGTTGGTCCACTACTATTCTTAATATATATTAATGATATGCTAAACCATCTTAAGACAGAGGCAGATAACTTTATTTCCAGATGACACAAGCTTATCCAAAAAAACAAGTACTGTACATACAACCATCAGCAAGATGGAAAATCATTTACAAAACTAGTTTAATAAAAATAAGTTGATAATAAGGAAAAAACACAGGTAAAATATTTTAGAATCAAAGAAATATTAATTAATTCTTAACCCCTGCAGTACTTGAAAATAAAACTATGACTTATGTAAATAGTGTCAAATTCTTGGCAGTGCGGATAGACAAAAATTTATAATGGGACACCCACATCGACAAACAGGCCTCCAAGCTGAGTCAATTATGTTTTGTCTATAAATTAATATGGGAAAGGGTGAGTCAGAAGACATTGAGAACTCTGTACTTTGCTTATTTCCATAGTCAACTTAGTTATGGCCCCTCCTGGAGGCTGATATCTTAAAAATGCAGAACAGGGCAATAAGAATAATTAAATTTAAGAAAAAACTGAATCCAGTAGAAAGCTATTTAAATCACTAAAGATACTACCTATTTCCTGCAAGTATTAATTTACACACAAAAAATATCACAAAATTCCAGCTAAATAAAGAACTACATAGTCACAACACAAGAAATAGCCAGCAATTAAGCAGTATTATAGGCATACCACAGTATAGTATATAACTGTACTAAACAGTATAACAAGCTTCCACATAATCTGAAAGAAATCAACCGACCTGAAAATTTTAAGAAAGATGTAGAAACCTTCCAGCTAGAATACTGCTTTTACAATAGCCTATAATGCATATTTAGAAGAACTTTCACCCCAAGACAAAAATAGAAATCTAGTTAAGTTATTTTTAATATAATTATATAACCCTAAATGCCCTAAAGGCATTATTTCAAAGTACAACATTATACGGCGCTGAAACTTGGACCATAAGTAGACAACAAGCAAACAAATTAATGGTATTAGAAATGGATTTTTGGAGGCGTTCAGCAAGGAAATCCAGGAAAGAAAAAATTCGGAATAATAGAATAAGGGAAATAATGCAAGTTGAAAAGAATATTTTGGAAATTGTAGAAGAAAGACGCTTGAAATGGTATGGACATGTACTCAGAATGACAGAGGATAGAATACCCAAGAAAATTTTGGATTGGAAAGTAGAAGGAAAAAGAAGATGAGGGAAGCCCAAACAGTGCTGGATGAATGGGGTGAAAAGTATGGCGAGAAAAGCATCAAGGGAAGAAGATGCTATGGACAGGGACTTATGGAGGCAAAAGATTGTTGTGGGATGAAGGAAAACCATTGTATTACGGAATATTCCTTAATAAAAAAAAATATATAACCCTAAATATGTAGTAACATTTTATAAATTCTAGTTTGTAACTTTTATAGTAGGATAGTTTGTATACTTCCCCTCTGTAGAATGAAATAGTTGGATGAGTAAATTGAAATTGAAATTAGACTACCCACAGAATCATAAATAGGCCTACTTCGGACCAAAATGTTACAGTATTTTTCTGGATATAAGAAGAATCTATAAACCAAATAGAAAAAGTATTACGGTAGGCTATAATTTCGTGTTATTGTGTAATTGCATTATTGTATCTTATAATTAGGGCAACGCATTTAATGACCATAAAATAGTGAAAACATTCAAAATAAAAAAAAAATATCAATTTGTAAGCGAAAAATAGTGAAAAAATTACACGAGCTTAAAAAAGACCAATAAATTTGACATTAATACTTATAATTAGTTTTTTAAGTAATGAATGGCTGAAAACAATTTAATGGATTACAGTACGTTATATATGAATTTACAATATAAAACACACTTATTTTATTACCACTCAAAATGACCTAAAAATGCCGGAAATGACCTAAAAACTGCCAAAAAAATTACCTATCTCTTGAAAATAAAAAATGCAAAATAAAGCAAAAAACTGCAAAAAAATGCCCTTATTCCATCAATTATTACATGACACACACACATATATATATATACATATATTCGAGCTATTTTAACCTTCTTATAAAAAAGATGCAAATCATCAAATGCCTTGCCCTACTTATAATCTATAATTTTCGTTCATTGCCTTAATGTACGTTAATGCTTAACAATATCCCATAGCAAGTATTTGTCCAGAGGATTAAACAATAAATTAAACTAAAGGACATTTACTTTCCTTTGTTAGGTTACATTAGGTATGCTATTTTATGAAGCTTATGGTAGACTGCAATTTTTTTCTAAACAGGCCTTTATTATGTGCCAGTAAACACCTCCCGCAGAAGTTCGGCTGGGAGGTGTTTAAACATCCACCCTAAGGCCCGGACCTCGCTCCCAGTGATTTCCATCTTTTCCTACACCTCAATAAATGACAGAGAATGATATATATGATTGTCACACAGTGGTTCAAATCCCAGGCGGCAGACTTCTACGACACAGGTGTTCAAAAGTTGGTCCCACGGTATGAAAAATGTCTCAATTCCGGTAGCAAATACGTTGAAAAAAAGATGAACACTTGTTGTATCTGTTGCAATAAACATTTCAATGAAAATGTGTTTTGCTTCTGTAAACGGCACTATGGAAACTTACTTTTTGGACGGCCCTCGTACATTAGCTTCTAATAGTCTACAGCTACACTGTAAAGTACACCTACGTAGTAAGTGTTGATCAACCCGGATATAATAAGTGGGGCATGTTCTTGTATCGGATCCCCGGATCTTCAAGTATCGAAGATTCATGCCCGAAACTATCTTGAAGAAGTTTTACAGACAGAATGGGCTTTGGAAAGTGGGCCATTCTATTTATGATATTTTTATACCGTTTGATTACAACTAGTCCATTTAAAGATAAAGGTTCTGTGGTCATAGTTTCCTGTATTTGTAACTGTACAATCTGAACCGGAGACCATATCCGGAAATAAAAGAAATGCTTACTTCAGCATTTCGCCGGATTCAACCCGTGTGTTTTCCCCACTTCCGACAATATCCTCAAATATCTGCGACACAATTTGCAGAAATATTTATAACGTCAATTTGTCGATGGCTTCGACCCTGCGCTTACCCGAGCCCGCTATTCAACCCTATTCCGTGCTAACTCCATCAATCATCCCTCGCAAATCCTGCTTCCCTTAAATCTATCCTAATATTCTTTCCACCTTCGTCTAGGTCTTCCAAGTTATCTTTTCCTTCTTATGGAACCCGAAGGTTCATTGCCGCGCTTACCTGAGCCCGCCATTCAACCCAATCCTGTGCTAACTCCATCCAACCATCCCTCTCAAATCCTACTTCCCTTAAATCTATCCTAACAGTGTCATTCCACCTTCGTCTAGGTCTTCCAAGTCGTCGTTTCCCTTCTTATGGAACCCGAAGGTTCATTGCAGCGCTCACCTGAGCCCGCCATTCAACCCTATTCCGTGCTAACTCCATCAATCATCCCTCGCAAATCATACTTCCCTTAAATATACCCTAATATTGCCCTTTTACCTTCGTCTAGGTCTTCCAAGTTGCCTTTTCCCTTCTTATGGAACCGGAAGGTGCATTGCCGCGCTCACCTCAGCCCGCCATTCAATCCTATTCCGTGCTAACTCCATCCAATCATTCCTTGCAAATCCTACTTCCCTTAAAAAAGTTAAGTACATTCAACCGTTTCATCCCCTCCCAAAAAATATTTTGCTTTTTGTTGGGTTGTTAAATTTATCTAGCCTGCTCAGCGAAATGTATACACACGAGTTTATCCATATTCTGAAACGGAATAAAAAAAATTAAAATCCCTACACATAAGACGAGTTTCATGCCTCCAAGGAACATTCATACCAAATTGGAAGAAAACGGAACGCATAAAAAACAAATAGACGAAATGCCGTAGGGTCCACTGAGTTTTCTGTTTATCATTTTCGATTATTAATAAAAATATTGTTACACAGTTATGTAAAAACATCAAGCTGTCAATGAGCCGATGGCGGCCAAAGAACCCCAGGAAGTCGCAATCTTATGCGAAACTCCCTCACGAAATCGCGATATTATAAAAAGGGGAAGTTTTTAATAATTCACACGAAAACCCACTTTCATTCGGGAAAAAAAGTATTGTGGAAAAATACTGTACTCCCCTTCTATAGTTTTGTATCAAATGAGACGATTCTCTGTACAAACATATTTTTTCAGATATTAAAAAAAAATTAAAATCATTCGCAGAAACCATTATCAGTTCCTATAAGGATGAAAAAGAGTAAATAGTAACTTAATAAATTCAATCATGTTGTGTTACTCTGAAAGGGATTGTTTCAAAACAACATAAAAACACTACGGTATTTTCACACGAGAGTTTACGAATTTATCTGATGAAACACATAACTTGAGTTGGATTCATTAAGACTATTCTATGAATAAAAATTTGACGGATTATACAAATAATAATTACTTTCGTGCTTTGTTGTATAAAAACACAACAAACGGCTGCGAGATCACGGCATAGGCCTACTATGAATCAACCACCCATGAATAGATTCGACCTACCATGTCGTGACCACATAGCCGTAACCAGGCCGACCATATGGGGGGGGGGGTTATAACATCCGGGGAGGGGGTATGGAATACCCCCCAGGGAGAGGGGGTCCGGGGGTCCTCCCCCGGAAAATTAAAAAAAATAAGATGCACAGTAACGAGTTTTAAGCTTCCCACGCTTTATACTCGTATTAAGTAATTTATAAGCAGACTTAAAAAATTGTATAGTTTTCCTTTTTTAAATCAATGGGGGGAGGGGGTTCAAACCCCCAAAACCCCCCTCCTCGTTACGCCTCTGGTGACCAGTGCTACCAATGGTGCATATAAGACATAGTTAACTTCATACAGGTAAGCTACCAGCAGAACAGAATAAAAGCACACCGAATCGAAATTGTGTTTTAATCAATGTACATTTATATTATTTCAATTTCCAAACAACTTATGTTGTATAAAATAATGTGTTTTTATTGAGTTCACTTGGGAGTAGGTGACGTACTAATCACCGCACGTTGATGCCTTACATGTCCAGTAACGAGCTGACGTTTTATCAGATAAAATTGCATCTTCGTATTAATAGCAAGCATTTTACAAGATAAACTATCCGGAATGGTCTTATCAGACTTTTGACTAAATGTTGACTTTTCCAGTAGACGAAAAATACGCACAAAACAGAAAGATTTTTTATTAAATATTCACCGAAATGTAACACATCTAAGCACCAAAATCAGGGTAAAATATTCATCATTAAATCATACTACAACTGATTACAATCAAATTGGCTTATAAATATCTCTTTTAAATACGTATAGTGGTTCGAATCCTGAGAGGAAAGGAACTCTTAATTTTTTATCGTAGTTTTGCCTCTCCCTTTTAGGATTTAAGCGACCCAAGCCGCCCGGGCCTTACAGGGCCGCGACCTGTCGGGAAAGGGATTATCTTTGTATCACATACATACTTTTTTGACCAGACAAGGATATGGAGAGCCTCCACGTATGAGTTATCAGCCCAATGCCGGGGCCACCTCCGAGACAACACGAACACATAGGACGAGACATACCATTCACACACACACTCCAAACAATGCGAGGATGGGACGAAGATGATAATGACGGCCAGACGATATCCGGGCACCACAAGGACCTAAAGTTACCTGACATTTGTCTCACAGGTGAGGGAAAATCCCTGAAAAAACCCTCACCTACAGGTAGGCTTGTCAGATTTCTGAAATTTTCAACTCGGACACCGGAATGCCCCCCAACGTAGCGGGTATTCAAGGGTACACACCCTTGGCGGGTTTTTATAGTGTTTTAGAGGATAGTTTATGCTCAATGCTATGAATAAATGGTTACTGATTAGGGGTAATAATAAATGACATAAGCATATAAATTTAAACATTTTATTTCTAACATGTTAATATTTAAAAGGACTTAAGTAAGAAGAAACACTTTGAATGAGGAATAAAAATTTGAACAATATTCACAAGTACTTTTAATTGGCGAGGACATTTTTTAGAAAGTATTTTTTGGTTTTTAATCTTGTTGTAGAAATCTTCACAAGCTAGTCAGATATTAATTTTGCATGTCATCAAGCCTTTAACCGTATATTCCTTGATAAAACCCCTATCATCAGTCCATGCGTTGTTCATTTATTTAAAAAAAAAAAAAAAAAAAAAAAAAAAAAATCCCAGGTAAGTAGAAGGTATACTCAACAATCTTGATCAGATTGGGGGTGCTATTTGATTCTCCTTGAAGTGATCAAACAGTTAATTATTTTTAGACTTTTTTGGTCATCTAGAAAATCAAATTTATTTTTTACCGGGACGTGAAGTAAACCGGCCGGGATTTTGTCTGAAAACCGGGACGTCTGGCAAGCCTAGCTATAAGTAACTTGTTCCGACCAGGAATCGAACCCGGGTCCGCTGCGTGAGAGGAGCGAATGAGTGAATGTGAACGGAAAGGAACTCATGAATATAATATGAGACAGCATGACCCACTTCTGGTACATGTTGAAGGTGTGGTGCACATTCTAAGAACTTGCAGGCTACTCACTGCACTTTACTGCAACATTTCGTAACGGTTTGGACGCAGTCTGGTCCAGTCAATACAGAGGGGGGAGGGAAAAAAAACTGTGATCAGGAATATATATATACATATACGAGGTTTATATAACGGCATTTATAGAGAAATCAAATCATGTCAAGTAACAGTAAAATAGAAACCTCTCTTGTATCTATGTTGAAATGTAAGAGAAATACGAGTTGTAAGGTGTTATTAATAGACTTGGGATTTTAGGCTGTAATATTTAAATTAAATGAATTTACATTGAGTACTTACATAGTGGCTTCATGTTGAAGATACTACACAAATTTAAATATACTTGGCTGATGACGTCCCCGTGGAGAAGATAGAAAAACAGATGGCCGAACTGGTCAGTTCGCCCGTCAACTCGTCTCCCGACTGGCAGCCGTGACGTTTCACCACTCAAAAAACTCCTTACTAGCAACTTCCTAGTCCGCGTATTTCTCAACTTTAAAATTCTTATTCCATATTTCGCAATTAACTAGACTGTCAACCACCTTTGAATTGCAATTCCGCAAATCGTTACAATGTTATCCACCTCTTGTGCAACGCTACGTTGGCACTTATTCTTCCTCATTTAATCAGCCCAACGTCTGGTCTGTATGCGAACCATTTAGAGGGTCTGGTTTCCAAATTTTTAAAATACAACAGGAATATGAATATCGCGTGAATTGGTCCCCGTAATTGGGATTTTGCCCTTACTTTTGTTAAAGGAATTAAGGGGTGAAATTAGTCCTTTTTACAACTTTATCTTATTTTTACCCATTTCAGTCAATTTATTTTTATTACGCTTAAAACACGCCAGCCATTTTATGGTTCTGAGCGAAGAAGAAAGACCAACTACGAAGCAGGATGACCAACTGTCCACCTTGCATTACGGTAAGTAATGGCAGGTAGATTCTATTTTAGTAGAAGTTAGGTTAGGTTGGTTATGTTAGGTTAGGTTATAAAATGTTTTATCAGTTTTGTAGGGCATACCGAATTCACGCGTTTCGAAAATGTGCCAATATTATATCTCCCGTGAGGTTTGTCGTGTTGATTAACCTGTGCACCCAGATAAGATGGCCAAAAAATATATGTTATTATCGTGAATTACGTGTTTTAAGGTAAGAAAATTACAAGATGTATTCTTATGAACAATTTCGCACCTAATTATAATCCTTGCATCTAGGGACACATTTTAGGTAGATTTCGAAGAAAAATCTACCTATTGCAATGGATACCATGTCATGATTTTCGAAAAATTCTTTCATATCTTTACGTTTCATGCTCCCCTAAATACGAAACCACCGCCCGTTCAAAAAAAGAAAATTTGTGATATTTATATATATATATATATATATATATATATATATATATATATATATATATATATATATATTTATACATATATATATATATATATATTTTTATACATATATATATATTTATATATATCTTTACACGCTAGCGGGCGTAATTTTGAAGATATTTTAACCAAATTTTATTACGTCATTTCTACGCCCAATAGTTCGGACAAGTTCGTTAATGAGCAAATTTGGCCCAAGGGGGTGGTCGGGGGAGGGGGTTGAAATTTTTAAAAATGTATATCTCGGCCCCTATGAAGTATAGAGGGAAACTTTGTTTGAATAAATTAGAGTACTCCCTATGGAGTTCACAGTGACACCAACGATTCGGGGGTTTTGGGGGTACGAGTGGGAGTGGGGATGGAAATTCTAAATTTTTTAAATCACGTGTTGTGGGGTATCGCTGAAAAGGTCTTGATGAGTACTCTACAAATCAAGAACTAGTTTCTTGATAGTTCTCATATAAGGCAAGATTTTATTTTCTTTAAAAGTGCTCTTTGCTCTTTTTTGCAGTTATTATTGCGGGTTTGTCATACCAAGGCTAAAGAAGAAGCGTGCTACGCAGCGACAGTAAATTAAACCAAAAACACTTCGAAATCTACCTCAGCCTGTAGGCCTGCCTAAAGGGATTTTTTTAACGTTGTTTCGTTTAGTAAAAATTGAAACTGTAATGCTAAGGAGATAGGGCTGCACATAAAGTAAAATAAATACCTCGTACGAATTTTCCATTGGAATCCATTCCCTCCTATCACGTATTGAAGCTCTGTACCTAGAAATAGCGAGCCTTCTATAATGCTGAATCTCATTTTCGAAGAAAGTCATTAACTCGTAGTTACTTTCCATTTCTTCTGCTACAATTGGAACAATCTCATTTGACTTTTAACTCTGAATAAAAACAATCTCCTTGCAAAATCTCTGACATGGAGCACTTTGTGACTACACTCTTCCAACTTCAATGACAACTGAAGTCTGAGTTGTTGATCAGAGTCCTTGCTTCTTCTAGCAGCGATAAGCGAGGGGAGTAGAGGGGAAAGTAGGATTTCTTTCGCAATCCTCTCGGAACGACACTATTTTATAAATGCAACACTATGCTAAACTTTATGCGTTTTATGCCTGCGTTCATTTCATTATACAGTGGACTCTAAGTAATTCGAATCCCAAGTGGAATTAGAAAAAATAGAATTAGGCTACCCAAATTTCAAATTAACCAAAACTGTGACTTTTTAAATGAAAATGCCGTAAAAATGTTAAAAATAAACTCATTGCAATAAATAATAATTTTACGACATTCTGCAGAAAGGAACCAACCCACATGATTTTTAAGCTAAAAAAACGGGTATTTAAAGTTAAATAAAAAGCCACCTGCATCTTTTCGGTGTGTTTTTGTTTGCAAATGGATGAAGAGGGTTAGTTAGATTGCACAACGTAAATACTGAAAAGGTAAGAGCTTACATAGTCTAGTACGCAGACTAGACTAAAACACATGTCCATGGCCGTCCGGAAGGGGGGGCAGGGTAGGGCCGCTGCCCCTCCCTGGAAATTTTATTTACACATAAACCTCTAAACTAAATGACTTATAAACAACTAATGTGAAGAGAGGCTTAAGTTTCCACACACTGTAGTTAGCGTTGTTTGGATGAAAATGAGTTGTAACAGCTGACAACCTTAGATATGAGCATGTAGGAATAATTACTTCCCCTAAACTTGACACCACTTATAGCCTAATATTATATTATAATGAAGAAAAGGCAAGAAAGTATTGCATTTTATATTTTTTTACCTGTCAAATTGTAAGGTGCAGAAAAAGATATGCGAGTGTAAATATCAGATGTTTTCATTGTCCATAGTCATAGGTCCAGCTACATTAAATCAAGGATGTTAATTATATAATAATAATAATAATACTAATAATAATAGTACTAATGGTAATAATAGCAACATTAATAATATTAATAGTAATAATAATAGCAAAAAAATAATATGGTTGTAGTAGCATAGTGGTGGTGGTGGCAGTAATTTGTCCGTTGGCCCCCCCTTGACAAAATTACTGCGGACGCCCATGCACATGTCCTTCACATTTAACTTACTAGGATAGTTATTTTCCCTGACTATTTCATACTTCTTATTTATTTACAAATTTCCCTGTCTTTTTCCTTCACTTTACCAAATTTCCTGACTTTCCCCGACAATTTTAATTTCTCTTTCCCTGACTTTCCAGAATGTGGACAACCTGGGTGCACTTTCTCTATATAGATAACATATGTAATAACTTTTCACCACACCCTCATCACAGACGGGTAGAGCAAGTGGAATGTCGAACACTGCCAATACCAGTGGCGGACGCAGAATTTTTTTCGGGGGGGGGGGATTTGAATAGGTACAAAGAATACTAAAAAAAAGTGTGGGTGGAACGCCACGCGACAGTAGTGAAACTTGTTTTAATTTTAATTTGTTCAATTTTTTATTATTGCATTTTTTCAATGTTGCATTATTGAACTTTTTAATATTGGGTTTTTGGACTTTTTAAATTTAGGATTTTTTAATTTTGCATCTTTGAATTTTTAATTTTGGATTTTTTTTAAATTTTCGATCTTTGAATTTTTTATTTTTTTAAATTTTGGATTTTTGGATTTTTTAACTTTTAATTTTGTTTTTTTTTTAGTTTTTGAAATTTGGAATTTTTGAATTTATGGATTTTTAATTTTTTTATTTTGGATCTTTGATTTTTTAATTTTGGAATTTTTAAATTTTAAATCTTTGATTTTTTTATTGTTTGGAATTTTTAAGCGTAGTAATGAACCTCCGGGTTCCATAAAATAGATAATAGACGGTTTTGATCGTTACATTAATTTTGTGACGATTTTTGAGCGTTACAAGTTCCCGATTTACCCCGTACCGCCGCTAAAGAAGTTTCACTTCAAAAAATTAATTAACTTACATATATATATATATACATATAATTAGTTTACATAACTGGCAACTTAAAGTGCATAATTTCAAATTTCGGGGGGGGGGGTCTAAGAAGCAAAAGTTCAGTGGTTTAGTTTTCATGTTCTTAACCAGCGTGCGAAATTTGTTACTGATCGGTTAAGCAGTTCAAACTTGATGGAATTTCGTTTCAACAAGTATGAGCAACACTACAGTGCTTTGCAGATGACAAGCCCTATGTCCTTCAACTGCATAGATACGCGGTCCAATCAGAGACGGCGAGACGGAGGGAAGACTCTCACTGAAAGCGGTAGTATTTTAGCCCGTACACGTGATTGGCGGTGAAGGAAAAGGCTTCTCATATGAAAAATACTGTCATCAGAATGCGCGTCTAAAAAACTTTCCTATGCTATAATTAAAAACGCTCGCTTGCAGCTGTTCTTTTTTGTCACGACACGCTGGAGCCAGCTTAATTACGTCTCCCCCCCCCTCGTCTCCCGCATTTCCTTTATCCTGCCCCCTCCACATGTTTGTATCCCCCCACTACTGGCAAAGCTCCTCCCACCGGATGTGGCCATGTGACCTCGTTTTGTTTTCCAGCTGAACAGTTCAGTGGTTATTCACAGTTAAGCGCTTCCGCAAAGTAGTTCCCCTGAGGCGGTTTACAGAACACAATTTCATGGAAATCTTTACGTAAAATATATATAGCAAGTATTCAGCTATTTTTCAACATATTCCCCGCCGGAATAAAAACATTTATCATACCGTGGAACCAACTTTTGAATACCTGTGTTGTTTAAGTCTGCCGCCAGGGATTTGAACCACATTGTGACAAACATCTCCGCCTCTCTGTCGTTCCCTGTCATTTATGGAGGTGTAGGAAAAGATGGAAATCACTGGGAGCGATGTCGGGGCTGTAAGGTAAAAGTTTAAACACTTCCCAGGCGAACGTCTGGAGGAGGATTTCCAGGGGGTGTTTAAACATCCAACATACAGCCCGAACTTCGCTCCCAATTATTTCCATCTTTTCCTACAGCTCACGAAATTACAACTAATGACAGGCGAAGATGGTTGTCACACAGTGGTTCAAATCCCCAAGCGGCAGACTTCTACGACACAGGGATTCAAAAGTTGGTCCTTCGGTATCACAAATATCTCAATTCCGGTAGTGAATATGTTGAAAAATAGCTGAACACTGGCTGTGTCTGTTGTAATAACTATTTACTTGAAATTGTGTTTTGTTTTCGTAAACGGGCCCAGGGAAACTTACTTTATGGACGCGCTTCGTATATTAAGGTCTGTGCTACCATTTCCCGATAAAAGTTTCTGATTCGTATCATCCAGGGTGTTTAACTGCAGACGTCAATATATAGTATTTTCCAAAACACGATGGCCTCGTCTCACACCACAGCCTGAGATCCGTGTGACAAAGAGAAATGGTTTTACAATGTGCCCCATTATTCGATAATCCCAGTGTGTGTGTGTGTGTGTTAGAGAGTACACATTCTTCTGATGTGTTAATAACGACCATTTTTACACTTTGGGCAGAAAAAGATATGTTATTTGTACATTATTTGTAATCGAAAATGATAATACCAGCGAAGTATTCCACACCCGTGAATATTCTCTTATTTAATTCTCTGCACGTTCAAGTTATAAATAAATGACCGGTAACAAGGCCTGACCGGTAACGGGGCAATATCCCCTACTTTTGTACGTGGCATAGTCCGTTAGAGATATCACGTCTGTAAGACCCAGATAATGGGTAGCAGTGGTGCCGACCTTCTCTTGACTGCCGTGAAAGCAGGAATGATGCGATTGGTTGACGTGCAGAGAACCACGCTTGCGCGGATTGGCCATGAGGCAGCTGCGTGATGTTGCCTCACAGGGCGTGACCTCGTTCAAACTACTTCCCACTCCCAACCGGTTTCAAGGCTAACTGGCATGTTCAAGTGGGGGAGAATTTATAAAAGAAACGACTTTGAAATGAACTTGAAGACAGGCCTGTGCTTGTTGGGTACGCATTCCAGAGCAAGGTATGGCATACCGAACATACTTTACTACTTGAAATTTAAACTTCTTTATACAGGGTGCGGCATTTATCGTTTCCCATTTTCAAAACCGCGTAACACATTTATTTAACAAATAAATAAGCTACATTAAGCATTTTTAAATGTCTTACAGTCTTGGATTTACAATTCTGTTCTTACTTTTTCAATATGATTTCCTTGAGATGCCCTCCATTAACTTTAACACAATGTCCCTTGTACACGGGCCATTACGGGGTGTGTGGTGTCTTGCGTAACATTTTCATTTTCCTGCAAATCCACGCACAATCCACAAGCGGCCACTTCACAGTCCTAAGGTCGTGGTGTGGTGTGCCATTGAGGCGCAGGGTATTATTGGTCCTTATTTCTTTGAGAGCGATAATGGTGCTTCGGTGACTGTCAACTCTGAACTTAACAATCACATGCTGCAAACTTTCTTCCTACGAGAATTGACACATCGTAACTTGGATATTGAGAGATTGTGGTTTCAACAGGATGGTGTTGTAGCACATACTGCACATCTCTCAATGGACACCCTTCATGCTGCTTTCGCCGGCCGAATTCTTTCCCCCCAAATCTCCCGACCTTACTGCACCAGTTTTTTTTTTTTTCTCCCCCTGTGGGACTATCTGAAGTCTAAAGTTTTCACTCATGCCGTCCCTGACATTAACAGTCTTAACAATTCAATTTAGCAGGAATTGCAAATGTTACGCAAGACACCACACACCCCGTAATGGCCCGTGTACAAGGGATATTGTGTTAAAGTTAATGGAGGTCATTTCAAGGAAATCATATTGAAAAAGTAAGAACAGAATTGTAAATCCAAGACTGTAAGACATTTAAAAATGTTTAATGTAGCTTATTTCTTTCTTAAATAAATGTGTTACATGGTATTGAAAATGGGAAACTTTAAATGCCGCACCCTGTATTACTGCCATTTTAAAAAGACCTTGTCTCAAACCATCGGCTCCCTACAAAAGAATAGGAACTCCTTCAGAATAGCGTAGCCAGCCAAGCTCTGCCATTAGCGACCGTGCTCCTTCGAGCCGCGGGGAACAAAAGAGAAACGATCGGTGCAAGGGTAAAATTTCCCGCCGCAGAAAAGTTTCAATGTGAGACATAATAAACCCCGCGCTATTCAGTATATTGCCCCTAAACTAATACAAATGTACCTAACCTAACATAACCTGTCACGGACTTAGAATATTTAATGTAAAATCTTTTTTACCGTTCCACATCTTTCATAAAACATCTCTACAACAGTCGTTTATCTGCCGAATTCAATCGGCATGCAATCATGTTCGTAATGTTGGCGACATTGTAGACTTGGTCCCACTCGGTACGGCCCGGCTGAGACGGCGGTCACCTTATTCTCAAGTTTCGCGAAAGAATATAATAGCATTGTTCCCTAATCCGAAAATCTGCACCGACATCGACACCCACACAGAACAGGTGGTCTTGTAGTAGCGTGGATTTCCCCAGTATTGCCGCCGTCATTCACTACTTCTTAAGTGAAGTAAATGCTGTAGTATATATTTGGCAACATTGTACTGGACTGCAGACAAGTGTGAATACGCCTAATTACCATTCTATTCACTGATTGACAGGTCGAAGAGGATTAGGGTGGCAGAAGGTAGGGGCACTTCTTGGGAAAATAGTATTTAAGAATAGCACCCACAATATATGAGGAGTGTCGGTTCTAAACGAGTTAAGTCCACCTCCGATCGTAATAAAGTTTTTTTTGTGGGGGGGTATTCGCATTCTCTGAGGTGTTTTTCATTATTCTATATAACGTTTTTGTTTCAAATCGCAACCTTTCCCCATTAAAATTGAGCCTGAAATATGGGCTACGATGCAAAACGCGTTCAGTCCAGAACTTGGTTCGGTGCAAATTACGTCGAGTCCACATTTTAGACGCGATCACGCGTGAAACAGGTGATGCGTTGAACTTTACGACGTCTATTTTTTGCAGGTGTTCTTCTAATGAAAGCGGTATTCACCAGACGCCGAAACAGATGTCACTACCGGTCAATAATAAAATAATTAAAGCATGGATTTTCCATAATTTAAAATGCTTAAAAAACAGAAATTGTTTAAATTTTGACAATTTGGTACTTCCGAAATAGTTCACTTTGTATTAGCGCGAAAAGACGTGATTGAATAAAATACTAACTTTCGTCTTTTTAAAGGATTATTATTATAGTGTTGGGTGAAAACGCGTTAAGTCCATTACTTTCGAAACTTTAACTATCAATAAAAGATGTAAATGAAAAGAATGATTTGACACACCCAATACATTTTACTATATATTAATTACTGATTCTGATCAGAAAAAAATATTGCAAATTCGTTTGATAGTTTGGCCACGAACAGTTTTTCGTCATTCCTGAAAAATAATTATTTGTGGACTAAACGCGTTTTGAATCGACGCTCCTCATATACATATACATAAATATACCAAGCTAAAATCTAAAGACGTAATGCGGCACTTAAGCACCCAGAATTTTCTCAATTCCAGGAAACTTTGCCCTTTAACAGCTGCATTAGAAAGAAACCGATCGTCGTGTGAAGCCTACACCAATGCAGAATGAATTCCAGCTGTATAGTGTTTAGTAGGGCCCGGATTATTATGCAATATGAAAGTGGGAAATAAGTACATAAAAATGTAGCAAATATCAGGGAAATATGTAATAATCACAAAAATGTAGATTAGAATTAATGATTTTAATGCAATAAATATATGAAAATGTTCACACAAGCTTCTACACGCTACCTATTATTTTGACAGTCAGTGCAACTGATATGATTTACCCAGTAAAAATGTTTCAAAGATTGTGGAGAAATATGTATTGTAGCAAAACATTTTTTTCCTCGTGCCCCGAAAACTCACTTTTTGTATCTGATTGTCCCTTTTGAGTTAAGACATACGATAGTACCGAAGACATACGATATTTATTATTTGTGTGCAATGCACTATGTAAATGTTGACTTCATCGAACATCCTATAGTTTTGTTACACACTTAAAACATTACTACTTTCCCATCTATTGTAAAACATTTCTCATTACTGGGCCACTGCCTTAGTTTTGACACAACTGGAACTATTTTTAACAAGTCGCTTCATATATAGATTTATATAGTTTCAGTCTTAAGACTTCCTGGAAAAAGACTCATTTGTATGGTGCAAATAACGGTATTTTGTTTACCTGAAACCTTCCCAATTAGCTGGTTACAATTTGTAGTACAAAGACCAGCATACCTGGGTAGCCCAAGTTCTGAGAAACTCCAGTGTATAAAGCTGAGGCACCAAAACCACCGTATTTTGCATTTGTGTTGGAATTCACAAAGTTAGAAGAATTATTCCTACCTTTAGCAACTGAAATGTTTTCTTTATGAAAGAAAATTAGCTAATTATGTTATTAGTAGACCTGGGATTTTAGGTTCTAAAAATATTAGTTTTAGGCACCTAAAATAGGCATTTAAAACAAGTAAATAGGCTTTTAAATAAGTAAATAGGCTTTTAACAGTGAAAATAGGCACTTAAAATATCCTTTAAAAATACGTAAATAGGCAGAAAATAGACTTTAAAATACTACAATATGCTCTTAAACTGTAACTTGATCGTTTTTTACTGAAATAGATATGGTATCCAAGTGAAAGAAAGTACGTTTGATAAATTAAAACGATTTGTTTCCGAGTACGGAGAAAATGTTTTTTTTCCACCGATGGAAAAATATTGTAATAATGATAAAATTTATTGGTCCTTTTTTAATTTTTGGGGTCATTTTTTCACTATTTTTAGGTCATAAATGCATTTTTTCACTTTTTATGGTCATTAATTACCCTGCCCTATTAATCACATAAGAATCCGGGCCATAGTGATTAGCAGGGCCCGGATTCTAATGACATGTCATCTTTTTATTGATGCTGCATAGACAACTTGCGGATAAATCCTAATCATGGCCTCTAGATTATAGAAATGCATTTTTTGCAGTCATTTTTTGTCATTTTATATTTTTTAGGGCATTTATTTCAAATTTAGGTCATTATTTTGTCATTTTCGTGTCATTTGCTTCCTTATTTAGTCATTTTCATGTATTTAAATTGAGTGTAGCCTATTAACTTTTTTCGTCGCTAGCGGTCAACTCCAAATACTCGTAATATTTTGTAGACCTTGCGTGTCCCTATAAAATATGAACAATTGCATTAATTTTAAAATTTAAGTTACGTAATAATTTGGTATAAACATTAAATTAATTAAATAAATTTGAAATTTAACTCGACCATGTAGTAGCCTACATACACTGTATTTGTGCTCCTTTACCGTATTTATAACTTAAATATGACGTTAAATTACAAATATGGCTAAAATATGACCAAGGCCAAAAAATGACCAAAATATGACATGTGTAAAATAAAAAATCCCTTTAGGCAGGCCTACAGGCGGAGGTAGATTTCGAAGTGCTTTTGGTTTAATTTATTGTCGCTGCATAGCACTCTTCTTCTTTAGCCTTGGCATGGTTAACCTGCAGTAATAAGAACTGAATTCGGTAAAGAGGAAGAGCCTACAATCATTTGTTTTTTTTTTATTTATTTATTGTTAATTTACACTGCAATTGGGCATTTGCCCGGTGGCAGTGGTTGTCAAATACATATTAAAAACTATTTCAGATACCCATACTAATAACAAAGCCTCACCTAATAGACAGGCAAGGAAATTTCACTAAAAGTTAAAGACAAGTTAAAGAAATAGGTATGAGATAAAATACATGTCAACTTAGATAAAATGCATGTAACTAAAATTATTACATATCAATATAAATAAGTACAAATAAGTACAAGCCAAGTATTTAAAGAAATTAAATAATACATGCACATCATAAAGACAAGAATTAAACACATTTTATCTTTCTTTTAAAGGACCCTAAGGAGGGACAGGTCATGAAAACCTCTGCAGGGAGTTTGTTCCAATCGTTTATTGTTCTATTTAGGAAGGAAAATTTGCCTACATCAGTTCTTTGTCGAATAGTCTTAATCTTGTACTCATGATCGTTTCTTCCATAGTAAGTTGGCTTTTCTAAACGTGCTGAAATATCACTCCATGCTTTTTGTCCGATATATGCCCTGTATAGTGAACACAACCTGGCTTGCTTGCGCCTAGTTTCTAATTTTTCCCATCCTAGTTCAGTAACAAGTTCTTCACCATGGTCTCGTTTTCCTGTGACAAATTTAGCTGCCCTGCGCTGAAGTCTTTCGAGCGAATTGATTTGTTGGGTTCTGTAAGGATCCCAACAACCTGCACCATATTCCATTAATGGACGTACTAGTGTCATGTAAGCAACTTGTTTGGTCTTTGGGTTAGCCTTTTTTAAGTTTCTCATCACAAAATGTAACGCCCTCCACGCTTTACCCGATACCTGGTCAATTTGGCTATCCCATGTCAAATTTGAATTAAGATATACCCCTAGATATTTACAACATTCTTCTTGTGGGACCGTTGCGTCACCTATTTTGTAGTTTAACCGGATTTCTTGTTTCCTTCTGCAGAATGCTATTGACTTACTTTTGGTGTCATTTATTTTCATACCGTTTAATGTAGCCCAACTAACAATTTTATCGAGATCACTTTGGATTATTTCAGTATCTCTAATATCACGAATTATTTTATAAATAATGCAGTCATCAGCAAATAATCTCACTTTAGATTTAATGTTTTTGCAGAGATCATTAATATATATGAGAAAAAGTAGTGGGCCAAGAACGCTTCCTTGCGGTACTCCCGATTTGACAAGTTCGGCTCTAGAAGTTTCTTTACCTACCCTTACTTTCTGTGTCCTCCCCTCTAAGAATGCCTTTATCCAGAGTACCACCCTATGGTCAATTCCTAGTCTGATTATTTTATCTAAAAGTTTTCCATGCGGCACTAAGTCAAAAGCCTTTGAAAAGTCAATAACAGTTGCATCTATTCTTCCTCCTTTATCAACTACTTCAGCTATATCTTGGAACAAGAATAGGATATAATATTCTGGGAGGCCGTGCGCAAGATCAGCAATGAATAAAATTAGCAAAGCCGCTAAACAAGACAAAATTATGATATTATAATAATTCTTTTAAGTGTTATTATTTTCAAACATTAAAATCTCGCGTAATATGAGAGCTATCAAGAAACTATTTATTGATTTGTAGAGTACTCATCAAGAGCTTTTCAACGATACCCCACAAGACGTGGTTTCAAAAGTTTCGAATTTTCATCCCCCACCCCCACCTCCACCCCCACCCTCACTCGAACCCCCGAATCGTTGGTGTCACTGTGAACTCCATAGGGAGTACTCTAATTTATTCAAACAAAGTTTCCCTCTATACTTCATAGGGGCCGAGATATACATTTTTAAAAATTTCAACCCCCTCCCCCGACCACCCCCTTGGGCCAATTTTTCCCATTAACGAACTTGTCCGAACTATTGGGCCTAGAAATAACATAATAAAATTTGGTTCAAATATCTTCAAAATTACGGCCGCTATCGTGTAAAGATATATATAAATATATATATAAATATATATATATATATAAATATCACAAAATTTTTTTTGGAACGGACGGTGGTTTCTTACTTAGGGGAGCATGAAACGTAAAGATATGAAAGAATTTTTCGAAAATCATAAAGTGGTATCCATTGCAATAGGTAGATTTTTCTTCGAAAATCTACCTAAAACGGTCCGATTAGGATAATAAGCATGCAATTCGTGTTTAATTTGTGTTTGCAACGAGAATGGAGGTCAGGATAAAAATACATGTCATAAACATTCGAACCCTAATTATCATCATCATCATCAGTTTAATTTATGCTTTATCGTAAATTGAGGAATACAGTAAAATGGTGGAATGTTGGGAATTTCTAAATTAGATCTGATTAACAAGAATTCTCTTTGAACTCACTGTTTGAAGCACAAAATAATAATATATTCCTAGAATTACAGAGAGTACAATTTAATTAAATTCCATGTCACAGCATATGATCTAGTAAACTTTCGAATTTGATTCTAGGAAAGGGCACTTTCGGAATTCGACAAGGAAAACCAGGGACAATTAAAACGAGACTGTTTAATACGTTGAATCAGAACAAGAGATTAGATAAAGTTAATGTTATCATCAGAACGGCTAATTATGAAGTCAGAATTCCATAAATACCTCGTTGTAACCGAACATTCTTTCTTTCTTTCTTTTTCGTAGTTTTACCTCTCCCTTTTAGGATTTAAGCGACCCAAGCCGCCCGGGCACCGAACATTCTATATCCTTAATTAACTAAAATTGAACATGGAATTTGACCCACACAACGAGCAGTGTATTGCTGCATTTGTGTGGTAAGCGAGTTTGTCTCATAAGTAGACCTAGGATTTTAGGCTCTAAAAAAATTAGTTTTAGGCACCTAAAATAGGCTTTTAAAACAAGTAATTTATTACAATATACAATTAAACTGTAACATGGTCTCTTTTTTTACTGCAAGAAACGTGGTATACCTATTCCTAACAGAATTAACTGCAAAATTAGCCATCACGAACTATATTCACTTAAACAGATGTTCTTTCACTGGTGACTTAACACAGTAGTCCTTTCCCCTTAATCCCCCCCCCCGTCAGTCAGCATTCCTTTAGCGACAATCGTTTGGAATAATCATTTTTCTGTGAAAACCTCACTTCTGCTGTTCTGCTTTTCATCGAGGGATGTCCATTATAAGATTGTAAAAATTACAGAAGTTGAATTTTATTTTAAATGTACAAAATAGACATTTTTAGGCACTAAAATAGTAAAATTGGTTCTAAAATAGGCATTTTAGGGCAGTATAAGACTCTATAAATGTAAGCGATTTTCATGAAACGTCCACATATTTAAACATTTTCATGTTATTTCACAAGGAACAAAAGAGGCATTTGCCTTAAAATCCCAGGTCTATTCAAAAGGCACCATTCTGACACATAATAAACATTCCTGTTTTGGCTACGTTGGTGCACTCATGCGACAGCAGTGTGAGAGACACTGCACAATATAAAAAAATTACCCACAATAAATATAATAATAATCTACTCTTATGCAATTCAACGGTCCTTCGCGAGACATCGGTTATACTCGGCGATGTTCGTCTCTCACAGTGTAAACTTTCATGAAGAGTACAAAATTAGGAAAACCGTTTCTTTATTATATAAGGCCTAAGCGAAATGAACACAATGAACAAATATTATAATTTTATTTTTATAGTTCTGAACCACAAACATTTTTAATAAACTGCCAGTGTTAATTTCTTAAAAATCCTAGAGTCAGTTAATAATGGCGGGCGAAGCCGCGGGCACCAGCTATAATATAGTGATAGTTTAACCCAGGAAGTATCGCGGACAATAAAAATCCAAACAAACCACTCCTTCCCTTGATAAATTATATAATTTTGGAAAATTAGGCCTACACTGAATTTATCAAATCAAATTCATCTGTCAACAAACAGTGGAGAAAGAATATGTATTATGTGTTCAAAGGTAGGTTTGAAACTGCTTAATCGAATCTGAGATCGTTTTCCCAGGCGGCGCTTTCGAATCATGGAATGTACTCTAAAGCCGGAATTTCAGCTGTTTCATTAATTATTAACGATTTAATTTATGAATAATTCGCGTGCAAATGTTAATAAATATAATGCTTTAATAATTCCGGAGTGCGCGGGCAAAGAGAGTTAAGTCCACTTTCTTGTTACTGAGTATTACAGTGACTTAACACACTATACCAGCCCAACATAGCTTTAGAGATGGATAAACCCATGAGGCACACATCCATAACTACCGTACAATTTTGAATATGACTTACTGGACTTAACAGAAATGTAGAGAGCATTTTTATCTATAACTCTATGGACATATCTCAATTTTTTAGGATGGTGGACTTAACCTTCTTTGCCCGCGCACCCCGGAATTATTATACTCTTAATTTTTAATTTTTCAATTAATTATCGTGGGCGAAGCCGCGGGCACCTGCTAGTAAAAATACAAAATAGCATTCCAAGCAAAATAAAATAAAAATATTCCTACCGATTTATCCTGTACGAGCAAGCTTCCCTGCGTATACCGCATCACCAGAAATGTTCATTTGAAGATCTACCATCAACAGATATTGCACGTGGTTGACACTCGGCACTTCTTCAATTTGAACTGTCTCCAGTTGACGCTGCCTAAGTACTAAGTCCTCCAGAAGATGCTGACCTAGTCGCATTTTTTTCCCTCCCTCACTCTTCCCTGCTCCCCCCACCCAAAAAAAAAAACAAGAAAGGGGCGTTTCTGCGAACTGTCACATTAAAGTCATAAATAGATCAACGCTGAGAAGTTTTCCCGCCATTTCAACAGTATGACACCTGCTAGGGATAATGACCTTGCATCTCACACGTGTACTAAGTAGCCAATTTCTGTTTCATATTACTATATAGGGCAAGGCATTTAATATTTATTTTTATTATTATAATTAGACTTCGGACTTTAGGTCGCTATAAATGCTGTTTTAGGTACCTAAAACAGGGTCTAAAAATTGTAAAGTAGGTTCTAAAATCGTAAAATAGTCTCTTATAAAATCGTTAAGTTGCCAATTATCTGAAATATCTAAAGTACAATGCAGAATATTATATTTATTGAAATCACCATTAATCAATATTCATGATAATACACCGATATAGGCCTATGGAACACAGAATTTAAAAAATTAAGATTCCATTTAATTTTGTTTTTATTTTTCAGTGACTAATAAAATAACCAGCCAATTTTCTTTCAAAAAGAAAACATTTCAGTTGCCAAAGGTAGGAATAATTCTTCTAACTTTGTGAATTCCAACACAAACGCAAAATACGGTGGTTCTTGTGGTATATAGTAGCAAGTTATTGTTTCTCAGAACTTGGGCTAAGCCAGGTATGTTGGTCTTTGTACTACAAATTGTAACCAGCTAATTGGGAAGGTTTCAGGTAAACAAAATACCGTTATTTGCACCATACAAATAAGTCTCTTTCAGTCTTAAGACTGAAACTGTATCAACCTATATATGAAGTGGATTTATTATAAACTAGCAGGTGCCCGCGGCTTTGCCCACGATAGTTAATTGAAAAATTAAAGTATAATAATTATTAAAGGATTATATTTATTAACACTTGCACGCGAATCATTCATAAAAAAACCCCATTAATAATTAATGAAACAGCTAAAATTCCTGCTTTAGAGACAAATTCCATGTTATGAAAGCACCAAGTGGGAAAACGATCTTAGATTCCATTATGCAGTCCCAAAGCCACCTGTAAACACTGATAATACGTATTGTTTGTCAACTGTTTGTTGACAGAAGAATATGATGTGAATTTTATTTGATAAATTCAGTGTAATTTTCAGAAATTATATAATTTTTCAAGGGAAGGAGTTATTTTGTTTGAATTTTTATTGTCCGCGATACTGCCATTATCAATTGACTCCAGGATTTTTAAGAAATTTACACTGGCAGATTATTAAAAATGTTTGTGGTTCAGAGCTATGAAAATTGTAAGTAAAAATAAAATTAGAATATTTGTTCATTGTGTTCATTGCACTTAGGACTTATATAATAAAGAAACGGTTTTCCTCATTTTGTACTCTTCGTGAAAGTTTTAGACTGCGAGAGACGAACATCGCCGAGTATACCCGATGTTTCACGAAGTGGGCGAGCTATTTAGGGCCGTTGAATTGTATAAGAGTAGATAGCAGATGACAAGCCCTATGTCCTTCAACTGCATAGATACGCGGTCCAATCAGAGACGGCGAGACGGAGGGAAGACTCTTACTGCAAGCGGTAGTCTTTTAGCCCGTACACGTGATTGGCGGTGAAGGAAAAGGCTTCTCATATGAAAAATACTGTAGTTGCATCAAAACTAAGGCAGTGGTCAAGTAATGACGAATGTTTTACAATAGACGGGAAAGTAGTAACGTTTTAAGTGTGTAACAAAACTATAGGGTGTTCCATGAAGTCAACATTTACATAGTACACTGCACACAAATAATAAATACCGTGTATCTTAACAGGTACCAAAAACTCGAATGGGACAATCGGGTTCAAAAATTGAGTTTTCAGGGCACGAGGACAACAGGATTTGCTACAATACATATTTCTCCACGATCTCCATATTATTTTTACTGGGGGGTTTAATTTGATTGAATAATATATTTTTTAATGCCCACTTTTAAAGAAACATATTTAAATCCTTTAAAAAAAGAGAGACCTTTCCAAAACTCAAGACTTTCTTTGAAAAATTAGACTTCGTAAAAGAATCGTTCTAAAAACGAAAATTTCTTTTAAAAATTCGTGCTTTCTCGCGAGTGTAAAACAATATTTCGGCCTAAAGTGGTTTTCACAATACATGGATACATGGCTAATATTGTTCGGGGGACTTTTGAATGATGATTAAAAATAACTTTAAACTTTTCCCTACAACTTTGTCGCTGGAAGTTTTTAAATGGACCTATTAGAACGAAATTTAGCCAGCGACGACATTTTTCAGTGCAAAAATGAAAAATACTCTCACTTTGTCTGACAATTTATTTTTTTGTAATCACAATTTTTAAAATATTGGTAAATTCTAAGAATCAGCATTGCCTATAAGAACAAACGAATAATTGAGATTTTTTTCATCACAATTGTTTCAATCTTACTGTATGTTTTACTGTTCGGAACGAAAAATATGTTAAAATTTTCGAGTAAACAAAAAATCCCAATTTTTATTATTTAAACAAAAGGAAACGAAAATATAACCTTATCGAGTCTACCATCATGTTGTTCATAAAATTTCATAGAGAAATGCATGTTTTTATTTAACTTTGGTCATATTGTGAAAATAGACATATCTGGCAACAGCGCACGGATTCTCCATAAGAGCTGTAGTGCCTTCACGATGTGAAAAGGACAATAGAATTGTTTGAAACAAATTAGTTTCATTTTGTTAATGATAATAATGAGAATAATGAGAATAGAGGAGCAAAGAAGTCTATGGACGACACTCATTAGAAGAAGGGCCAGACTAGTGGGGCACATTATGAGGCATCCAGGCTTGGTCAACACTATATTAGAAGGAACAATAGAGGGGGAAAATTGTAAGGGAAGACCACGATTAGAATATGCAAAACAGATTATTGACGATTTTGGTTGTAAAAAATACGTAGACATGAAGATAGGAAGAACTGGAGAATTGCATCAAACCAGTTGTAAAACTGATGACTACAGAGAGAATGATAATATCCACAATTCGCGAATCCATAAGCCCATCATAGATTTTTTTTTAATAATTAGGTCGAAAAATCTGGGTCCTACTGTAGCAATAGATGTCTCTTCAAGACACATTCCCAAACACAGAATGCGCACGTAAGCGATGGCTATGATGACATCCGAACTCAATTAACAAGTGTTTTTGCTTGTGTGGCATTTCTCAGGTATTTATGTTACATACAAACCACGACCAAACAGATTCCTCCCGCAAGATGATGAAATTAGCCTATGTTGCAGCATTTACTGTACTGACTTCCGCATTCTGGGTTCGATCCCCAGCACATCATGGGATTTTTCTGAGGGAGATCTTGAACGGGATTCACCAAACTTCATGATTAGTGCTAGAGAACATACAGATCTAACAGTTTCTTTCCTTCTTTATCTTAGTTTTGCCTCTCCCTTTTAGGTACATTGAAGCAACCCAAGCCGCCCAGGTCTTACAGGGCCGCGACCTGTCGGGAGAGGGATTATCTTTGGATCACATACATACTTTTGTGACCAGAAACGGACATGGAGGGCCTTCCCGGATGAGTGATCAGCCCAATGTCGGGGCCACCTCCGAGACAACACGCACACATAGGACGAGACACACCATTCACACACACGCGTAAGTGATTAATTCTGTTACATTAACTTTACACTAAAATGTGAACAATAATTATCATTGAAGAGGTGTAGGTTTGTAAAAAGGTCCACCTTATACCCTCAAGTAGAGTATTTTACAGTTTGTCTCGCCTAACTTAGTATTGGTTTAATTTAAAATCAGCAGGTGCACGCGATAATTAATTAAAACATTTCAATTGAAGAGCAAAATAATTAATAAACTATTCACAATTAAAGAGCAGAAGCTAATGGTTTTGGAGAGCATTACACGATTAGAAAGCGCCGCTTGGGAAAAACGACCACGTATTACAGTTCCCCTGGTCCAGAATAACCCTGCATAGTGAGTTCCGTCCAAGTCGTTCGAAGATTTCCTATTTACGCCTACATTCATTCAGAGGCGTAACGAGGCCCCCCCCCCCATTGATTTAAAAAAAGGAAAATTGTACAATTTTTTTAAGTCTGCTTATAAATTACTTAATACGAGTATAAAGCGTGGGAAGCTTAAAACTCGTTACTGTGCATCTTAATTTTTTTAATTTTCCGGGGGAGGACCCCCGAGCACCCCTCTCCCATACCCCCCAGACGTTATAACCCCCCCCCTTTGGTCGGCCTGGTTACGCCTATGAATTCATTATCCCTCTTCCGTCCACCCGTATGTAAAAAAAAAGTGTGCGTCCCATAACATCTACTCTTATACAATTCAACGGCCCTAAATAGCGTGCTTGCTCGCTCGCCCGCTTCGTGAGACATCGGGTATACTCGGCGATGTTCGTCTCTCGCAGTGTAAACTTTCATGACGACTACAAAATTAGGTAAACCGTTTCTTTATTATATAAGGCCTAAGTGAAATGAACACGAACAAATATTCTAATTTTATTTTTACTTACAATTTTCATAGCTCTGAACCACAAACATTTTTAATAATCTACCAGTGTAAATTTCTTAAAAAATCCTGGTGTCAATGAATAATGGCGGGCGAAGCACCGGGGGCACCAGCAGTAAAATATTGACGGTTTTACTCTTGAAATATCGCTGATAATAATCCAAACAAACCATTCCTTTCCTTGAAACATTATATAATTTCTGAAAATTACAATGAATTGATAAAATAAAATTCACATCATATTCATGTCAATAAACAGTCGAGAAACAATACGTATTATGTGTTCACAGGTTTCTTTGGAACTGCATAATCGATTCTGATATAGTTTTCCCAGGGGGCGCTTTCATATCGTGGAATGTACTCTAAAGCAGGAATTTTAGCTGTTTCATTAATATTATTAGTGGCTTAGTTTATGAATGATTCGCGTGCAAGTGTTAATAAATATAATGCTTTAATAATTATTATACTCTTAATTTTTAATTGAATTATCGTGGGCGAAGCCACGGGCACCTCCTAGTTATAAACAAATGAATCCAACAAAGCATGGCCACCTGCAAATTTTACAATTGATATATAATGAAATATTTACTTCGATAGCGCAAAAAAATTCACGTTTTCTGCCAGTTTTTCAGTCATAACTCGCGAACGAAAGCGAAAATAAGAAATCCGGCTTCGAGGTGCATTTGGATACCCTTCAGTCTACCTACGTTAAAAATTTCAGATCTTTGCGTGCAGTAGATTTGGCCAGGCATCGCGCACTGACAAATACTTCCTATTATATAGACACAGCTTGTTTGCTGCTGTTTATCTGTTGCGCGTGCGATAACAATCGATATCGGATTTGCCTCGTTAGAAATCGATAATTGAATAGCAACAGCAATCTTTTATTAAACGCCAGTTCTTTAAAATATGATGATATGAAACGCGCAGGACTGAATTTATCTGAAATTAAACGAATCGACGTAGGAGTTCGTATGATAGCTTCCAGGACTTCAATTCCATCTATAAATAGAATTATAATGCGATTAAATCCAGAATTTCAGCCAACGTACAATAATTTTTGTTGCCATGGTGATTGTCTTGGTAACGGGAACATTTGAGCTTCGTTACTGCGAAGTGAGCTGTATTGCGTACTTCATGTTTTCGCTTTATACCTGTCCCTGTGGAATATTCTATACCAGTGATATACAAAACTTTTCAGTTTGTGGGCCCTATGAAAGAAAATAAGCCCTTCTGTACTAAAACACAAATATGTAGATGACCAATGCTGGGTTTAATGTTTGTTAATTTCATCAATCGGTTTTATCAACAAGGTTTAAACGTTGGGTTGGGTTCAAAATTGAGCTTTTTCGTGTTATTCCTATCAATAAATCTTAATATCTGATTAAACTTGAGTTTATCTCGACTAGAACTCACCTGCTCCCTGTTTGTATCATCGCCCATCAGATAGACATCATCAGTTTAGCTAAAATCGTGTTATTGCCATTTAATTCTAGGCCTACCTTGTTTTCCTGAACTTTCCTAAAGGCACATTCCAAAGCGAAATTAGAAAGTAAAGGTGATAGTGCATCTCCTTGTTTCAAGCTGCTTCTAATGGTAAACCTATCTGATATAAGTTTCCCTACCCTGACTCTGCTATAGGTTTCATTTATACACATTTTGATCAGCCTAACTAACTTCTTTGGTATCCCAAACTCAATGAGGATATTGTACAGTTTTTCTCGCCTAACTGAATCATATATGCTTTTTTAAAATCTATGTATAGCTGGTGAACAGGCTTATTATATTCCCACTTTTTCTCCAAGACTTGGCGAATACAAAATATATGATAAATGGTTGATCTATTTCGCCTAAATCCACATTGGTGATCTCCTATGATTTCGTCTGCATATGGGGTTAATGAATTGAATACGGTCGACAGCTCAAATATTAGATTAGATTTCATTTCAAAATAGAAATAACTTTATTTATTTGCCTAGTCGTTATATCCGCAATAGAGATTTAGTTAACTACAGTATTTTTCATATGAGAAGCCTTTTCCTTCACCGCCAATCACGTGTACGGGCTAAACGACTACCGCTTGCAATAAGAGTCTTCCCTCCGTCTCGCCGTCTCTGATTGGACCGTGTATCTATGCAAGTTGAAGGACATAGGGCTTGTCATCTGCAAAGCACTGTAGTGTTTCATTTCATCAAAGGTTTATGTTTTAGAATTTTGTACTTCACAAACAATGTATTCTGTATATTTTTCGTTGATCGCCGGTGTTCGCGTTATTAAAGATTGCTTTCATTCCGACTGTTTGTTTATCGAGCCTTCAACACATAGCCCGCATTTGCGGCTAACTTTAGAGTGTGAAGTGGCAAGTGGAGGTCAGGGTAAGATCATCATCACTAGGGTTCGGATGTTTATGACATGAAAAGTGGAAAATATGACTGCAAATATGACTTTAAAAATGACTAAATATGACCTGCTAAAAGAACGTATTTCCTAAAAATGAATCTTCCAATTTAAAACGTTTAATGACACTAAATTATTATATCACATTAATTCAATCGGGTAAAAACTTTTCAAACAGTTTTACAGGTGATTTACAGTTTTACTTGTAAAGAACTTCTAATCTGTTAATGTTTCCAGATACCACTGCAAATGTGAACTGAAAGTATTTTTAAAAACTTGTCTATTGGAAGCTGTTAACAACAAGGAGGAAAAGGTAATTGTGCTATTACTTGTTATTGTCCCTTCACATTTCAGTTACAGTAGAACCAAAATATTCGTGACCTTTCCTCGAAAAAAAAATAAAAGTCCACAATTTAGTGAACATACTGCATAATTTTGCTCTATTGCCAAATTTATAACTGAAATATGACGTTTTATTACAAATATGAACGCAATATGACCAAGACCATGAAAATTACAAAAATATAACTTTATATGCAAAATAAAAAACAGTCCGATTAGGATAACAAATGTGCAATCGTGTTTAATTTGTGTTTGCTAGTAAAATTATTATTTTATTATACGAAATGTCAAAATAACATTTTTTCACAAATGTCAATTAACCAGATGTGATAGAGAAAAACGAAATGCATTTTCGAAATCAGCACAGCGAAGTTAATCAAACACACTTATTTTAGTATTTACCGCAGAAATTTTTTTTTTTTTTTTTTTTTTGCAGATTAGTGTTACTTGCTTGATACACTCTGGATTCCGAGGGCCCCAACATCCGGCAGACCTCAATGTATACAGAGAGTTATCAATGTTTATATCCAGGGAAGGTCTAGGGGAGATTTCCATTTGTGGGGTAGATTAAGAAAATTATCACGTTTGGAGCATCGAGTACAGGAAGCCCTTCCCTTCACAGCAAGTATATAAACTCAAGTTATTTTTAAGGAGACGTATTCTACAACAGGACTACTGGCAAGGGACTACTGTAAGTTGTATTTATAATCATTAGGGGGCGGATTTCTATGAAATGTCATATTTTCCCCCTTTGCATTATTTCAGGTTTCCGACTAATTTAAACCCGATTCCAAGCATCCTGGAGAAAATTGAACGGCTTTTATTGTGCATATAACTGCATATTTAGGAAAATTTCAATTATTGTAGGATATTTAGTAAGAATATGCATACTTAGGTCATATTTTTGGCATATTTGTGTGCATATTAAATAAATTTTGAAGTTTCATATCATATTTTGTAAATTTTGCATTATAATGATAATTTTTTAGAACTTACAGATATTTTAAATGAGTAACACTATATTTTAATAAAATGTATTGTAATGAAACTTTTAAAAAATGTACACAATGTGTAAGTGGTAAAGTCATATTTTAAGTTTTATTGGTCATATTTTAATGTTTCTTACGTCATAAATGCATGCATATATCCTATCTTTTACGTCATAGAAATACGCCCCCTAATAATCATCTATCTATACAAGTAAATCATCTTAATACTTCTGATCGCTTAATTGCATCAAGTTGTTCAGTTACTCAACGGTAATTGGGAACTCAAACTTTAGAAAGCCAGTGCAGATTACGCGATACACTACCTACATATTCCTTCACATATGCTTATCAAAGTAGACCTTTGTTCTTCCGTAAGCCCTGCTTAATGAATCGATCTGGAGCTTAACTCGGAAATCTTTCTTTAGCCTTCTTTCTTTACCTTAGTTTTCCCTCTCCCTTTTAGGTACATTTAAGCGACCCAAGCCGCTCGGGCCTTACAGGGCCGCGACCTGCCGGGAGAGGGATTATCTCTGTATCACATACATACTTTCTTGACCAGACAAGGACATGAAGGGCCTCCCCGGATGAGTGTAAGTCGGAAATGGATTACAAAAATAACTTATTTTCTGCATATCATAATTGCAATCATCGCTGATTAAGCAAAAGCATTCTGGCACTTTGATACATCAGTTTACTTGATTTTATTAGGTGCCAGAATGGTACTTTCTGGGGTTGTGTAGTGGACGGGAAAATGTCTGTCCGTCTGTCTGTACGCGTGATAATTCAAATACGCTTCATCGGATTTTAATGAAACTTGGTATACACATTTATAACGTCCATGGGAAGAAGCCTATTGACATTGGACCAAGTCGGTTGACCGGTAACGGAGTAATTCCAAATTTATTGCCTATTTTATGGTAATATTTTAGAAATAATTTATCATCAGTTATCATGGCAATATATGGTTTTACAGTGTTCATATACGTATTTGGTAATTGGAATACAGTTAGCTATGACAAATAACACAACCCACATATTCCTTCGCGTACGATTATCAAACTAGACCTTTGTTCTTCCGTAAGCCCTGCTTCATTAGGCCTAAATAATAAAAATAACTTATTTTCTGCATATCATAATTGCAATTATCACTGATTAAACAAAAGCATTCTGGCACTCTGTTACATCAGTTGAGTAGAAAGCTGCAGACCTTCAGAAATGAAAGTTGTTTGTGTGGTTATATTTATACCCACGTCAGGAAATCTTCAGGAATGTGAAAGCTGTTTTGAAAGGGGTTACAGACAGCACTATATAAACCAGCCGAGTCTCATACAGCTCATCAGTTCTCTCCTTACGTGCTGGATGATATGTTAGAGAGCCCGGATTTTTATGTAATACCAAGAAATCATGTAATTATTAGTCAACTACTATTTTTAATTAACAACTAGGCCTACAGTAAAAACAATCCTAGCTTTGTTTAAACAAACGGTGCAAAATATGTTGCACACACTTTCTCACATATGCTTATTATTAGGGGGCGGATTTTTATGACATGTCATATTTTTCCCCTTTGCATTATTTCAGGTTTCCGACTAATTTAAACCCGATTCCAAGCATCTTGGTGAAAATGGAACGGCTTTTACTGTGCATATAACTGCATATTTAGGAAATTTTCAACTATTGTAGCATATTTAGTATGAATATGCATATTTAGGTCATATTTTTGACATATTTGTGTGCATATTAAAGAAATTTTGAAGTTTCATATCATATTTTGTAAATTTTGCATTATAATGACACTTTTTGAGAATTTACAGACATTTTAAATAATTAACATTATATTTGAATAAAATGAATTGTAATGAAACTTAAACAAAATATACACAATGTATAAGTGGTAAAGTCAAATTTTTAATTTTATTGGTCATAAATGCATGCATATATCCTATTTTTTAGGTCATAGAAATCCGCCCCTACTTATTATGATTTGTATTACTTAGATTTTTAGGTTGACGAAAGAAACCGGTGTGTGCTTACTTACTCAATGGCAATAGACAATTCCTAAGCAAGCTAATTGAATATTACCTATTTTATAAAACCGGAAGGTTCATTGCTGAATCTATTGGATGAGTCCGCTAAAGTGTATGCCTACGTGATGTATACAATTTTTTATAGTAAAAGCTATGCAAATTATATGAAATGAAATAAAAATACCGTATAATTAATTATAAAGGGCATAGTCAGCCATTTGTTGACGCCATATTCTCACAGCCGCCTGAATCCAACGCTATGAACCAATACGAAATGCGGATGTAGATGGCAGTGCGGGTTTCTTATGAATAATATAGCTATGTTGTCTTAGGCCTATATTTCTTAGATTATTAAGTGTTTTGTAAAAAACGTAGTAAATGTCTGATTACCTAAATAAACAATGTTGCCTTATATTTGTTGTTTTATGGTCAAGTATTTTGTTTCAACATTTGTTACAGTTGGTATGACTCGTCACTGCCATCTGGATTTTTCAGTTGCCATGACGACTTTACCGGCCTAGTACGGTAAAAATTACTTTACCGGCCTAGGTTCGTAAAGTGTTACTTTTCGGCGTGTTCTAAGTTCGACAAGCAGCTGTTTTTTGGAGCGTGTACTAAAACAAATCGGGTGCGTGGAACGCCACGCGACAGAAGTAAAACTTGGATTCTTTAAAATTATTTAATTTTTTTCAATTTTGGATTATTGGATTTTTAAAATTTTGGATTGTTGGACCTTTTTAATTTGGGGTTTATTGACTTTAAGTTTGGATTTTTTAAGTTTTAATTTTTTTTTAGATCTTTGAATTTTATTTAATTATGAAATTTTCGATTTTTAAATTTTGGTTTTTCGATATTTTAACTATGGATTTTTAAATTATTTAAATTTTGTGTCTTTGAGTTTTTTAAATTTTGGATCTCTGAATTTTTAATTTTGGAATTTTGGATTTGTTAATCTTTGGATCCCTGAATTTTTATATTTTTTAATTTTGGATTGTTTTATTTTTAGAATTTTAAAATTTCGATTTCGGTTTTTAATTTTTTAATTTTGGATTTTTTAATTCTTTTAATTTTATTGAGTTTTTTCTGTGCAGTATGTCACTTCAAAATAAGTTATTAATTCACGAAATATCCACTGATATACAGTAGAAGGATATTAACACAGAAATCAACTGCTTTATTTTAACTATAAAAAAACATGCTCTTAATAATGAGGATCAAAGATTATAGAATTATTGAGGTCACTGGCCTCTCTGTCTACACAATGAACTAAACAAGCAATATCTATAAATAGCCACAAATGCCACATAGAGAGAAATAAAGAAACTATAAAGAACCATCATTCCAGTTATGTGACATATGTTACGTCGTCAGGGGATGAAAAACAGACAGTTGCAGAGTTAACAGCTGTCGAAATCGCTTGTCTTTTGTTTTATTTAATCCATAAACATGAGTAAGCGCGTGCGAATCTTTCTTTGGTTGTGTTTTGTTCAACTGCCGATATCTATGATAATATTATAGGAGAAAATTCCTTTAACACTGGGACTTGAACCCAGGACCTTTGGCTATCCATGCCAATGCTCTTACCAACTGAGCTATGCCAGAGTTCAATTCACAGCGCCAGATAGGACCTCTTTCCTATGACTGACTGCCCTTAATGGTCTACCTCACGGATAGCCAAAGGTCCTGGGATCAAGTCCCAGTGTCAGAGGAATTTTTCTCCTATAATATTATCATGTAATGTCCAACAGAGACAATAATCTGTGGTTCATGAATACATATGCATATGTCTATGCCGATTCTGGTTTATGGACGAAATTTGTATTGCTGAAAGATATATTTATGTCATGATTTGTAAATGATTGTGGGTACGCGACAATAGTGGTAGTAGGAATAATAGTATTTCTACTAGTTAAAATGAAGGAAATGGTTGATTATTAATGTTTTCAAAGGGGCTCAGCCCGTAAAATTGACAGATAGTTATGTTAAAAAAGGTTTACGATTTTTATTTACTCAATGGCAATAGACAATTCCTAATCAAGCTAAAGGAATATTATCTATTTTATGGAACCCGAAGTTCCATTGCCATGCTTACCTGAGTCCACCATTCAACCCTATTCTGTGCTAACTCCATCCAACCTTCCCTCGCAAATCCTACTTCCCTTAAATCTATCCTAATATTGTCCTCCCACCTGTGTCTAGGTCTTCCAAGTGGAATTTTCCCTTTGGGTCTCCCAGTCAATATTTTTGAGATATATCTTTCCTCTCCATGTCCAGCCCATTTTATCCTCCGTGATTCAATTACCCTTACTATAAGAGGTAAAGGTTATGAATAGAGACCGGATTTTAAAGGGAAAATTTTCACCCAAAAAAGGACGAAAAAAGGGAAAATTATTGCCAAAAAAAGGTGGGAAAAAAGGGAAAATTATTGCCAAAAAAGGTAAGAAAAAAGGGATATAAAAGTAAGAGAGCCTAAAAATTCAGCAGAGAGATACATGTTTGTTTTATGTAAAGCCTTTGCTTGCCTTACAGCTGCTGATTCTGTAACATCTAATGACTGAAGAAATTTTTTGATCTTGTTGAAATTCTCACAAAGGAAAATAACACACGAAATCCACGTTCCCCACCTTGTTATAATGGGAAACTTAGGCAATGGCAAGCCTGTAATTTCCCTGTAACGCTTTATTCTGCTGGGAGGAATTATTTTCTCAATGGTGAATCAGTGAAAACAATTTTTAATGTTTTCATATTACCAAATACTGGGTAATTTACGAATTTTTAAAAATAAATTAGCAAAAAAGGTACTGGAAAGGGAAAGTTCCTAAAAAAAAAGGGATATGAGCCTAAAAAAGGGAAAAAAGGGACGTTAAAACTAGGTCATTTGTAGTTTAAACTTACTCAGTAATGTCCTGTTCAATTTTATCACGTTTTGTGATGAAATATAAAAAAAGGAATTCCCTTTAAAATCCGGTCTCTAGTTATGAAGCTCGTCATTATGCAGTTTGGAGTTTGTTTACGATCCAAAATAACATAAACGAATTTTACCGTCCCAGAATCGGTCTGTTTAGAAACTCACTGAACCAAAAAAAATTTGAAAGAATTTTATGACGGTTCTCTTATCACTGAATATTGGGTGCTAGTCTTTTCACAATATAAGTTACTAAAATTAGCATTTTATGACCCAAAACAAATTATCCCGTGTCGGTCCCTCTCAAGAGGGACACCACCTATCTAATCGCAAGGCCTTGTAATAGCCTGGCTTACAATGTGCTAAAACTTCAATGCTTATGTAGTACCACGCATTTATTAAGTACCGGTACCTTATGAGACTGTGTGGTTGACGGGAAAATGTCCGTGTCTCTCTACGCGCGATAACTCAAATACGCTTTATCGGATTTTCATGAAACTTGGTATACGTATTTATAACGGCCATAGGAAGAAGCCTATTGATATTGGACCAAATCGGTTGACTAGTATTGAAGTAATGCCCAATTTAGCGCCTATTTTGTGGTAATATATTAGAAAGGCGCGATAACTCAAATTCGCTTGATCCGATTTTCATGAAACTTGGTATACGCATTTATAACGCCCCTAGGAAGAAGCCTATTGATATTGGACCAAATCGGTTGACTGGCATTGAAGTAATGCCCAATTTAGCGCCTATTTTGTGGTAATATATTAAAAATAAAGAATTTATCAAATGCAAATCAGTTCTCATGGCAACATATTGTTTTACAGTGTACGGCTTTGGAAGTTACAATATAGTTAGCTTTGACAAATAACACTATTTTTCACATTTGCTTCAAACTAGACCTTTGTTCGTCTAAAAGCCCTGGTAAATGAATTGATTTCGGTTCACTTAAGATTTCCTTTGCCGAGACAATAGAGTACAAAATGACAAAATGCAATGATATATTTTATCTTACATAATAATATACTGGCAACAGTCAGCAAGATGAAAAATGCAGACAAGATATTTAAAAATATTATAATTATTGTAACTTTATCTATTTTACCTGAAAAACAGTTTAGCAATTTTAGTTTTTAACGATTTATTTAGCCATTTTTAGGTTTTATAAGATTTGACTTTGTGTCTTCCATGACAACGAAACGGATAATTGGACCACATTCTGCAGAAACGAACCAACCCTTAAATTAAAAAAAAAAAGAAAAAAAGAAGAGTAGATGCTAAATGATTGCTACTGAACTATAGATCTATGTTGTGCAAACCAACCAACCCCCCTCTTCCATTTATATGCCATCTATGGAGCAAGCAAAAACACATTGAAAAGATCCAGGTGGTTTTTTATTTAACTTTAAATGCCTGCTTTTAGCTTAAAAATCATGTGGATTTGCTCCTTTCTGCAATATGTGGTCCAATTATGTTAAAATATAACTGTCAGCTAGCAAGGAACAAAATAGTTTAAAACCGAAGAATCCAGGCCCTGGTGATGATGTTACCCACTAGAACCAAATTATCTGGACGTCTGGCTTGGATCCTGTATCAGCTGTCATTTAGAAACTCTTTCCTAATAAAAATGCATTTCTTTAATCTAGAGGTCATGTTTAGGATTTACCTACAAGTTGGCAATGTCTATGCAGCATCAATAAAAAGATGACATGTCATTAGAATCCGGGCCCTGGTGATTACTGAACAAAGCAGTAGTTTGATCAGGGTTGCCAGATCAGAAACGTAGAACGGTCGTACCAATATTCGAAAATAGTCGTATTCTAGTCAAAACTGTCGTATACTTTGTAATTTTTCAGTGTAATGAACGTATTGCGTTAATAATAATAATAATAATAATAATAATAATAATAATTCATAATCGGAATTTTACACCTTACATAAATGTCATGCAATTGTTAATAAATCATCTTATTTGTAAATGATTAGACGTGTTTCATTATCTTCCGATGTTGTAAATTTGATAATATACAATAAAATTAAATAAACAGTAGTTGCCACAGTGTTGTAATTATTGCAAAAGGAACAGGACTGCTTTCCATTCATATTGATTTTTAGTTACATGCTTACAAAAAAACCCATGAATAAACAAACAAGCTGTATTTTATATATATATAAATTTAAAATTATACAGTAAACTGGTTAAAAAATATAAAACTATGTTAAAAATAGTCGTACAAATAGGCGTACGACTCATTGTTGCGTCGTACGACGTACAAATGTATGAAATAATCGTATGTGTACGACTATAGTCGTACGTATGGCAACCCTGAGTTTGATCATCATTTGCCGGTAGAGACTTGTTCTTTTCAAGTCTCTTCAAGTCCTAACGTGTTATGCATTGACCAGCCAACACGACTGCTGAAGTACAGTTGGTGTCATTTTAAGAAGGCCTCGTCCCAAATCATCGTCTGTCTACAAAATAATAAAAATAGCATTGTTCCCTAACCCGAACATCTGCACCGACAGGTGCTCTTGCAGTCGCGTCAATTTCCCCAGTATTGCCGCTGTCATTCACTACTACTAAAGTAAAGTAGTACGTATTTGGCAACATTGTACTGGACTGCAGACAAGTGTGAATACGCCTAATTACCTTTCTATTCACCGATTGACAAATCGAAGAGGATTAGGGTGGCAGCAGGTAGAAGCAGTTCTTGGAAAAAGAGTCTTTAAGAAGTGACACCCACTCTACTTAACTGATCACTTACTCTTACTACTATTGAAAATTTAATTTTTAGTTTTATGGCAAATATTTTATTTTAGAAGTAACTATATATATTTATATATCCCTATACAGGCCATGGAGGCTCAGAGGGTTCCAGGAGGTTGAGGCTCCCAGATTTTTGGACATTCGGCATATGAAGGTGGTAAGGTTGTCAGCCTTACGCACCGGCCGCCTTTACCCCCAGGGTACTCATTTCCGTTAGAGGCTGAGTCGACCCCAGGGCCATAGTGCCACCAGAAGGATTAGGCCAATTGAAAAACTCCAACGACCTCATCGGGAATCGAACCCGAGACCTTCCGGTTTGTAGCGCTGTGCCTCTACCACTACGCTACGGCGTACCCCTAAATATATATTAACGACGGGGATATAGGCCTACTGCAACTTAGGCCTCCTGTTGTGCAGTAGTTTCCACTGGATTCGCAACTACGCATGAGTAACTGAACAACACCACCATACATGGTCAGAAGTTAAAGTTGATTTATTAAGAAAAAGATTAATATAGGCCTAAGTACAACGCAGTCAGACATACAGTCCTCTTGCCAACACAAGTTAGAATAAAAGCTTTTTTCAAATCACATGCGTATTTATACTTGCTATGAAAGGAGGAGCTTCCTGACCCATGTTTACTCAATGGGGGGGGGGGGTTCAAACAAAGGAAAATTGTATAATTTTTTTAAGTCTGCCCATAAATTACTTAATAAAAGTATAAAGCGTGGGAAGCTTAAAACTCGTTATTTTGCGTCTTAATTTTTAAAATTTTCCGGGGGAGAACCCCCGGAAGCTTAAAACTCGTAATTTTGCATCTTAATTTTTTAAATTTTCCGGGGGAGGACCCCCGAACCCCCCTCTTCCTGGGGGGTATTCCATACCCCCCAGACCCCGCGGATGTTATAACCCCCCCCATATGGTCGGCCTGGTTACGCCTATGTCCTGACCCAACAATAAAAGTATTTTCTCACCCCTCTTTGTATCATCAAGTTGTGGTTTATTTTTATCCTTTCCCACATCCACTAAATGTAAATGTTTAGTCTCAACATAACAAAGGTTATATCTCAACATAACAAAAGTTATAAGTATTATTTTATTCTGCTAATGGAACATCTCATCGGAAGTAAACAAGGGTAATGTATAATAAACATTGATAAATTGTAAATTAAAAGGGAAGGATGTCGTGGCGCCTAGGAGTCCAACATGATAGTTAACTTTAAGTAAAAGGGAGAAATCCTCTGTACGGAGTCCTCCGGAGGGACTTTAAGCTGGGGAGCCCGTGTCGCACGTAAAAGAACTCCAAGCCTAAATTAGAGTCTCTGGACAAAATTTATCGGCCCTTTTATGTTCAAGTAATACCTTAGTTTCCGGAGGGGGGGGGGTTGAGAGACGATGGGCTTACCACCTATCCCTCTGCCCTCTCTCAGAAAATAAGCGTAACAAAAATTCACTTCGATAAACATAAATCTCCACTTGGAGGCCCTTCGCCCCAACATGAGTTCATAGGATTCGAGAGAATCGGATTACAGTAGCAATTCCTTTTTTTGGTCCCATTTACTTGTAATCAATATTTTTTTTAATGTAATTTCTACTTGTAGGCTAATTTACTTCTCGAAATAAAATTGTAATTGTTACAATTTAGTAGTCATTAGTATTAGTATCATTCTCGCTTGTTATATCGTCATCTTTAATAAAAATTTACTCAATGTTTCCGAAAATATTCTGATTGATATGTTTTGTTTTTTTGTTTGTTTGTTTGTTTTGTTTGTTGATTAATGATTTGGGCTTGTGCCCAAAACAAACCAGAAACAAAGAATTTTTAGGTACTGCCATTTTGTAAAGTAATTGTAATTTTACTGATTACTTTTTGAAAAAGTAATTTGTATTGTAATTAAGTAAAATGTCTCAGCTATTTGTAATTCAGCCCAATTTTCCCATCACTGAGTCCAACATGATAATTAACTTTAAGTAAAAGGGAGAAAAACGTATATTATAATACGAAAACAGGATAATATACGACAGTCTCTTCAAATGCTAACTTGGAAATTAACTACAACACGCATGCGTATGTTGACATTTAAATTTAACTGAAGTTAATATTTAAGGGGAGATGGTAGTTATCAGTGTCAAAAAATCGATTTTTTTTTTCTTTGGCTCATGTAATAGAGCATACATTTCTGAAAATTTTGATATAAAGGTCTTATATGTTGCGTTATTATTAATAGTCCTGGAGCTTTCTAATATGGATAAAATACCATAAGGTTAGGACATGCATGCCATTTTCTTTTCGCTCTCCTGTAAAATTACATTTTTTGTACTTCAGGTGCCATTTTCGGAAAAGCTATTCATGTTAAAATAATGAAACTTTCAGGAATTTATTATAGATGGATGACAAATCTTCCTTAGTAGAATTATGGGAAAAGTCTTGACTATGCAGAATTTTTTAAGTATTTTTATTTAAATTTTTTTTGGCCGAGAATATTTCATGCAGTTTTCATGCAGTAATATTGTACATATTAGACTGATTGTGCTAGGGTAAATAGTAGTACCTATTGTTAGTAAGTTCCCAAAGTTTCACAAAAATAAGCTACAGAAATTGAATAAAGGGTACCTATGTCAAGGAAAGTAACTGTAAAACTAAATTTTCACCTATGTGTTAAAAAATTCTTTCCTACCAAACAGTGAGTTCTAGAATAACCATGCTCTGCTTATTTTAAACTACACAGTACACTTGCAAAGCATAACAAAATTCAACTAAATCTGACTGTTAACACCTGAGTTATGGGCAGACCTGGGATTTTAAGGCAAATGCCTATTTTGTTCCTTATGAAATAACATGAATTTTTTTAAAAATGTAGACGTTTCCTGATAAATCACTTACATTTATAGAGTTTTATAATGCCCTAAAATGCCTATTTGGACCTTTAGAGCCTATTTTACTATTTTAGTGCCTAAAATGCCTATTTTGTACATTTAAAATAAAATTCAACTTCACAATCTTATAATGGACATCCCTGAATGAAAAGCAGAACAGCAGAGGTGGGTTTTTCACAGAAACTTGATTATTCCATACAATTGTCGCTAAAGGAATGCTGACCGACGGGGGAAGGGGAGGATTAAGGGGGAAGGACTACTGTGTCAAGTCACCAGTGAAAGAAAATCTGTTTAAGTGAATATAGTTCGCGATGCCTAATTTTGCAGTTAATTCTGTTAAGAATAGGTATACCACGTTTCTTGCAGAAAAAAAAAAAAAAAAAAAAAAAAAAGACCATGTTACTGTTTAAGTGAATATTGTAATACTTTTCTGTCCTTCTACACATTTTAAAGCATATTTTAAGTGCCTATTTTCTCTTTAAAAAGCTTATTTACTTATTTTAAAACCCTATTTTAGGTGACTAAAACTAATTTTTTACAGCCTAAAATCCTAGGTCTAGTTATGGCTTCTTGAACATACGCTATATTTTCTATCATAGCGTTAACTACCATCTCCCCTTAAATATAAATTAAAATAGGAACGATAAGTTCCACTTGAAAGAAAAAACATGCAAGTTCTTTACTTACATAGGACAAACGAAGCGTATGAAAAGGCTGCCATCTCCAGCAAATATCCGGACAAGGCCCAGACCTGAAGCAGAGCGAGGTGGCACTTATAGCGTTGTTGCATGAAAGTGTGCCCATAAAACAATTCAATTTAATTTAATATCTAAGAATTATAACATCTTCTTTCGGCTTAGTTTGTGTGGTCTAAAAGAATTATTGTTAATAGCACAAAGAAGTCATGAGGTTAAGGATTAAAAAGGTTCACTAACATTAGCATTTGTCACAGGAGATGTTGATGCCCTTTGATCTCTCCAGACAAGCTGGAGTCCCCATTGTTCTCTGTAAATTGTCATCAATATACACAAATATCTCTTCTCTCTATATATAAAAGGCTTTGTCCTAACTGACAATGTCATAATGTAGGTGCTCACTAAGAAGGGATTTTGAAAAATTCTGATTCTAAATGCCAAAAATTAAATGTTTTTGAAAATACTTAATCCCTTTTTGCATAGAATTATCGAAACAAATTCACAGAACATATTGTTGCCAATGGTATAGGTGGGTTTGGATTAAATTAAATGGATGTTTGACAAATTAGAGAAGGTATCATTATAATTCATATTATCTATATTAATAAAAGGAACTGTCCTCGATGTCCAGGGAAATCTACTGAACGCAGAGATCTGAAATTTTAAACATAGGTGGGCTGAAGGGTCGGAAAATGAACCGCGAAGCCGGAATTTTAATTTTAGTTTTCGTTCGTTCGTGAAAAACGGGCAAAAAACGTGCATTTTTTGCGTTTTCAAAACATAAGTTTTCAGTTATACATTTCAATGTCAAATCAATTACAGTTGGCTTTGTCTATTTTTGTCACACCTTGAAAATAAAACTTTCGCGATCGCTTGAATGTTGTAAGCCCTAAATATGGTCAAACGTTGTTTTATTTGGACGAATCTCACTATACAGAGGTTTTCTGGGCCAAGAAACTCGAATCTGAGGTCGCTTTTACCAGACGATGCTATCTAATCGTGGTATGTAGTCCACGTGATTTAGGAGTTAATAAATATTATGATTTTACTATTATGCTCTTGATTTTTAATTTTTGAAATAATTATCGCGGGCGAAGCCGCGGGCACATGCTAGTAATATAATAATATCTAATCTAATATACAGTAATACAAAATCTGAGTGTGTTCGAAAACAGGGGGCTTATATATATTTTTTTTTTATATATATATATTTTTTATATAAATTTATTCTGCAGATTTACAATCTGTTCACATAAGAACATTCAGTAAATGGTATAAATGGCACAGTAATGATGTCAGAGCTGTAAAATACAACTCTTTAAGGTAAATCATTGAATAACAACTCTTTAAGGTAAGTCACTGAATCGGAATGCCAAGTCAAAAATCTTATGTCGATGTAAACGGTTGATTGAGGAACTATTGTCCAATAGATTGATGGCTAGAGAATTGGGATGATTGTTTAGGCGTTGCTGGTATCGAATGCTGTACAAGGTGATTTCTTCTTTAATAGTAGGGATGTCCAGGGCCCTATTTCATAAAAGTTACAATTTTACAGGTGACAGGTGACATATAATTGTTTTACAAGTTTACATTTTGACAATTCCGTTTTTCATAAAAGCTGACAACTTTACATAAATGTCATGACAATTTTGTAGAATTGTATGACAATTTTACATATTGTTGTTTCTCAAAACTTTTGAGTTTACAGGTAAAAGTCTGACAAATATGTCAAATTTTAGGATACCTACCATTTATGAAACATTACTTTTTGTTGACATATTTACAAGTTTACAAAAAATGTAGAATTGTCATTACAGAAGTGACAGGCAATCTTTCATATGTAGGCCAACAGAGTAGGTTATGTAAATGTGTGGCATAACTTGGCAAAGTTTTTTTTGTGATTTAAACTTTCTTGTTAATAAACTTGCTAAATTGTCTTGTTAATAATGAAAACTAGTAGTAGTGATATTGGTAGCAGTGAAAGTGATGAATAAATAGACATGAGACCTCGCAGGGTTTTTAGGCAACAGATTAACCTAACTTTCAATTTCAGTGACTTTGCATTAAAAGAGAAATATAAATCACTTATTTTCGATAGTAATAATCGATTGCTTAGGTATCACTTCAATGCTGAGATCGATTATCGCATGCGTATGAGAGCCCTCTACAATGTACTAAAGTAATCTTTAGGTGACATAAAATTGTCGTGTTTATGAAAAGGGTTCTTTTAGTTTTGACAATTTACATTAATTTGCCTGTAATGTAAGGAAAAGTTGTAATATTTATGAAAAATACAATTGTCATAACATATTGACAAATTTGTCAGATTTGACATAATTGTCGTATATGTCACACCTGTAGAGTTTTATGAAATAGGGCCCAGGTCGTGGTGTAATGTAGCATTGGAAACATACCACGGTGCGTTATCAAGTCGGCGAAGAGATTTGGATTCAAATCTTCTTAAGATGTCAATATTGGAATTGCTGGCAGTGCCCCAAAGCTGAAGTCCATATGTCCATACTGGCCTTATTATGGTCTTGTAAAGTATAACTTTATTATACAGGGATAGCTGAGATTGCTTATTTAATAACCAGTACAATTGTTGAAACTTTAGTTTGGCTTCTTTGCTTTTCGTAATAATGTGATGTCTCCAGGTTAGATGTACATCTAAATGAAAAGCAAGGTATTTTACATGCTCTACAACTGGAATTTCTTCGTTATTTATTTGTATTCTTGGGCATTTTTCTCGGCGTAAAGAAAAAGTGATATGCCGAGATTTTGAACTATTTACCTGAATGAGCCATTGATTTAGCCAGCGTTGTAATAAATCTAATAACTCTCTGGAATGCAAATGGTCTCCTTCAACATTGACAAGAAGTAATATTGTTCCTACATGTTAACAGCATAGTAGTAGTAGTAGTAGTAAATATTCTGCCTTCCGGCAGGTTTTCAAACTTGGTACGCGAATTTTGTTTTCAAAAACTGTCTATCCTCTGCTTCCTCCTTCAGCATCCAATATTTCCACTTTTCCCTTAAATCGTCCAACAGCTGAATTCTTCTTCTTCCAAGTCCAGTTGTACCCTCCAGTCTTCCTTCTACGACATCATGTAATAAGCAGTTCCTTCTGAGAATGTGCCCAACCCAGTTTGCTTTCCTCTGACGAATTGTGTGTATGATTGACTTCTTCTCACCCACTCTACTCAGAACCTCTTCGTTTGTCACCATGTCCATCCACTTTATATTTTCTATCTGTCTCCAGCACCACATTTCAAAACTTTCTAAATATTTCTTCTCTAATTTCCTCAAAGTCCATGTCTCTGATCCATACAAAGCAATACTCCAAATATAACACTTCACCAGGTTTTTACGTAGCTCTAGGTTCAGACTACTAGTTAGCAGAGTTCTCTTCTTCATAAATGCTTTCTTGGCCATGGCAATTCTTGGTCTTATCTCCTTGGTGCAATAGGCATCTTTCGTCAGTACACTTCCTAAGTATTTGAACTGGTTCACGTTCTCTAATTCTGTTAATGTTAATTTCGGAATCACACTTTACTGATAAAAGCTACTTAAATATACCAGGTATACTGTTTATAATACGCAGCATCCTGATGGAACTGCCCATGGTGGAAAAGCAGTCATTGTCCGTAATAAAATTAAAGATCATTGCCTACCTGATTATAAGACAGAGCATATACAAGCTACATCTATTATGTTAACAGAAGCATGGGGTCAATTAGCACTTACGGCTGTTTATTGCCCACCTAAACATAAGATAACGCAGCAAGATTTTTCTACATTTTATTAAATCTATTGGAATGAGATTTATAGTGGGTGGAGACTATAACGCAAAACATCAATATTGGGGTTGTCGTCTTAATACAACAAGAGGTTCAGAACTTTTTAAAACTTTGTCATAACTTAATATTCGAATAATGTCTACTGGAGAACCAACTTATTGGCCCACTGATATAAATCAAATTCCAGATCCCTTGGATTTTTTCTAATCAAAGGAGTGCCGTTAGAAAAAATGGAAATAAAAAGTAATTATGATTTAAACTCAGATCATTCTCCTGTATTAATGACTCTGGCCTCTTCTGTTATTGAATATTGTCCACCTCCAAAACTTTATAATAATTTCACTGACTGGAAATATTTTAAAGACAGAGTAAAAGAAAAATTATCACCGCTTATGCCTCTTCAAAATAGCACAGAAATCGACGAAGCCATTCAACATCTAACAACTACTATACATCAAGCTGCAAGGGATTCGACACCTCCTACTAGTAACAAACAACAAAATAAATATCCACTTAACATCATGGAAAAAATTGAAGAAAGAAGAAGGTTACTACGTATATGGCAATGCTCAACACAACCCGAGGATAGATGTGCATTTAACAGAGCTTCCCGGCAATTGAAAAGTCAATTACAGTCTTACCGAAATGAATCCTTCACCCAATACTTCCAATCATTAAGCCCGAATGTGGAATCAAACTATTCACTTTGGAAAGCAACAAGAAGACTGCAGCGACCAAAATCTTACATCCCACCCATCAGGAACAGTGACAACACCTCCCAAGGTCTCCCAAACTGGACAGAAAACTAATGTACTTAATATTGCTTAATGCAATACTGGCATTAGTTCTCTATATGTCAATATTTTATATCTACTTAATATTTATTTCATACATTTTAGATCTAATTCCCTCCATACACTCTGTACACTGGTAATAATCCTCAGAAGGTTCCTAAGCAACAGCCCTGTTACTCTTCTAAACTAAACTGGGATATGTGAGTCAGTAGGAGAATTTAAGTTGTACTGGTGTGATGCTGTGGTAGCTCTGTTGGTATATAAGAGAGTGGCACTGGGGGCTAAAGATCGTGGTTGAAATCCCACCTATGGCATTGAATTTGTCAGTCTGACTTTATCTTTCCTATTTCTAAAGTAAGTTTTTCCTACAAATTGACGTTTATTGAACTTTGTCATTAGATAGAGGTCAGTGAAATGCTTATTTCAAGTATGCAGGCAAACTTAAGTAATTACATTTTAAGTATTTTTCTGTTGGGCCATCTAATCCTACAGTCCTCCTACTTAAACAGTTAAAAGATTTCCGTACGTTTTCTGGTGTAATGATGGAGAAATAAAACTTTAGTCCTGTTAAGAGAGTAGTTGGAATTTCATTTAAATTCATTCTTTATACCGACAATTCCACTCATTCGCAGCGTGTTTTACATTGACCAATAACGTTTGGCAATTCCTCTGATATCAGGATAGTTTATCGTATAAAATGCTTCTATTCAATGCAAGGATACAATTTTATCTCATAAAACGTCAGCGCGTTTCTGGTCACGTATCACATCAATGTGTGGTGATTATTACGTCAATGATGCCATTAATCAGAATGAAAACACATTATATTATACAAAATAACTTGTTTGGAAATTTAAATAATATAAATGTGCTTTGATTAAAAACACAACTTCCAGTCGTTGCAAGCCAGTTCGTGTGCTTTTATAGCTTTTTGAAGTAAGCTACTACCAAGTATCACACATCTGTAAAAAGGTATATTCATTACTCCATTCTCTAAAAATTGTGAACGACTTCCTTGCTAGTGAACTAAAGAAACGTCCAGTCCAAGCGCTAGTGATGCCTCATTTCGATTACTGCGATATTCTGTTGACCAACTTAAACACCAGCCTTATTGACAGACTTCACCGTGCTCATAACGCTTGTGTTAGATTTATCTGTAATATCAGACGGTTTGACCACGTGACGCCATCTTTTCACACCTAGTGATGGATGCGCCTCAAAGAACGGAGTAATGATCCATTCTCTTATCTTCCATCATAACTTATCATTATCTTCCTCTCCTTATTTACACTCTCGTTTTAATCTCCTTTCGACCTCACGAACGCATAACCAAAATCTACTGCTTATTTCCTCGACATACAACATCATTCTATTCTTCATCTTTTAGTGTATCAATTCCTCGCTTTTGGAATTCGTTGCTTTGTCATATCAGGGACTGTCGAAAAGTACCACAATTTAGAAATAAGTTGAATATCCATTTTATTAATAATTAAATTTATTTTAGTTTAGTTTATCAAACTTTTAATTTTATTGTCTGTAGCATGTTTAGTTTTAATTTATAATTTATCAATTCTTGTATTGTTTGTAGTATGTAGGCCCTACTATTTACGATATGTATAGTTTTACTGGTGCAGTGGAAGAAAAGGCCTTATGGCCTTAACTTCGCCAGTATAAATAAGTAAATAAACAAATGAAATAAACGATGCCCTCCATCTTGTGATGCACACTATTGGTAGCATTGGGAACTGGGATAGATTCGGACTGTTCATTCATCTAATGTGCTGTGAACTTACGGCTGACAGAATATTGACAACAAAGTACGAAAATGGTTGTTATTTCAAAAATCCATTACATTTTATTTATGGAATAGGCCTAGTCATAATAAATTCTACTTGCGATTGCGTGTTTCATCAAATGAATTTCTCGAACTTCGTTCTTGCAATAATATTGATAAACTCGTAATCTCTCGTGGGAATACTTATAATAAAATATGTACGCAGAGAGCTCCGAGGAAAAAGGAAAAATATTCTACGTTCGCTTTTCTACGAGTATTGTTTTCTTGTATTATCCATGCAAATCATGATTTAATAATAGGATTATTATTACATTTCCAGATGCTTACCCAATATAGGACAAATGTTGGATAGATGCAAGGAGGAACCAGGAAATATGCGATGCTTCAACATATGATCTAAGTATACAATTTAAATCTCTCTCAATTTATATCTATCCTTAAATCTCGCCGGTGCCTGTGATTTCGTAAGATGTGGAAACGTTTTTAGCATTGCGAATAATGATAGCTTACAGAATTGCAGACCTTAGGATCGGGGTGTGGAAAATTATCTTTATGATAATACGGCTCTAGTCGCCGGTTCAAGCAAGGTTTTTGGGTTCTCCCCTTGTCTAACCCTTTCTGTTCCCTTAAATCTCGCCGGTGCCTGTGATTTCGTAAGATGTGGAAACGTTTTTAGCATTGCGAATAATGATAGCTTACAGAATTGCAGACCTTAGGATCGGGGTGTGGAAAATTATCTTTATGATAATACGGCTCTAGTCGCCGGTTCAAGCAAGGTTTTTGGGTTCTCCCCTTGTCTAACCCTTTCTGTTCCCTTAAATCTCGCCGGTGCCTGTGATTTCGTAAGATGTGGAAACGTTTTTAGCATTGCGAATAATGATAGCTTACAGAATTGCAGACCTTAGGATCGGGGTGTGGAAAATTATCTTTATGATAATACGGCTCTAGTCGCCGGTTCAAGCAAGGTTTTTGGGTTCTCCCCTTGTCTAACCCTTTCTGTTCCCTTAAATCTCGCCGGTGCCTGTGATTTCGTAAGATGTGGAAACGTTTTTAGCATTGCGAATAATGATAGCTTACAGAATTGCAGACCTTAGGATCGGGGTGTGGAAAATTATCTTTATGATAATACGGCTCTAGTCGCCGGTTCAAGCAAGGTTTTTGGGTTCTCCCCTTGTCTAACCCTTTCTGTTCCCTTAAATCTCGCCGGTGCCTGTGATTTCGTAAGATGTGGAAACGTTTTTAGCATTGCGAATAATGATAGCTTACAGAATTGCAGACCTTAGGATCGGGGTGCGGAAAATTATCTTTATGATAATATAGCTCTAGTCGCCGGTTCAAGCAAGGTTTGTGGGTTCTCCCCTTGTCTAACCCTTTCTGTTCCCTTAAATCTCGCCGGTGCCTGTGATTTCGTAAGATGTGGAAACGTTTTTAGCATTGCGAATAATGATAGCTTACAGAATTGCAGACCTTAGGATCGGGGTGTGGAAAATTATCTTTATGATAATACGGCTCTAGTCGCCGGTTCAAGCAAGGTTTTTGGGTTCTCCCCTTGTCTAACCCTTTCTGTTCCCTTAAATCTCGCCGGTGCCTGTGATTTCGTAAGATGTGGAAACGTTTTTAGCATTGCGAATAATGATAGCTTACAGAATTGCAGACCTTAGGATCGGGGTGCGGAAAATTATCTTTATGATAATATAGCTCTAGTCGCCGGTTCAAGCAAGGTTTTTGGGTTCTCCCCTTGTCTAACCCTTTCTGTTCCCTTAAATCTCGCCGGTGCCTGTGATTTCGTAAGATGTGGAAACGTTTTTAGCATTGCGAATAATGATAGCTTACAGAATTGCAGACCTTAGGATCGGGGTGTGGAAAATTATCTTTATGATAATATAGCTCTAGTCGCCGGTTCAAGCAAGGTTTTTGGGTTCTCCCCTTGTCTAACCCTTTCTGTTCCCTTAAATCTCGCCGGTGCCTGTGATTTCGTAAGATGTGGAAACGTTTTTACCATTGCGAATAATGATAGCTTACAGAATTGCAGACCTTAGGATCGGGGTGTGGAAAATTATCTTTATGATAATATAGCTCTAGTCGCCGGTTGTAGCAAGGTTTTTGGTTTCGGTTTTATTTTAACAGAGTTCACTCAATATTAAATTACTAATAAATTGCATTTACTTTTCACAGATCCCTCCAAAGTAAACCAAGGAAGAATCATGATGGATAAACATTGATGTGGGAAGATTATTATATGTTTTGTAATGAAATGTAATATATTATATATAATATATATATATGATCTCAAAAGTAGTTACTTCCTAAGAAGTTAGAACCATGAAAAAGTCCCAAAATCCAAACCACAAAGAAAAGGATAACCCATCAATTTTTGAAAACGTTTAACCATTCATAAGCAAGAACTAGGAATATTAATTGCTGTGAGAACTTTACCAATATAATTACCATACAAGAAATGCAAAACTTTCTTAATCAATTAGCTAACTATTTAACTAATATTTAATTTCATATTATATAAATAGTAAATAAATTTGAAAAGCCCAAATATATAGAAAAAGCAAAATGGGAAGCATGAATAGCCCTCCAAAGCGCAGATCAGTCCCCTGGCTGAAGAAGGTAGGAGAAAAAGGGAAAATTCTATGTATAAAGAAGATCAAATCCAACAAAGCTTTAATTAAGCTAAACTAGTGATATAACAAATTTGTAATGATAATTGAGAGTAAAAATATAATTATGTTTGACTAGAAAATGTATGATTTATTATATCATAAGCACCAGGCCAAAACTTCATAAATCTATATAGCCAACAACATCAAATAAGCTCCAAAAAACCATGTTAAGGTGGTCCAATTTTATATCCAACTATTCCCTAACCTGACCATAATATTGCCATAGATGTATATGTATATTCAAGTGAAGGCCTAAGAAACACTTTATGTAATTAGCTAGCTAGCACGGCTCATAACTCATTTTACAGAAATACTGTAATACCATTAGGCTCTGTATATTTCAAGTGAAAAACTTGAGAATAATATATTCATATCATATTATAATTCACTCTTCAGTTAAATGCCAGAATATAACTTCTATGAATGAACTCCTCTTACAAGAAATAATTTTTATTTATTGAATATCCACATTACACAAAACCCTATTTCACCCGAAGGTACATTAGGGTTGGAGATGTCACAAATGTTATTTACAATAGGTTATCCTGATATTGGAATCTGAATGTCTAAAGCGGCCCTTACACGATCAATAATATTGACAATACAGTATGATATTGACAATAATATTGATCATGTAAGGTGAAAAAAAGAGTATTGACGGTCGATATTGAAGCGATATTGATGAAATCCAGATTTTCTGATCTCGGGGCGTCAATATTTCAAAGTGGAGGAGATATTGTCAATATTATGGAGCGTCTTGGGCTGGACGTCAATAATATTGTCAATACTCAGTTGTTGCCGTGCTTTCGTAGGGAACGGAAGTGATCTTTGTGCGGAGTATTATGGATTATACAAGTGACCTTGAGAAAATATCTGAAGATCTTGAAATAAAATAAAATTAAAAAGCTAGAGCGCAAGGTCCGATTGCTAAACAAAATGAGCTTCTACAAAATCTCATATTTAGAAAACTCGACGAACCCTGACAGCATCATACAGACTATCTCAAAAGTTTGTGGAGAAAAACTGCTCACTTTGGATGCCAAGCAGAAGCAATAAGCAATAAATGACATGCTTTTTGAAGCAAGCTTGGGCACTCTCCATTGCAACTCCGTAAAAATAAATAAAATATGTCAATGTATGCCCTCTAAGTACCACACAACCGGGAACAAGTCGTGGCAGCACTTCATCCTTCTCCACATTTAATTGCTCTTCTCCTATTCACAGTGATAATCCACCACAACTAATCAACATCCAACATCAGGATTTATCAGCGGCGAGTTTTGTCAACATCTTCTCAGATTGAGGATTTTGATTGCCTTATTTGGTCGGTACAACGCCAAAGTGAACTAAGCGCCAAACTCCATATTTTGAGAAAACTGAAGTTGAAGTTTGAGTGTTGTAAAAAAATCTTGATCAAAACGAAATTTCCTTTTTTCTCAACTGATTTTACTATCGTAGTATCGCTTAGTTCGTTATTGCAGACCGTAGGATATCAAAATCTGCACCATGGACTACCAATAGTCTATATTTTGACAATTGGCGCTTAGTTCACTTTGGCGTTGTACCGACCATTTCTTGTTGTATTTTTCTTTGCTGTTTAATCAATACATAATTACTATAATCTTTTGCTGTAAATTATTCAATATGAGTTTCCCTACTCCTACTGTCATGCCAACTACTTTCATATAGGTAGTGAAGAGGTTCTGTGCAATGACAGACTGATATACTTAGGTAAGTAGGAAGGTATCTTGAAAATATATTTAGAACACTTATTACTTTCATGTAGTCTAGGACATGAACAAGAGTTTCACACGTTTCAAACTATCAGCGAAGCTGATAGTGGCAGGCGACATGATGAAAGAGAACTTCAAATCTTCAAAACTTCTTCCTGTAGCTAAGTACCTCAGGGTTAAGGCTAATCTCTCATTACAGGGATGCATTCCCTCGTGTTTGTGTTCTGCCTTATGAAGAGTGGTTCCACCATCTGTAATAATTTTATGAACGTCCTTCTCAAGGCAGTTTACTGATCTTGCGTCCTTCTTTCATTCTGAAATAATCTTCCGCATCTGTCAATCTGATTTCCCTCAGCAGCCTCATATGAGATTATTCTTCACGTTTTTTCAACCACTCTCTCATCCATCGATTTCGCTGAACTCGAAGAATACTATAATTATGGCTACACAACCTTTTTTCCGATTGTCCATGTTTTCAAAACACAAAAATCCACGAAAATCCACTTGGAAAGACATAATTTCACTTGTCAGAATGGTGGAAACAAACGTACTGAGCACATTTATTGATAAAATTATTGACAATAATATTGACCGTGTAGGGTATGACGATATTGACGGTGGTACCTTCAAGAAGTTAACGACTGTATTGACAATACTGATATTGTCAATAATATTGATCGTGTAAGGGCCCCTTAATATACACTATTTACAATACTGTACAGTTCTTACCAGGCGTAATGTCTACAATAGTCCTACAGTTTCTTATGTCTTACGATATGGTAAGTCTTAAGTTAAAGTTAATTGTGTGAATTCGTTTTTATATAAACATAACCTTAAATTATAGATAAGATATTGTTGGAATAAATAGCTTAACTAAGCAAGATAAAATAAATTAACTGAGCAATACATTAAGTTAGGTAAGTAAATACCCCAATGACTGAATAAAAGTGTGAGAGTTAAAGCTTCGAAAATATTCTATTTACAAACGATTGAAAAAGTTTGTGTCCGTTTTTGTCAGCAAGGACGTGTCCAATGGGACTGACATACTCTAAGTCTATTCTGTTCAGACACAAAAGAAATAAATAATTAGCCAGATTTTCTGTAATTCAAAAGTGGATCAATAATTTAGAAATTATATATTCATATAATATTATAATTCACTCTTCAGTTAATTGCAAAAATGTGTGTTCTATGAATAAACTCCAATTGCAAGGAATAATTATCACAATATTCTGGACATAGAAATGAGCATAAATAATTTACAAAAACTTAGAAATAGAAGAATTTTTCTCCTCGAATAAATGTCTATATAAGCCAAAAAAAATATCTAGGAATGATAGAGCAAATTGAATGAGCAGTCTGATTAACAAACGGACACTATATAGGCATAAGAATTATCTATATTGAGATGGCGACGTCAGAGGCTATAAATAGATCAGGCACGGAATGCACTTGACTTACAAAGATTCTTGTTATAGGACAATATGGCGGTTATTACGCGCACATAGTACCTCAGACCGGAAGGGAGAAATATGATTGCAGAAATATATAATGCATAACACTATACCGTACAAAATCTCGAATAGAAAAGATCTACATAATTCAGACCTAAGAGAGATGAAAACTGCATAACAACGAGCTTTATAACCTGTACTCGTCACCGGATATAGTAAAGGCAATTAAATCAGAGGATGAAATGGGCTGGACATGGGGAAGAATGACGTATCTCAAAACTATTAATTGGGACACCCGAAGGGAAAAGACCACTTGGAAGACCTAGACGTAGGTGGGAGGATAATATTTGGATAGATTTAAGGGAAGTAGGATTGGCAAGGGATGGTTGGAGTTAGCACAGAATAGGGTTGAATGGCGGGCTCAGGTAAGCGCGGCAATGAACCTTCGGATTGCATAAAATAGATAATATTCCTTTAGCTTGCTGAGGAATTGTCTATTCCCATTGAGTAAGTAAGTAAGTAATAAATAATAATACACATGACATACAAAACATACACAAAAGCTTATTTAGTATCGTCATTCACATCAGATATTAATCACAGTTCACCATAATAAGTGGAGTAGCCTACCTTACAACATTTCCCTTAGAAATGAAACATACAGTCATTCTCTCAAAACATTCATTGCAAAATTTCATCATAACTGGCATCACTAGTCTTAAAACTCTCGGCCTAACAGTTTTTAGGTAGATTTCGAAGAATGATCTACCTATTGCGATCGATACCATGTCACGACTTTCGAAAAATTCTTTCATATCTTTACGTTTCATGCCTCCGTAAGTACGAAACCACCGCCTGTAAAAAAAAATCTGATGTGAAAGTCACATAACTTCCTCTGCCCAAATAAAAGTTTGCAGCATTTACGCTAAGTATGCTATAAATATCTTATAGCCCCTTCTTTGAATGTTGTGACTAAAAACGCAGGCTATGGGGGAAAAAAACAAGTGACTGCAAACGTTTAATGAACTTTCTGCTGTTAAGAATAATTTCCGAAATTTATCAAATATTCCCCTCAGACATTTCTTTACTGTAAGCAGGGCCAACAGTACATTTTTCTCTCTTCACGTGCTTATATAGAATAAAATGCCTTAAATGTCCGCGTATTAAGTTGTTCACCAAGCAAGTTGGTAGGTTACAACCACCCTTCAGAGAATGTTTTTGAAATGGTATAAGCAATCCATGTACAAAATTTAAAGGAAATTTTTAGAGCCGTTTATGAGAAAATAGCAAAAAACAAAATATTCTTCATGTAAAGTCCCCTTAAATATAAGGAAAGGTTGTAGCCAATCTTCACAGCCTCAGAAGGTACCTAACCCAAATACAAAATTTTGGTTTCGTACGATTTACAAGAAGCTGTATTGCAAAAAGCACCTATTCACAGTGGGTTGCTTATAACTACCCTTCAGAGAATTTTTTCGAAAAAATGTTTCAAATAAAAGTTTTAGCTCTTGGTACAAGCAATCCATGCCCAAAATTTAAAGAAAATCGTTAGAGCCGTTTTCGAGAAAATCGCGAAAATCGAAAATTTCTTCATATAAAGTCCCCTTAAAAATAAGGGAAATTTGTCGCCAATCTTCGAATCCCATCTTCAGAAGGTACCTGACCCAAATACGAAATTTTGTTTTCATACGATTCTCCGTTTCGGAGCTAGCCTGTTCACAAACTTCCACACAGACACACAGACAGACACACACACAGACATGTTTCCAAAAATAGTATTTTTGGATTCAGGGGGCCTTGAAACGTGTATATATGCTAAAAACTCAACTTCGAATTTTAGGGTCGAAAACAATACTTCCTCTACCTATAGTACCTATGGTACGGGCAGAGGAAGTAAAAAAAAAATTGTTATATATATATATCTTTACACGGTAGCGGCCGTAATTTTGAAGATATTTGAACCAAATTTTATTATGTTATTTCTAGGCCCAATAGTTCGGACAAGTTCGTTAATGAGCAAAAATGGCCCAAGGGGAGGGTCGGGGGAGGGGGTTGAAATTTGGAAAAAGTTATATCTCTGCCCCTATGAAGTATAGTATTGTTTGAAGAAATTAGAGTACTCCCTAAGGAGTTCACAGTGACATCAACGATTCGGGGGTTTTGAAGGTACGAGTGGGGGTGGGGGATAGAAATTCGAAATTTTTTAAACTACGTCTTGTGGGGTATTGTTGAAAAGCTCTTGATGAGTACTCTACAAATCAATAAGTAGTTTCTCGATAGCTCTCATATAAGGCGAGATTTTAATGTTTGAAAAAGTGCACTTTCCTCTTTTTTTCAGTTATTATTGCGGGTTTGTCAAGTCAAGGCTAAAGAAGAAGAGTGCTACGCAGCGACAGAAAATTAAACAAAAAGCACTTCTAAATCTACCTCAGCCTGTAGGTTTTTTTATGGTCCCGGCTGTTCATTCGTTGTTATTCACAAGATAATAAACTGAAAATAAAACTTATATAACCATGGACGTGAGGTCTCACAGACCGCAACAAAAATAAACTGTTTTATTAAACACTCGTGGATAAGTGACACATATGGGGTGATAAAGGGTTTTGTGTAAATAACACACCTGTGAAGACAATACTCAGACAACAGCACCTGTGTATGTTTTACTGCGGTCACACATGGTCACCCATGGTTAGGGGTCAATAACATTTCCGTTTGGCGCTTAGTTTCAACGGTTTATTTAGATATATAACTGTAGACTTCGGACTTTTAGGTCGCTAAAAATGATGTTTTAGGTGCCTAAAATAGGTTCTAAAAATTGGAAAATAGGTTCTAAAAATCGTAAAATAGTCTCTTATAAAATCGCTAAGTTGCCAATTTTCTGAAATATCTCAATTGCAATGCAGAATATATTATTTACTAGCTGAAAAGGCGTCGCCCGGGTTTTGTATTTTGTAATATGAAATTAACTTATGGAGGACTTTCGATGTTGAAACTCTAGGTCCTTATATAATATGTATGTAGAATTAGAAATGAGAAAGAACGACATATGACACTCAGACTATTCCCTCAGAAGACGCTAGATATAGCTTTTTATGGCTCATAGAGGATGTCGAATGTTGCATTCCATTGCTTCTACGCACCATGCCTGGGAGGAGTGCAAATAAGAAGAAAAAGAAATTCCGGTTACATAAGATTGTATTGTCTTGACAGAAAATTGTATTTCTCACTCTCATATTACCATACAACCGTTTCGGGGCTGAAGTAAAAAAGAAATTCAATATCACTTTCATACTTTCCTTCCCAAAAACCTGGGACATAATATACTACGCGCGTAGGACTGAAAATGTTCCATCCCATTTTGTCTTCTTTTAGATGCTTAGGGCCTCTGATAAACATCCTAGGCCTATTTCTCAACTAATACAAAGCCTACAGCTATGAGTGACTATCAGTGGATAGGATTTGTTACCGACTTCCGATATAGCATACTAACTGGCACACACTTTTAAGTTGTCCCTGCGATACGACCTCTTATTCTACATAAAAATCTGAAGTGAGAAAATAATATTTTCCATGTCGAGGGTAGAGAACGTTATGTGACTGCTTTATTTACGTGGATTTGTTTCTTCAACAATTATTTTCACAAATGTATTAATTACATCGATAGTATCAGAATTTGTTAAAGCCCAGTATTATAATACAGTTTACAGTTTCCTATGTAAACACCGTAAACAATAATTTCGTTATGTAAACAATTGACATCAGAACGCTTTAACTTTGCCTCATTTCACATTTCCGACTTTTCCCGTGGATTTTCCAAAAAATTTCTTCATACAAACCTTGTCCTGACAATTACGAACACAACAAAACAAAAATCAGCCAAATCGGTCGAGCCGTTCTCAAGTGATGCTCCGTCATATATTTTGGAAATTCATTTTTATTAATATAGATTGGAGTCACCATTAATCAATAATCATGATAAAACACAAATATAGGCCTATGGTACACAGAATTATACAGACCTGTTACTAGGGCCTGTATTACTGCTAGTGATGTGAGGTGAGAATATTCTCGAGAACGAGAATATTCTCAACTAGAAAATTCTCCAGAGAATATTCTCCAAAACTGTTAATTGTAATGTGAGAATCAGTTTTACAACCCACATTTAAAACTTCAGGTAAATAATAACTTAATTCAAGTTTTAGAATGGTTTAAATTTAAATGTAAGACATATTTTATTTTATTTTTGATACTTATAGGTAGGCTTGATGTGAATCAGATTGATTCCTTTACTAAACAAGTCCCCCTATATGACAACTGGCAACAGTGCTGAGTTCTGTTCTTCCCACTCCCATGAACCCATTCACACTGTCAGCCATATTGTTTGTCTTGGCTTGGCTTGGCATAATTGATTGTTGAACATAGGCTTCAGGTCTTAATTTGCGATTCTTGGGACTCAGAAGATTAACCAGACATGAAAACAAAGCCTAAAAGTAGTGTGTGGCAGTATTTTAATACAAAGAAAGTGGAGGATAAAATTATATTTCAATGCAAATTCTGCCAAACTGAATACACCAAGAATGCCACAAGGATGAAGAAGCATCTTCATAACTGTCCAAAGTGCCCAAATGCAGTAAGGAAAATTATGAAATTTGCTAACGATACTGTCAAGATGAAAGCAGAAAAATGGAGTGTAACCAGTCCAACTACACAAACCAGCGAAGACAAGGGTATGTATAATTTGTTATTCTGATTTGTGGCCATTTCAAATTTGTTATTCATTCTCATCCTTTACATGTTTACAGGGTCTGATGGAAGCAACTCTGAATCTGAACATATTTCAAATAATGCAAGCTCTTTTACTGCTACAACTATGACTGATGCTTCAGCTTCATTTACATCAAACAAATCCAATTCAAATATATCCAGATATTTTGACAGCATGGTAAAAAAAGAACAAGTAAGTTAATTGAAAAAAGTGATAGGTAAACACAAAACACTGTAAACTAAACATTAATAAGGATAACACCCTTTAATGAAAACTTTTTTTCTTTCTTAGGATGAGCTTGAAGAGCTGTTAGCCAGAGCAGTGTTTGCATCTGGAACACCCCTAAGTATCACTGAAAACTTTCACTGGGAGATGTTTCTGAAGAAGCTGAGACCTTCTTTCCAATTGCCTTCAAGGCACAAGCTGTCAAACAAACTCCTCGCTGCTGAATATGAACGAGTGGAAGAACAAGTAAAGAAAAAACTTGGTGAAGCAGCCATTCTTGGATTACAATGTGACGGATGGAGCAATCGCAGGTTTGTACTCTTTTAATTTCGGCTTAACTAGCAGTATGGGAGCAGAAATATTTAAATAGCCTATGTCAGTGTGGTGACTGGTACAACCTTTTATGGTCTGAGGGGCATAGAAGCATCTACAAAAACACACACAAATTGACAAATAATTTGTGTGTTTTTATTTATTCAAAAACTTCTTTTAAACCCCAACATGCTTTTCCCATAACATGAAACATCACCCAAGTATAACTTAACAAGTTATGAAACCACTGCTTTTGATTTTAGAGATTTTAAATAAAGCATTTGAAGCTTTACAAGTAGCATGACATGAAAACATTGAAAACAAAATTTCATCATGGGCCGTCAACACACTCGCCACAGTCTGTGCCTTTGGTTGGACCATCCTGGCATAGACCTACACTTTGTGACGTATTATGATTATGAATGACAACTTACAAGTTTTACAATTAGTCAAACTAATAATTTCCTGTTTCTTCTAGGAACGAATCGATTGTAAATTTCATCCTAACAACTCCTGAACCAGTTTTCTTCAAAACAATGGCCACTGAAGGAGACAGACATACTGGTGAGTTTGTAGCTGAAAAAATTGAAGAGATTCTTGAAGAAATTGGACCGCACAGATTTCAATCCATCATTACGGACAATGCAGCAGCCATGATTAAAGGTAGAAACCTTATTCGTGACAAGCATCAACATATAGCAGTTTACAGTTGTGCTGCTCACATCTTAAGCCTGCTGGTTAGTGACACAGCAAAAATGAAAACGTTATCATTGATAGAAGCAGACTGCAAGGCAATTGTAAAATAAATTAATAACTCACATATCCTTCTTGCTACTTTTGTGGCGATACAGAAAGAAAAGAAAGGTAATAGTATATCTCTAAAACTTCCTGTTAAGACACGATGGGGCTCTCTTCAGTTTTGCCTTAAAAGTTTGTTGGACACAAAATATGCTTAAAACACCCTGGCTGTAAAAGAAGAAGTGGAAGATATTTTATCAAATCGTGTCAAGTCCATGATACTAGACGATGCAGTATTTTGGCTAAGAGTACTGAAATTTCATGACCTTATTACCCCAATAGTGAAATGGATAACCTTATTAGAATCAGACACATCAAGGTTAAGTTTGGTGGTAGAGTCGTTTAAAGAACTAGAAGATTACTTAGCAAAAGTGTTGCCTTTGAGCCCTTTTACAAAGCAAGAAGAGAAACAACTGAAAGAGGCAGTTCAGAAAAGAAAAGATATGGCACTGCAGCCAATTCACTTTGCTGCAAACATCCTTGATCCCAAATATAATGGTGTACATTTATCACGAGATGAACAGATTCAGGGTACAGAGTTCATTGATAAGAAAATATCAACCAATGCACTGAATGATGCACATGCACAAGATATTTTGGCAGAGCTGGCAGAATATCGTGCCAAGGAAGGTTTTTTTAGTAAGATGTATGTATTGAAGTCTATAGAAAAAGTGGATGCAATTGTATGGTGGAAGGGAATATGCTTTGGTTCAAAGCTTAGTAGAGTGGCTGTGGACATTTTAAGTATGCCACCAACAACAGCAGCAACAGAACGCAGCTTCAGTACCTATGGACTTATTCATTCGGCAAAAAGGAATAGGCTTACTGTAGACAGAGCAGGAAATCTCACATATGTAGCTCATAACTTGAAGCTTCTAAAAGGAAAAAAAGTACAGCACCCACAACCGTCACCGTCAACATCATTCTGTGATAATGATCACGACCATCTCACAGTTAACAGCGGAGATGAAGAAGATGAAGATACTGATTGCTGAGTGGAGTGACTTATCCTAATTTTAGCAATAATGAACAGTGATAAATTCTAAATGTCCCTAAATGATGTCAGAATAAGTAATTATTTTGTTTTGAAGCTTATGGTATTTGATTTTAACTTGATTTTTACACTTTTTACAGTCAAAAGTGGTACATTCAGTTGTAATTATTTAATCTGAATAATATTCTAGCATGTAAGTTTGACGTCTATTGCCAATGGCCGAATCACAATAAAATTGCATTTAATTTTATTTAATTTATTTAATGCACTGAATTTGTGAAACCTAATTTTCCAATAATAAAATTGTTCCATCCCAAAATTCCAAATACTGTAGAACTCCAATTATCCAGATAAGTTATGACCGAACCAGATCCAGCTAATTGGATAAATCACAAAAAAAGGTAATTTCTTTAAAAAATAAAGAATTAAATTGTACAGTGCTGTATTTACATAAAGTTTTACATCTTGAACATATCGGTCAGGTTCAATTGTTTTGGTGACAAACTGTAGATTTTTGTCGGCTAAAAGTTTTTAATTATTGGGGCAACATACTTAATTCACATTCTTTGGTTTTTTGTGTCTGTACAGATTTTGGTTGCCATCTGAACAAGTTTACCTGTGAATATATCTACATTTTACTTATTTAAGCCATTTCCACTGCATTGATACAAATATTCTCCTATTTTGAATGAAAATTCTCTAATATTCTCAGTAATCGAGAATATTCCCGAGAATATTCTCCAAAAGATTATTCTTGAGAATTTTACAACACTATTACTACCATAACAGTGAAAACCTAATCCCTGCGCCCAGAAGCTACGCACGCTAACATATTCAACCCCTTGTATCCCTCAGTGATTCAGATAACTACGTTTTTATCTTTTGTTACTGCATGTGCGAGTCTACATTTTCTTGGGAATTCCAAGAAATTTTTCTACTGAAGACTAAACATTCCTTACTATTTAACCACGTCACAAATGTGTCATGTACTGTACATTCCGAGCTAAAAATTTAGTACGAACTGAAAATAAATGCTAGAATTTATAACAAAAAATAACTTTTTTTGAACTTAGAGGAAAAACAAGCAAAAAGGCAATATTAGACTCTAACGTAAAAATAAGCTGTTTTAGGTCCCATAAAAGTATCAGTTTTATGGATAGTCACTTATGAAACATGCATATACAAGTTTTCGTCAATATATCACTTAAGGATTACCTAAAATCCGAAGTCTATATATAAGCATTCATGAACCACAGATTATTGTTTCTGTTGGACATTACATGAGAATATTATAGCTCAGTTGGTAGAGCATTGGTGCGAATAGCCAAAGGTCCTGGGTTCAAGTCCCAGTGTCAGAGGAATCTTTCTCCTATAATATTCTAACGGTTTATTTGTCATATAGTTACGAAATCCAGTTTTTTTCTCCTTAATACCCTCGCGGGAGACACGTGTACAGTATTGCATTTCATTTCTTTTGTCTATGGCGAAGCAGATTTATTCCAGGACCGTTCAAACGACATGTTGTCCCCCGCTAAGATTTCTGGCAGTTTAAACTGCAAAGATGCAATGCTGTGCACTCCTACCACATGTTTCAGGAGGAATATTAACAAGTGTCATAAGTCCCCTACTGAGAACAAAGCCGCTATTTTACGTTCAAAGCCATTGAACAAAGTCTCATCTCTTCTGTCCAGAAAATCTAAAAATAAAGATTTATAATACAATACTATTATTCTGCCGGTTTTAAGTATGGACTCGCTTCGCTCATAAGGGGCTCCACCCCCAAACCTCTGCTGACGTTCTCGGGAAAGGTTTATTAAATATATATATATGGGAGATAGAGTGCGTGTATTTAGTCTGCTGTATTGGCTATTACCTTTCAGAGCCCTACGTTTACACCGTTTGATAATACCGTTGCCATGGAATCCGAGCCCTTATTCGGGGGTTTTTAGGGCTACAAATTAAAAAAAAAACTTTTCCCAATTTTCCTGTGTTTTACAGCCTAAAAGCTATATATGTACCAAATTTCAAGTTTCTAGCTCATCGGAAGTGGGCAAACATTAATGTCAGTGAGTGAGTGAGTGAGTCAGTCAGCCGTGTGGCTTTATATTATTGAGCTGTGAGACATGACCACCTACTCTTCAGCAAGAACATAATCTGAGTGTTCGAAAACAGGGGCTCAGGAAAATATTAGAACATAAGAGATGTGAAAACTGCAAAACGACGAGCTTCATAACCTGTACTCTTCACCGAATATAGTAAGGGTAATTAAATCACGGAGGATGAAATGGGCTGACATGGGGAGGAAAGACATTTCTAAAAAATATTGACTGGGAGACCCGAAGGAAAGAAACAACTTTGAAGACCTAGAAGTAGGTGGAGGGCAATATTAGATTATATTTAAGGGATGTAGGATTTGCGAGGGATGGTTGGATGGAGTTAACACAGAATAGGGCTGAATGGCGGGCTCAGGGAAGCGCGGCAATGAACCTCCGGGTTCCATAAAATAGATAATATTCCTTGCTTAGGAATTGTCTATTGGCATTGAGTATGTAGGTAAGTCACTGAACAAGATTAAAAGGGGAAAATTAAATCCAAGATATATTACACTACTTCAAAGGGGTTGAAGTTGAGTTTTTAACATAAATACACGTTTTGAGGGTCCCTGAATCCAAAAATAAAAATAATAATAATAATATTTTCAGAAACATGCCAGTGTGTGAACAGCATAGCCCCAGAACAGAAGATTGTATAAAAACTAAATTTCTGATGTGTGACACAATGATTGGCGACAACTTTCTCTTATGTTTAAGTACCGGTACATGAAAAAGTTTCGTTTTTCACGATTTTCTCGAAAAAGGCTCGCGCTGAGTTTTTTCAATTTTCCGTGATCCGTTATGCGCTTACGGCACGAGTATTGCATGCTATTTTTTGCACGATGATTATTTATATCAATTTAATTATATTAGTTGAGATATTACCTGAAAATATTATGTATATAGGCTACATTATTGAAGATAAATGTTTATTTCAGAAAGTGATTCGCAAGTGCTTGTTGTTATGGGAACCGAATATTTGTCCTGGGGGGCCTTGTCCATAAGGCTTGTATTATGATGTGTGGCGTAAGTAAATTCTTACCGCACGGAAACTCTTACCGCATGGAAATGTTATTTGTTTCCATAGCAACAAGATTGCGTGCGGGAATGTCAACTTACGATCCACGGCAACATTCGTAAGTACCACTAATTAGTTAAGTCGTGCAAAAATAATTAAAAACGAAGACAGAAAGGAGATCAGAATGGAGAATCGCTGCAAACCAATACAAGGATTGAAGACTAAAGAAGAAGATAGAGTGAGCTTATACAATCCTTGTGTGTGTGTGTAGGGGGGGGGGGATACTGCATTTAGATGCATAACATTACATAACGTTGCATCGACACTGGAAATATCCGAGGTCAAACTTTGTAAATATAATGTAACTCAGTTACTCTGGCACTGTGCCATAACATGAACGCCACCACAGGTCATGCTCGTGCCCCCTTAAGCGAAAGACCGGGGAGGTCTCAGGGCAGCCTAGGGACCGCAACCTGCCTTCGATATATCATCCATGACGTCATGAAGACAGTGCACCAAGATAAAATAACAGCATGACTTAACTCGAATAGATATTTGCCACTATATTTATTATTATTATTATTATTATTATTATTAGGGATGGGTCGATACCAGATTTTCTCGATACTCGATAGCGATACTTGATTTTTTCCTCGATACTCGATACCTTGAACATTTCCAGTTTCAATAAATAGGTACATTAAAAATTAAAAGTTGAAAGAACTGTATGTACGGTAATACCAACTAAATTAATTAAGTCTGCATATTTAATGAGACAAAATTTAATATCATCGGTAGCCTATAATTATTTTTAAACTCTACAATAAAACTAAAATTAGTTTTTTAAACAGTCCACTTACAAGTTTTTGTTAAAAAATACTAGCATTCTCACTTAATTGCAGAATTACAAAAGTATCGAAAACGTATCGAGCGAGTTTTCTGAAGTATCGTTCGATCCCGATACCATGCAAGTATCGAGAGTATCGAGGTATCGAAAGTATCGAGGACCCATCCCTAATTATTATTATTGTTATATTTTTACGAAAGAAAATCAGCAAGAAAATCCAGAAAAGAAAAAATTCGGAATAATAGAATAAGGGAAATAATGCAACTTGAAAATAATATTTTGGAAATTGTAGAAGAAAGACGCTTGAAATGGTATGGACATGTACTCAGAATGACAGAGGATAGAATACCCAAGAATATTTTGGATTGGAAAGTAGAAGGAAAAAGAAGAAGAGGGAAGCCCAAAGAGTGCTGGATGGATGGGGTAAAAAGGAGTATGGCGAGAAAAGGATTAAGTGAAGAAGATGCTATGGACAGGGACTTATAGAGGCAGAAGATTGTTGTGGGATGAAGGAAAACCATTGTATTGTGGAATATTCCTTAATAAAAAAAAAATTAAAATATTATTATTATTTCACATATGTATTTTTACTTCCTCTGCCCGTACAGGAAGTATTGTGTTCGACCCCGAAATTCGAAGTTGAGTTTTAACATAAATGCACGTTTTGAGGTTCCCTGAATCCAAAAATACTATTTTCAGAAATATGTTTGTGTGTGTGTGAACACCCTAGCTCCAGAACGGAAAATCTATGAAAACAAAATTTTGTATTTGGGTCAGATACTTTCTGAAGATGTGACACGAAGATAGGTGTCGACTTTGTCTTATTTTTAAGAGGACTTCACATGAAGAAAATTTTGTTTTTCGCGATTTTCTCGAAAACGGCTCGAACGATTTTCTTTAAATGTTGTACATGAGTTGCTTATAATAAGAGCTAAAACTTTTATTTGAAACATTTTTACGAAAAAAAATTATCTGAAGGGTAGTTATAAGCCAACTCAGTCTTGCCTGGTGAACAATAAAGCTTTGCATCAGGTTCAAACAACTGAATACGCGATCTTTCATGGCCTCTTGTTCTATATCATAGCCTAATGTGAAGTGAGAAAGATGTAATGTTGGCCATGCTTAAAGTAAAGAAAATTACGTGAGTGTAATAATATGATTTTATTTGTGTTATGTATTCTTCGGGGATGCAGTACGATGTGGTAACGACATTCTCTTCATTTTATATCAAATTTACGTGAAGAGAATGTCATATATAAAATACTAGCATGTGCCCGCGGCTTCGCACGCGATAATTATTTCAAAAATTAAAAATTAAGAGCATAATAGTTAAATCATTATATTTATTAACACCTAAATCGCGTGGACTACATACCACAATCAGATAGCATCGACTGGTCAAAGCGACCTCAGATTAGAGTTCCCTGGGCCAGAAAACCCCTGTATAGTGAGTTTCGTCCAAGTCGAACAATGTTTGACCATATTTAGGCCTATATTGAATATCCCTCTTCCGTGTAGGTTGAAAATTTCATACGTCTGCGCGCCTTGATATTCTAAACAAATGAATCGTCAAGGATGAACTTACAAAATCAAGCGTTTGCCCGCGATAATTATTTCAAAAATTAAAAATTAAGAGCATAAAAGTTAAATCATTATATTTATTAACACCTAAATCACGTGAATTACATACCACGATTAGATAGCGTCGACTGGTAAAAGCAACCTCAGATTCGAGGTCCTTGGCCCAGAAAACCCCTGTATAGTGAGTTTCGTCCAAATCGAACAACGTTTGACCATATTGAGGCCTATATTGATTATCCCTTTTATAATAATAATAATAATAATAATAATAATAATAATAATAATAATAATAATAATAATCCTCTTCGGTGCAGGTTGAAAATTTCATATGTCTGCGTGCCTTGACATTATAAACAAATGAATCGACCAGCGTGAGCTACAATATTCAAGCGATCGCGATAGTTTTATGTCCAAGGAATGACAAAAATAGCCAAAGCCTACTGTAATTGATTTGACATTGAATGGTATTACTGAAAACGATGCTTCGAAAACACAAAAAATACACGTTTTTTGCCCGTTTTTCACTCATAACTCACGAACGAAGGGAAAAATTAAAAATGTAATATGCCAGAAACCTTCCCGGGAATGCACTCAACAACTTCCTAAAGTTTCATGGTGATCGGATGAATGGTGTAGTAATGCATAAAGGACACACACACACACATATATATATATATATATGTATACATTCATTTATATATATATATATATATATATATATATATATATATATAGATTATACCTAGAGCCAAGATTTATTTGAGCAGAGGAAGTTATATGGATTTAACATCAGATTTTATTTTTTACTGTCGTCTGTTTTCAAGCTTCGTAGGTTGTTGTATGGCAGCCCTGGGAGAGGGAAATGTTATTTCATCAATAAATATATTGGTGTTCATGGAAACAACAATTGAGGGGAACAAATGAAACCCGGCTAATTCAGCTCGGAAGGACCAGACGTTTATAATCTGCTTGCGAATCGATCTGAGTTCTGCGAAATTGTTTTGAAATGAGGACGAACCCTGGCCGAGCTTCAGATGCGTCTCAAAATATATTTTACCTATACCCTTAGCAAGCAGGGATGACAGTTGAGGCCAGGTAGGTTCCTTCACCAGCAAGCACCCTCACATTTACAGTACAGACATCGTATTATATCTCTGCCGGTCTGTCAAATGACTATTTCCTGGTAGGAGAAGAGATTCTACTAGCGTGCACAAAAACATGTCTTAAATTTACAACGGGCAGCAGATTTGAGCTTGGACAAGCAATGACTAGAAAGGGAACTGGATGTCTTTTGTATTGGAATACACGGACTACCTGCTCCTTGTAACAAAATTCCAACGGTCGGCGAGAGGCACAGATATAAAACGACAGCTTGTACAAGGGCAGGAGATTAGGACCAACCGTAATTTTCGCCCCATGAGTCACCTAGTCTACTTCAATCAGTCAATCTTAGATTTTTTAATATGTCATTTCATCTTAAAATGTTTGTTATATATCAATTCTACATATAATTACAAGAAAAATGACACCAAACAATGTATAATTTACTTTAATAGGAACATTTATAGCAAATACGTAAATAAAAGTTACGAGAAAACTGCTTTCAAGTCCTATGTTCCTATTAAAGTAAATTATACATTGTTTGGTGTCAATTTTCTTATAATTATGTGTAGAATTGATATATATATAATGACATATTAAAAAAATGTAAGATCGACTGATTGAAGTAGACTAGGTGACTCATGTGGCGGAAATTACGGTTGGTCCTAATCTCCTGCCCTTGTACTGTAAATGTGAGGGTGCTTGCTGGTGAAGGAACCTACCTGGCCTCAACCGCCATCCCTGCTTGCTAAGGGTATAGGTATGTCCCTCTTTTTATATCTCTGATTACAACATTTCTCAGAAATAGCTCATACGAAAATGCGTATGAAAACCAAAATTTTGTGATGTTGTGACAGGAAGATTGGCCACGACTCCCTCTTATTTTTAAGGGGACTTTACATGTAGCAAATTTCGTTCGTCGCGATTTTCCCGAAAACGGGTCAAACGATTTTGTTGAAATTTTGCACATGAGTTGCTTATACGAAGAGCTAAAACTTTTATTTCCGGAAAAAAGACCTCTGAAGGGTAGTTATAAGCCAACCATTCCCTGTAGCAACTCGGTCTTGCCTAGTGAACAATAAATCATCGGGTTGAAACAAGTGAATACGCGCTCTTTCCAATACAGTATGACCTCTTGTTCTATATCAGAATATGAAGTGAGAAAGATGTATTACCCATGCTTAGGGTAAAAAAAAGTTACATCAACGCATTAATTAGACTTTATTCGGGGTGTGTATCCTAAGGGGGTGCGATTTGATGCGGAAAGGACATTCTCTTCATTTTTACAACCAATTTACATGAAGAGAATGTCATACATAATTATATTATACTAAGAGACAAATTTTTATTTGAGCAGAGGAAATTATGTGAATTTCACTTCAGTAAGGGCTTATTGGTTTTCATACAACTCTCCCCATTTTTCAAGTTTCAATTTCACGTCAATATCTCCATCTTAAGTTGAATCAGTTCTATATGGCACATTTATGGAATCTGGTCCAGAAGGTTTAGTTTCTTGTTATTTATGGTTTTGTTGACCAGATATTTCAGCAAGCCTCTCAGATTCGCTTCTCTTTTATGACCTGCTTGCTTTTAAGTTGTTTATTATTTCTTTCGGGGCTGAAAATTCGGCGACAACGGCTTCACAAAAGGACCAAAAAACATTGGTGAGTGCTGTCCAATAATCTATCTATATTAAATTTATATCTATTACATTTTTACTTCATCTTGCAGATTTAACAAACTACCGATATCTTCGATCACACATTGTATATCACAATGTGAAGTGAGAAAGGTGTAAGGTGTATTTTTAATTGTGGCTTGGTTCTAAAAGGGCCAATGTCATAAAACTTGCATTTGGGATAACTGACTTTTGAAGCCTTTATAGAAGTAGCATTTTTTGCTGAGAACTTCCGACATTGGCCTCTGTATTATGTCTACTAATAGCAACAGACATTGGCACTTTTAGTAGCCTATACGAAAGATAAAGACTAGCCGAGCTCAATAATGCATAGATCTCATTTTTGCAAGAAATTGACATTGGCCCTTTTAGAACCAAGACACAGTATAATGGATGTGAGACATGGTATCTTACTCTTTGGGAAGAACATAATCTGAGAGTGTTCGAAAACAGGGGGCTTAGAAAAATATTGGCATCCAAGTGAAGACTGGAGAAAACTGCATAACGACGAACTTTACCGGATATAGTAAGGGTAATTAAATCATGAAGGATGAAATGGGCTGAACATGGGGGAGGAAAGACACATCTCAAAAGTATTGACTGGGAGATTCGAAGGGAAAAGACCACTTGGAAGACCTAGACGTAGGTGGGAGGACAATATTAGGATAGATTTAAGAGAAGTAGGATTTGAGAGAGATGGTTGGATGGAGTTAGCACAGAATAGGATTGAATGGGGGGCTCAGGTAAGCGGCAATGAACCTTCGGGTTCCATAAAGTAGATAATGTGAGACATGGCCTCTTACATAATCTGAGTGTTCGAAAACAGGGGACTTAGGAAAATATTCAGACCTAAGAGAGATGAAAACTAGACATTGACTGGGAGACCAGAAGGGAAAAGACCACTTGGAAGACCTAGACGTAGGTGGGAGGACAATATTAGGATATATTTAAGAGAAGTAGGATTTGAGAGAGATGGTTGGATGGAGTTAGCACAGAATAGGATTGAATGGGGGGCTCAGGTAAGCGCGACAATGAACCTTCCGAGTTCCATAAAATGGACAATATTCCTTTAGCATGCTTAGCAATGGTCTATTGCCATTGAGCAAGTAAGTATTATAATATGGTCGAAGAAAAAATGCTTGTGATTTTTCATTTGTCACATTTGTTATAGAGTGAAGATTTTCCTCAGGAGCTTCCACATTTGCACTTAACCCCAAAATTGTAGATAACGCACGTGTGCACTAAGCCATCCCATATTGGACTGACTACTGATTAGTTCAAGACAGGTTTCTGATGCCGGATTGAGATGAAGTGTAATTTGCCTTTACAATGCATTATTCCACATTTTTGTCTGTATCTCATAAACGTTCAGTGCTATCTGCTTGAATTTTTTAAAAGAGGTTGAGAAAGCATAGATAAACATTTTCTGAGAGTTTTATATAGAAAGCTTTTAATGAAATATTAAAGAAAAATATATTGTGAAAAAATATGAAAATTCTGAAAAATTCAGTGTACCTTTGTTCATGAACTAAAGGAAGGATATTATTGATTTTTTACCAGAATTACCTATAGGCATTACTTATTTTTGGAAAATAGAATCATTATCCTATAATAGTCGGAATGAGAAATATGATTTATTTTTCCAAATGTGAAAATGTAAAGATAATTTTTCTTAATTTTCCAATGGTTACTGACATGCACTTTACGAAGTAATTAAGATATTGCAATGATTTTAGTTACCAGCAATCACACCTGTTAGAAATAAATGTGTGCAAATTTTCATGCTGATCTGTCCATCCAATCCTGAGAAAAGTGGACCAATATATTTAAAATTTAAGTTTTTTGGAAATTAAGAAAAATGTTAAGAGTATTAGAGTATATGGTCCTCGACTAATTAATTTAAAGTCCTATTTCAAGGACTAAAAAATACATTTATGCAGTAAATGATACATAGAATTGTTTGTAAAGAAATCAGCTTTCTTTTAGTACTAAAAACAAAAAAATTAAATTTTTTGCCATTTTACACTTCCTGGTTACCTTTAAGACTTTCAGAAGTTTTCGCTCTAATGTGAAGACATATGCAGGCAGGCAGACATAAGTTAACACCCAGCCTATCAAGTATTTATACCTGCTCCAGTCCTTTTCACACCCCCTGGAAATCCTCAAATATATTCCGAGGCATGTTTGAGAATATTCTAATCTGAGGAATGCGACCTTTCCAAGAAAGTAGTTCATTATACCTTCATCCCTCAATTCCTTTGAACGTTGCAATCTCATCCTTCCATCTTTCTGTTGAATGACCAACATTATTTGGGGGTAGGTCATAGAATAAAATGGGAATCTGTTCCATCGGTCCTGTAGTGACGGGGTAAGAATATTTCAAAACTGGGGGGGGGGGGGGACGCTCTGGCAAGTCGTGGGGATTATCCAGAAAACAGAACTAATTGGGTAAATGTTACAAGGGATGATCGAAAAGTAACGCAAATTATATATATACACTATCAGCCTTACTAATAAAAGCTGCTTATATCTGCGTTGAACGGTTGTTTGGTTGTTCACCGTGCAAGTTCTGCATAAGCTGTATTACCAATAAAGGGAGTGTAACTCCGAGGTTTACACCGGGTTTGTACGTCCAACGTCATCAAATACGTCACTCTAGTCATGACGTTACTAGCCCCTGGCTATGAAGGACTGCTGAACGCCATCTGTCGGAGCCGTGAACAAATAACAACACGTCGTCTGCAGACATTTCAGTCATTCATTATATTGTTTTCAGAAAGCTGTAATCATGGGTAGAAGTATGGAAATATGTCCCGCAAACAAGGAACAATGTTTATAATTCCGCAAAAGCAGCTCAGAATATGCGTAGCCTCAAAATTCAATCTCAGACATCTACGAAACGACCGGCTGTTACGGATTTCAGCCATCTTGATTATTTACGTCAAGTTTATACAAGGGGGCCAGGCTGTGTAAAGGTTGCACACATTCAGCCTTATGCAAGGATTATTAGAAGCGCCAATGTCTGTTGCTATTAATAGACATAATTAGGGCCCGGATTTGTATGTAAAAAAATGTTTTTTTTTTCCCCCTGATGCGTACATTCCTAAAACTAAGTTTAATATCCAAATCGAGGTCCAACAAACGCAAATTCCAAATTTTATTTCACATAAAAACACATATTTTACAAAAAAAATTATGTGAATAAATATTTTCATTATTTTCTCCTTAAATACATATTTTAGTACTTTTTCCGGATTTTTTAAGTAATTTTTTTTCCTGGTGCTCATATCAAGGTCTGACAACCGCAAATTTCAAAGTTTATTTTACATAAAAACACATGTTTTACAAAAAAGTTATGTGAATAAATATTTTCGATATATTCTCCATAAATAAATATTTTAATACTTTCCTCGTTTTCTTTTAACATTTTACAACAAAAATTTATATCTCGAAAGAATTCAACACACATGCTTCACTTGCAATGAGGTGAGAGTGCAATGGCATTTGTTGTGCACTGCATTTTACATCTGCAATTGGTGAGCTTCAATATAATTTGTTCTAATAAGTTTTGTTTCTTTTTCAGAAAAATGTTTTTTTTAGTTTTAGCACATATTTTTAAAATTTTAGCACATATTTTAAACATTTTTAGCACATAAAAAATAAATATTTTAAAGTTTTTTAGCACATAAAAATCCGGGCCCTAGACATAATACAGAAACCTTAGAGGCCAATATCAGAAGTTGTCAGCTAAAAATGTTACTTCTATAAAGGCTTCGAAGTCATTCATCTCAAAAGCAAGTTTTATGACATTGGTCCTTTTAGAACCAAGCCACGGATATATATTTACAAAAAGTTAGGTGCAATTACAAACAAATGCACGCATGAAGGGACATCTTTTCTCATGAAAATGGCGATGAAACCACAAAGTGTTGCCACACCTCGTTTAGAGGAAAAATATAAGTACCATTTCTGTATTTCTTTACTTTGCTCAAATGAATATATTCATTGCTCTATTGCTATGGTGATTTGCTCAAATGTTATTCACCGAAGATTTCATCATTTCATATTATTTTATTATTTAGTTTATAGTTAACTGTAAACACAGTCCTAACATATTTCGTTAGTAGGACTTTTCCAATTGGAGATTATATAAATAAATATTGGATTTGGAAATAACAATGTCTCTAGGATGTAGAAATAGAGGAATATTTCTAGACAAAAGTTAACTGTTCAAACGGAATTGGTAACATTCTTAACTGTTTAAGTAAACAGTAACAGGAAGCTAATAATACAATAATATTCGTAATCTGTGATGACATAACACAAACATGGCAGCAATGGAAATTTCCAGTGGATTGTAAACAGTTAGAAGATCCGGGGTCAGTACATCGCTCTACAATGTTGTCATTAGGGTCCAGAAGTTTAGCCATGCCTAACAAGTTAGTGGTGCACAGGGTATAGGAGCGCTTGTATAGTTCTTTCCAAAACATGAAAGCTTCGTCTCACTCCACTTTGCGGATTGGTTTCACAATGAGTAGGCCCTACCTTCCTATGAATAGACCTGGGATTTTAGGCTCTAAAAAAAATTAGTTTTAGACACCTAAAATATGCTTTTAAAACAAGTAAATAGGCATTTAAAGGAGAAAATAGGCACTTAAAATAAGCTTTAAAAATGTGTAAATAGACACAGAATATACTTTAAAATACTACAATATGCTCTTAAACTGTAACATGATCTTTTTTACTACAGAAAACGTGATATACCTATTTTTAACAGAAATAATTGCAAAATTAAGACAGAATTAAAAGTATATTTATCAAAAACAGTTTTGAATTATACGAAAAATTGACACAGTATGTCCCTTCTTACTATATACCTGCTACTTGTTGTTTTCAGCGAATCCTCCCCCGTCAGTCAGCATTCCTTTGCGACAATTGTTTGGGAAAATCAAGTTTCTGAGAAAATCCCACCCCCCGATGCTCTGCCCTTTATTCAGGGATGTCCATTAAATGATTGTAAAAGTTACAGAAGTTGAATTTTATTTTAAATGTACGAAAAAGGCATTTTGGGCACTAAAATAGTAAAAATAGGCACCAAAGGTCCAAATAGGCATTTAGGGCACTATAAAACTCTATAAATATAAGTGTTTTATCATGAAATGTCAACATATTTAGAAATTTTCATGTTACTTCATAAGGAACAAAATAGGCCTTTGCCTTAAAATCCCAGGTCTAGTTATCACACAATGGTTCTAATCTCAGGCGGCAGACTTCTACAAATGTTCAAAAGTAGGTCCCACGGTATGACACTTCCAAAACACATTCAAAATCGCTGATGCTGGAAGAAACTGAGATGAGTCAAGACGCAGAAACGTGTTATCTCTCAGCAAACAGAAGATTAAGAGGTCAGATGCAGCAGGGCAGGTCAGAGGTCATTTGCCTGATTAGATAGCACGTTATTGAGTAACCAACTCATATAAATAAGGCCCAGACTAGTAAACTGGACGATAGTCGAGGAGACCCTCTCTCAAGAACAAGTCTCAATAAATTACATCCCTTAGTACTTTGACATCTGTTAATTGACAAGCGTTTTAACTTGTTTTAAAAGCCTATTTTAGGTGCCTAAAACTAATTTTTATAGAGCTTAAAATCCCAGGTCCAGTGATGAAGTAATTGGATTCAGGAATGAGCTCTAAGGGCCACTCAAGAAGAACAGAGTGTTTATGAGACGTTGTCCAGAAGTAGAAGAGAGAAATCATGATGGATACAGACCACACATCAAGCTCCATATATCCCGTGTATCTGCTTTCCTCCGCCATTCCGTGAAGCACTTTAGGCCCTGTTTCATTGAACTTTTACACTCATGTTATTAGCAAATACATAATAATATTAGTTATATAGTGCCAGTATGGTACTTTATGAGATTGTGTGGGTGTTGTATAACCTAAAAGACAGCGACAGCCTGTCGCGTTAAATACGGAAATAAGACTTGAATGTTGTAATGATTACTGAATATCAATATATCACAATATGTATTATTATCAAGTGCAAGTGAACTCAGAACAATAACAACTTTCTCCTTCCGCCTTTCTAAGTAAGGCAATGTCATGAGATGTTTTCGTCACCCACACCGTCACATGTTTTGTTATCTCAAGTATTATAAAAGCTAAGGTAATGGTTCGTCAAATCGAACTCTGCGACGATCTGTATCACAGACACATAGTACGTGTCTCTGCTGTATATATTTCAACTGTACTGTACTTACATAATTCTTCAATAAACTACTTATTGTTTTAACTTTATACTTTTGTATCAGCTGGGACAAAGTCAAGGCTTTGTCCGAATTCTACTCCTTCGAAATAATAATAAATAAGTGTAACTAACAACATTACACTTAGGAAAGATTTAGTTTCTGCAGCCAGACGTGGACGAGGAAACTACTACACCACATGGGGAAGGGAAAATGTCTGTCCGTCTGTCTGTACGCGCGATTACTCAAATACGCTTTATCGGATTTTCATGAAACTTGGTATACGCATTTATAACGTCCATGGGAAGAACCCTATTGATAATGGACAAAATCGGTTGACTGGTACCGGAGTAAAGCCCAATTTAGTGCCTATTTTATGGTAATATATTAGAAAGCATTTATCAAATGCAAATTAGTTATCATGACAACATATTGTTTTACAGTATTCATATACGGCTTTGGAAATTGCAATACAGTTAGCTATCAAAAATAACATTATTTCCTCACATACCCTTATGAAAGTACATCGTTAAATTGAACTAGGTAGCTGAGATGGTAACGTCTTGGACTCACATTTTGGTTGTTCCTGGTTCAATTCCCGTAGCCGGCCAATTTAACATATCTTTTTTTTTTTTTTTTTTTATGTGAGTGTGCGATTCTCAAGATATCACAAATCTTTATAGTTCTGCTGATGCTGGACGATTTAAAGCTGATTAAAAAACTAGACCTTTGTTCTCCCTGAAGCTCTGCTTAACGAATGAATCTGGAGCTTACCTCGGAAATCAATATAAAAAAACTTATTTTCTGCATATCATAATATTGCAATTATAACTGATTAAACAAAAGCATACTGGCACTTTGTTACATCAGTTAACATGATTTTTTATTATCATTAGTCTTCTGTTTCAGAAGAATATTTTCTAATAATATTAGTTATGAGTTCATGGCTCTAAATTATTAGTAAATATTGCTAATATTATTAGTGAACTGTTTGATAGATTGCAGAACTAGTAAAATTTACTGATAATATTAGGTGTTTTTCTATAAGTGTTTTTGGGCAGATAAGTTACTCTCAAACCCATGTAATTCAGATTTCGTGATCTTAAATTTGTGGAAAATGGATCACTCTAATTTAATTATCAATTTAGAAAATGCTTACATCCCCTATCAAAGGAATTTTTGTCAAAACAAGTTTTTAGGATTTGAGGTTAGATTTTAGTACATAAGCCTACTGCTATTTTGAATGATCGCCTGGCAGATTTATTAATTTCTTAGAGCTAGTTATTATGAAGATATATGCAGGCCATGCTGCTTTGAAATAGTATTGACAAAAAGACAAAACACAAACAACAATCCAGATCTAACCTCCAAATCAATCAGCTGACTATTGAACCAATAATAATAGTGAAGAGATTTTATGAATAGTGTTCATAAATAAAAATAAATAAAATAAATAAATGAAATTTTATTGTCATTAAGCAATTAAAGCAATAGACAACGTCAATGGATCTTAAAACTAAGTACAGTATATACAACAATAAGTTCTACAAAATATTTACAAAGTATACAAAGGGGCATAAAATAAATTTAAAATTTTACAACACAATTCTGGCTTCAAGATATTCTGTAATACTATAAAACGGATTAAGCAGTAAATAATTATAGAGTTTTTCTTTGAACACTTTCAACGAGATGTTAAAGTCTTGCATACACAATGGAAGTTTATTAAACAATTTTGGTTCAAAACTTCATAACTATTGATAGATTTAGCTAATCTATGATGTTGTATATAAATATGTTTATTGTTTCTAGTATTGTAATTGTGTACATCTTCTCTGAGTTTCAGTTCTGGTAACTTCTTTTTTATGTGTAACAGAACAGAATAAATATACAAGTTGATTACTGTCATAATTCTACACTGAACAAATATAGGTCTACAACTGGTTCTATTGGATGATCCATTTATTACTCTGATTGCTTTTTTCTGTAATATTAAAACATCCTTGACATGGCTACTGTTGCCCCACAGTAAAATACCATATATTAATATACTTTGGAAAAAACAAAAATAGGATGATCTTACATACTTGTCGGGTACACAGTTCTTAAGACTTCTTAATAAATAAATAACTCTGGCCAGTTTACCACTAATATATAATATAATACATAATATAATACATATCTCTATGAAACAAGATTTTGTTAACTAATAAATAATATTATGAGCTCTAGTATTATTAACTAATATTATTAGCAAGTTCTATGAAACAGGGCCCAGGGAGTATGGGCTGACTCAGGTCGTATTACTCATATAATGGTAACAGCTTCTCTTCCATGTGGGGTCACCCCAGTCGGGCTCCACCCTTGCGTAAAATACTCTGTACAGTTTCGATTAATTTATTAGAGGGCGTGGTAAGTATTATCCATCTTACTTAGAGTTCATGTTCCCATATCTTTCAGGCCTATACCTGTTTCAGATTTTGTTATTCCAGACTAACAAAATATTCCTAAAGATATTCCTCCAATAAAGTTTTATTGGACCTTTCTGAATTTTCTGGATCTATTGTTACTTTGTTATGAAATATCTCTTGATTTATATTTGTCAGCATATTGGATGAGCGTCCATCCTTGAAGTTTTAATAGTAGGCTCTCTACCTGCTTTTCTTACCGTAAGAGAGATTTGTCTTTTATATTTTTTAGTGCATAACTTCACCTAAGTCCATTTTAAGTCTACCTTATTTCTTACTAAATCAATTCTGCATCTAAATATGATCTTTTTTTATTATTATAATTATATTACGTGAAGGTAATTACGCCTAATATTTATCTCAACTCTGTCCTGACAGAGAATCAACGTAGAACCTAAACAATAATAGGTAGGGACTTGGAATTTTGACAGTACCTTCGTTTCATAATGTAAGTGCTCACTAAGAAAGGATTTTTAAAAATTTCGATTTTGAATGCCAAAAATTAAATGTTTTTGAGATGCTTAATCCCTTTTTACACAGAATTATCAAATTGCTCGGTTGCTATCTTGATTCATTTGTTTATGATTCGCAGAGATCTGATTTACACAGAAGAGGAACATGACTGCACACCTAAATGGGAAAATATCGAATGTTTTGGATGAAATACACTAAGCGGGGTTTTTGGGAGCTAGGGAACACGAATCTAAGGTCTTTGTTCCCCCGGGCGGCGCACTTTTTTTTCTTAAAATCCACCTCGAAGCCGGGTTTTTAGTATTTAAAAATCATCAATCGTTTTAATAAAATCCTTTATACACGATTTGGGTAAGGTTAAGAAATGTATAGTTCATTTAAATCGTTTCATTTCGAATCTGTATGTACATATGGCAAAATAAGATTCGTTTTGTTGGATATTTTTAAGATTAAACAATACTCATTTCTTAAAAGACCGTCGGCGTGGTCTTGTGGTTAGCGTCGCTAACTACAGATCCGTCGGCCGGGTTCGATTCCCGGTACCTCCTCGGATTTTTCTGAGGTAGGGAGGTCTGGATCGGGGTGCACTCAGCCTCGTGATTCAAATTGAGGAGCTACTTGATAGAGAAGTAGCGGCTCCGATCATGGAAACCACCATTGACGGCCGTGGGTGTCGGCATGCTGACCACATGCCCCCAATCCTGCCATCTGCCTATAGGTAGATGACGCAGCGGTCGGCTGGTAGGCCTTGTCCCTTCGGGGATGTCGCGCCACGGAGTTTAGTTTAGTATTCCTAAGAATAAAATGATGTTAATCCTTTAATTTATGTAAAAACGACGACAGTGTTAATAAATATGTTTTAATTATTTTCTGTTAAATACATGATTCAAACATCTCGTAGGTGAGTGAATAATCGCGGCGGGCACCTGGTAGTCTGGAATGTCTAGCGTACAAATCTGAAAATAAAATACGTCGTCAATTTGGTGTTCCACATAGCCTACCTGGGTTTCATTGTATTGTCTCTAGTTGGACAAAGAGTTGAATCATAAGAGAGCTATCACGACTGACCAAGCGGTAAAAAAGAAGATAAGGAATCAGAAAAGATACCGCAGCTTCCTGTAGTCATGTGACTTCCTCATGTTGCATCACTTGCTGAGTATGCAGCTATGACCGACTCTTTGTTCGTTACGAAATGAACAGTGTTACCAACTTCGTGGAATTCCCATAAAATTTGGTGGATTTTTAACCTATTGAACGGGGAGAAACATTGTTTCAACAGATAGCGGATTTAGTATTATAGTGCTTTGACGGAATATTTTTAAAAATCTAAAATAATGCGATATTTTAACTTTTCTTTATTGAATTTCATTGAATTGAGGGTGATGATTAGGGACCGGATTCTTAGGTTTTTACCTATTTTTTTCCTTACTTCCAAAACAAAAAGCGTTCATACACTTTTTCGAATCATGTCCATAGGATTCACCCACATTAATTCTGTGGCACCTAAAAATACCTAAATGGGGTATAAAAACCTAAATATACCTAAACGGGATATAAAACCTAAAATATCTAATTTAGGCTGTTTTTTTGTCTTTTTTTGTTTGTCAGTTGAGATATCGATATTTTGCGGAGAGAAAATAATTTTTGTCGGGTTGAAATTAATACCACCAGCGTTTCGTTCAACTCATTGTCGTCTAGGATGGACAGTATCTAGAGAGAAAGTGTAAGAGTACCGGCGTCTTTCTTTTAAAATATTCGTACGAACAGCCATTGTTGCCGTGTATGAACAAGGATATAGAATCTGTGTTTTAAAGCGCTTGTTTGCCTTTATTACTGCCCTGTTATTCATTTTTAGAGGGCACACTGTGAGTTTTAAGAAGACGTGTTAATTATGCCGAAACAAATGAAATCGAGTTTATTACGGCAGTGGATTGGCGACGACCTGAATTTCACTATAGATGGCAAAATAATACTTTGTCAAGCCTGCCAGAAATACGTAAGTATTATTTAACTTTCTAGAAAAGGGGGAAGTTTTCGTCCCTAGTTGATCTGGTGTGAAGTTAGCATGCGTAGCAACCGAAGAAAGGGAAATAATCAATTTCACATTATCCACATCAACCATAAAGTATTTTACTTACTAAATTGGAAGCTTCGGATTCGAATCCTGAGAAGGGTAGTGTCTAGATACAGTATTAACTATTAACTAAGAGATAACAGGAAGAATTTCACAGTTGAGAATCTTGAAAGATATTTAGTGATATACTGTAACCAGGGATTTTGAGGCAATCTTATTTTCACTGCTTCTTTTTATTGTTTATGCTTTCTTTCTTCAATTGTATAATATTGCCCTAAAGCAAGTTTACACAAATTAAAGTCAATTTTGTTAAGTTAAACTTTACAAGTATTATGTATTGAATCCTATGTAACACATTCAAATTCACTAAACCAATTATTCTATCCAAAAACGATATTTTGGACAAAAAAACGTAAAAAAAACTATTTCACCTAATGGAAAACCTAAAACAGTGTTTTTAAAAACCTAAAAATCCGGTCCCTAGTGATGATGTCACCAATAATACCCCTGGCTAAAGAGCAGGAGGTTCAACTGATTGAAATAGACTTAAAGTGGTTGAAACTTACATCTGTGGAATGAAGAAAAAAGCAAAATATTAATGAATTTGGAATTAAATGAGATTTAGATACAAATGTTTTTAATCCTTTTCAAGAAATTTCGGAATTACCCTTATGCTTTTAGTACTGCTATGGTCAAATGCAGAAGTTGAAAGTGCTTTCGGCTAGTTGAACTTTAATAACTTAATTTAGCGGATTTTCAACACTATTTTAACGGAACAATGTTTTTAGAGTTGGCAACGCTGGAAATGATGTTCCATGGAGCCCACAAATTGCAAATGAACTTGCAGTAATTAATTGCTGCGATGTCTGTTCATTGACAAACCTTTGTAGGGAAGTTTGTTTTTTATTAGACAGTATAAACTGAAATAAAATTTATGAGTGGTGTAGCCAGAAAATAATTTCGGGGAGGGTAAAAAATGCCGGGGGGAGGGGTTTGGGGGGTATGAATACCCCAATAAAGGGAGTTTCCGGGGGCTCACCTCCTGAAATTTTTAAAAAATATTTAACTAATGAAAATCACATTTTACGCTATTTTAGGACTGAAAAATTAGTTAGCAAATTTGTTTACCATACTGTAAGATATTCCAACGTAAACAAGAAATCGTTACCTAAGTATAACACTTATTACAAAAAAAAGTTAAATAACACGTGGAATTTTAAACAATAAGGGTAATTAAATCGCGAAGGATGAAATGGGATGGACATGTTGCACGCATGGGAGAGGAAAGACATATCTCAAAAGTATTGACAGGGAGACCCGAAGGGAAAAGACCACGTGGAAGACCTAGACGTAGGTGGGAGGACAATCTTAGAACGGATTTATGGGAAGTAGGATTTATGGGGGATGATTGGATGGAGTTAGCACAGAATAGGGTTGAATGGCGAACTCAGGTAAGCGCGGCAATGAACCTTCGGGTTCCATAAAATAGATAATATTCCTTTAGCTTGCTTAGGAATTTTCTATTGCCATTGAGTAAGTAAGTAAGTAAGGCCTACTTTTAAAAATTCTGTATTTTATTATTAAATAAAATAATTAAATTTTTGACAAAATGGAGCTTAAATAACTACAGCACTAATCTAATACAAAAATAGAATTTTAGGTTTTGATTTCGGGAGGGGGTCCGGCCCCCCTTGAACCTCCATTCCCTACGCCACTGAATTTTATTTTGCAGAAACGACATCGTTAACAACATAAAACGCCTTGGCTATATGCCACTTTTTCCAATTTGATAAATTTATCGTAGATTTAGACACTCGTACTGTATTAATGGCTGTCTCATATCAACTGCTTCTGTGTGGGCCAAACTTAAACATTACTTCTAGGGCTGAAAATCGATTAAAATTTCTAATCAAGTTAACGCTTGACTTTAATCGATTAATCGACAAACAGGTCGGTATTTTAAACGAAACCATAGTGTACGAGGGGTATTCCGAAAGTAAGTTTCGTCAATGTATGGCAGGAGCGGCGTGTTCACCAGGGGAACCAAACAAACGCCAGACGAATCCCCACCCGTGGCTGGTTCCACGACGGAAGTGGCGTCAGCGGAGGAGGCATGATGCAGGCGCACTGCGCCGTAGAAGAGCGAGTCGCAGCAGACTGGCGTGCCCGCGGGTATTAGTGTACCGCTCACGATGACACGAGAGATTTGGCGCCACTGCCATGTACCGCTATCTCCCCTCTTTCAAACGAGCCATTGCTGCAGCCGCTGAACCTTTTATTGTCCGAGGTAGAGCTGTTTGAAATTGATCTCCCGATTTCCGTCCCCGCAAAGTGCGGCCTCCACGAACCCATCTCGCACAAACCTTATGGAACATCAATTTGTCACTCAAAATGGTCTGTATGGAACCTTTAGTAATGTCAGGAAGCTGAGGTGGAGCAGGCTGTGCGCCAATTTCTTGCATCGCAGGGCACCGAGTTTTACCACAGTGGGTTCTTCAAACTGATCGCACGCTACGACAAATGTCTCAATGTCGCTGGCGACTATGTCGAAAAATAGTGCACGGTGTATAGGTCATGCTGCCATGCTGTATTGCTTTTGGGTCAATAAAGTGTCCGTGTGACAAACTGATGAAACTTACTTTCGGAATACCCCTCGTACATTTAATATTATTTTACATGTTTAATAACTACTACACTACAGATAATCAGAAGAAATCCTGAATTAATTAATTAATTAATTCTAGTTAACTAATAAAAAAATATATACAAAACTGTGTAGGCTATGCAGCAAAATCTGCTAGATTCCAGTAAGAAAACTTTCTTCCCTTTAGCGTACTGAATATTCAGTATCACGGTAAACCTTGCAAAACTAATCTACCCTTCAGGTTACTGAATAACGAGAGAAAGGATTTTGGTCATTTTACTCATTTCTCGAAAAAACGTTTTTCACAATTCGACTAAACCGATTAATCGGAAAATGTAATTGATCGACGATTAAATGTTTAAGCCGTTAATCGAGCCGATTAATCGATTAACCGGCACAGCCCTAATTACTTCCTCTAAAAAGTTTCCCGAAAACAATAGTTTACCCTGTTAAAACGTTCGGATTACACCACTGAAATATTTCATCGGAAGTGTTTTAAAAATCTTCCATATTATATTTAGTACACCACGGGTTATCCAACATACACTACATGTTATAATCATTACTTTATTGCAGCCAACGGTCATATTATGATGGATGAAGCAATGGTGGAATGTTATGACGGGGAAATCGGAGCACCCCGAGTAAACCTGCCCCGACCACAAATTCCACATGGATCCACCGCCGTGTGGCCGGTCCTATACACTGTATCCTTTACACTTGGCACCATAATATAAGTGAAATACTGTAGCATGCACAGCAAACAAAACAAAAGTGAGAAAAGCAATGAATTTCCCTTGTATAGCTAGGGTTTGTCTACAGATGAGAGAATAGAGCAATAACTAGTGTTCGGATGTTTATGACCTAAAAAGTGGAAAATACGATTGCAAATATGACCTTATAAATTACTAAATATGACCCAAAAATCCTAAATAGGCCTATGACATAAAATATCGTATTTTCTAAAAATAAATGTTCCAATTTAAAATGTTTAATGACACTAAGTTTTACTTGTAAAGAACTTCTAATCTGTTAATGTTTCCAAATACCACTGCAAATGTGAACTGAAAATATTTTAAAAACATGTCTATTGGAAGTTAACAACAAGGAGGAAGAGGTAATTGTGCTATTACTTGTTATTGTCCCTTCACATTTTAGTTACAGTAAAACCAAAATGTTCGTGACACTTTTTCGGAAAAAAAATTAAGTCGAAAATTTAGTGCACATACTGTAAGCTAAAATTGTGCTGTTTTACAATATTAAACTGAAATATTACGTTAAATTACATATGACCAAGACCATGAAAAATGACAAAAATATGACTTTATATGCAAAATAAAAACGGTCAGATTAGGATAACAAATGTGCAATTCAAGTTTAATTTGTGTTTGCGACGAGAATGGAGGTCAGGGTAAAAATATGACATGTCATAAACATCCGAACCCTAGTAATAAGTAATAAGCAATCTCCAGCATGTGACAGAATGAAAGGCATGTACAGCAATTAACTAATTATTGCTGTAAGATTTAGCAGTTAGAAACTTCAACGGCTACTGGGCCAAAAACAATGGTACAAAATAATAAGGTTGTACTTTCATTATACTTATTAATGCTACTCCATAAGACTCTTGTTTCCAATTTCCACTTCACATGAACGAAAATACATTTCTGACGTTTTCTAAAACTGATTTTGTTTAGATTTTGTACAAAATCTGCATTACTTGAAAACTGTTTTCTTATAAGTTCTTTAAAGTAGACCTCGGAATTTTAGGCAAGAAAAATTGACATTTTAGGCAAGAAATACATTTTATTTCTCGTGTCTAAAATGGGCCACAAAGCAATTAGTTATGTACAGAAGTATTTTTACATTATTATGTGTATGACTATGAAAATCCCCTGCTATTTGTTAATAGGACTAATTATGATAAAGAAGAAAAGGTTTACGATTTGTTAAAACTGACTTAGGTTAACTTGTGGCCGTGTATTAGCCTCTGAAATTTCAAACACAGATAGACTGAAGAGTGGCCGAATGCACCTCGAAGCCGGAATTTTAATTTTAGCTTTCGTTCACGAGTTATGAGTGAAAAACGAGCAGAAAACGTGCATTTTTTGCTCTTTCGAAGCGTCAGTTTTCAGTAATACATTTCAATTGTCAAATTAATTGCAGGTGGCTTTGCCTACTTTTGTCGTACATTGGAAATAAAAGCAAAGCGATTGCTTCACTTTTGTAAGCCCACGCTGGTCGATTCATGTTTATATATAATGTCAAGGCCCGCAGACACCTGAAATGTTCAACATAGACGGAAGAGGTACAATGAATGCAGGCCTAAATGGGCAAACATTGATCGATTTGACTGAAACTCGTTATGTCGAATGGGATTAACTATGAAAATTGCTTATGTATGAATATCTTGATTTTATTATATAAGACGCCATATCTTGTGATGTAACAAACTATAAATGTTTTGATTGACAACCAAACATAAGACAAGATAAAGTGAACTTAACTGTCTGAACTCTGACCAGTCAATGTGTTTACAAAGGACACAGCAATCATACTTTAAGGCCTAACTAACTGTATTCCTATAAAAACAAATATTTTAGTATTATTTTCGGAAACGTGTTTTTGTGAATGATGAACGACGAATTTTCTTGTGCTTACTCCGATTTTACTGGGAGATTTTTTGTTGTTGTGTGTGTCTTTTGCAATTTTCACGAAAACGGGTCAAACTATTTTGAATTTTCTACATTCTTTATAGGGGCCTGATTTTCTGGCAAGATAAAACAGCTGATCTGGGGTTAACTTCCAGAGTTAATTAATTTTATTGACGTTCATGTTTATTTTTTAGGTTATATACATTTGGCATTGGAAAAGTTTACTTCTCTATTACTTATTTTATTTCATATTATACCTCATGCTAGGGATGACATCCATACACTGGTTAAAAAAAGTTACTACAATTTATTTTAAGTCTAAAACAAAAAATGTTTACCCGTCAAAATATTAATGAAGTTATAAGTTACATCACGATGAAAAGGGGGTGGGAAATACACTCAAATATTCAGATAAAATATTTTCAAATTTACAGAAATAAGTTAGATTGATAAAAGTAAATATCTAAAAAAATGTGATAATCACGGCCCGGATTCTGATGACCTAAAATACTTAAAAACGCAAAACTTGTATGGAAATACTAATTTACGTTTTTGTCAGATTTGTGTCTATACTACATTTAGGCCTATGTTGTTCGAGTTACCATGTTTGACCAATGCTACCAGTGATGCATATATGCATATATATATATATAAGACATAGTTAACTTAGCCAATTCAGGTAAGCTAAGAGCAGAACAGAACAAAAGCACACGAACTGTTTTGCACCGCAGCGAAATTGTGTTTTAAACAATGTAGGCTACATTTATATTATTTCAATTTCCAAATAAGTTATGTTGTATAAAATAATGTGTTTTCATTCTGCTTGGAGCATGTGACGTATTAATCACGGCACTTTGATGCCTTACGTGTCCAGTGACGAGCTGACGATTTTATCAGACAGCATAGCATCCTCATATTAATAGCAAGCATTTTAAGACAAACGATCGTGATTGGCCTATATCTGACGAATTGCTAAACGTTATTGGTCAATATCAAAGACGCGGCCGGCGTATGAGTGGAATAGTCATACAAATTATGGATTGTTGTACGGCCTGGAACCTTTACTCCAGGGTGTAATGATGTTGCACTAGAACACTGTGTACAGTATGAATATCTTTATATTTTTCATTGAGAACAAACAGGAAGTCTGGCTTGCATCAGTTGTCACTTAAATGCACCCTCCTAAAGTTAATCTCCCCTAATGAAATCTCAAGAACAAGGGTTGCACTCTAGATTCCATAAAGATATCTAACCACTTCAGTAAGAAACAAGGGTTGCACTCTAGATGACATTAAGATACCTAACCACTCTAGTGTATAAGAGAGTAGCACTCTAGATATAAAGATATCTAACCTTGCAATAAGGAAGGAAGCCTTATGTAACATCCACCCCATCCTATATAAACCTGTACTAGTGTAATAGTCAAGTCACTCATGACTAGGGACCGGATTCTTAGGTTTTTACCTATTTTTTTCCTTACTTCCAAAACAAAAAGCGATCATACACTTTTTCGAATCATGTCCATAGGATTCACCCACATTAATTCTGTGGCACCTAAAAATACCTAAATGGGGTATAAAAACTTAAATATACCTAAACGGGATATAAAACCTAAAATATCTCATTTAGGCTCCTTTCTTGTTTGTCAGTTGAGAAATCGATATTTTGCGGGGAGAGAATAATTTTTGTTGGATAGAAATTAATACCACCAGCGTTTCATTCAACCCATTGTCATCTAGGATGACAGTATCAAGAGAGGAAGTGTAAGAGTACCGGCGTATTCCTTTTAAAATATTCGTACGAACAACCATTGTTGACGTCATGTGAGGTTGAAAGAACATTTTCTGCCTTCAAATGTATTCTAAGAGATAACAGGAAGAACTTCATAGTTGAGAATCTTGATATACTTAGTATATTAGTTTATATATTTAGTGATATACTGTAACCAGGAAATGTGAGACAATCTTATTTTCACTGCTTCTTTTGATTGTTTATGCTTTCTTTCTTCAATTGTATAATATTGTCCTAAAGCAAGTTTACACAAATTTAAGTCAATTTTGTTAAGTTAAACTTTACAAGTATTATGTATTGAATCATATGTAGCACATTCAAATCCATTAAACCGATTATTCTACCAGAAAACGATATTTTGGACAAAAACCTAAAAAAACTATTTCACCTAATGGAAAACCTAAAACAGTGTTTTTAAAAACCTAAAAATCCGGTCCCTACTCATGACTCAGCACTCTAGTCTCCACCGAGACGATCATCTGTATTTCTACGCTCCATGTAACTGTGTACGATTGATCTGTTATAATAGACTCGTTACTGAAACATTGCAAGAGAAAATGACTTAGTTTCTTTTCGCGAACTTCGACTCCAAGCAATCCAAATTCATTACAAGGGAATGGTTGCAATTGCAAATCGTATGTGCACTTGACAGGTAGATTGGCATTGACACGCGCGGCCAAATTTGGCATCGTCACGCGCGTTGCTGCATTTTATAGCGATAACTAACGTATACCAAGTTTGGCCGTCCACGCGTGACTATGCCAAGTTTGGGGTCATCTCTTATTACCCTCCGTGACGTAGCATACGCATCGTAAAATGGTGCCTTTCTTATCGCGACTGAGTAGTATATAAATGCCATGCAAAACGGTGAATGTATGTATTAAGCTACCAGTACTCTGATACTATCAACATGGCTCCCAGACTTAACCAGCACCGCTGTGTGCAATTCCGAGGACGTTGTCATCAGTAGGGCCCGGACTTAAGGGTTTTAGGGCCTGTACGACGACCACCTGATATCATATTTAGCTGCCACACAGGGAAGTTAGCCAAGAATTGCGTATTATGATCTCCTGACAAAATCTGTCTGGGAAGTCAACTCCCAGATAATCTAGCAGGAGGATGGAGTGGCTGACAAAGTACCAACTGCTAGTTAGGGAAGTTTGGTTGAAACAAGATGGCAGCACTCCGAAGCTTCCTGGCCACCTGAATATCAGAATTGATGCTGGAAGATTTAATTTACATAAAAATGTCATTTTAGGCTCACATATGAATGATATAGAATTGCAAAAATCGATTAATGCACTTCAAACGGTATGTTCTTATATAATTTAATTGTACAAATACAAATCCGAGCTACCGCAGCTAGCGGAGGACTACCGAACTACAACAAACACACCTCTCTCTTCAACGAGGTAAGGACCATTTTACAAAATTTTACTGCTTTCTTGCCGATAGCAGTTCAGCGGTGGTATTACAAGACATCTTCCAGTTAAGCTATCTGGAAGTCACGTATCGGGAGGAATTGTCGGCAGGTGGTAATACAGGCCCTTAATCTATTTATTCCTCAGCTTCCTAATTAGAACATTTTAACGTATTTTTCCGTTTCATGCCCCTTGCTTCCGAATATATGAATCTTAGAGAACCTAAAAAGGACTAAATCGGACTGAAAGGCCTAAAAGAGGCTAAGGAGGACTTTTGCTGAAAAACTAGGGTCGAAGGAGGAAGGGGCCAAAAGGACTTTTTGCAGAACACGAAGTAATGTGATGGTATCACATCAGAAATCAAGAAAGCGATTTCGCTTCATCAAATAAACGATATGTCAGTTAGTTGGAAGTATTTCGGAAGATAGAACCTTTCAAATTTTGTACCACTATTTCTATGGCCGTGTGCACCTCAAAACACTCTGGGTTTAATATAGATCATTTTTGAGTCTTATTTCTTCTTAATTTCTTTACAAAAAACGGCCAAATTTCACGTTACCTTGTTTTACAAAATCTGTAGAATCCATATTATAAGCATCTTTTAGTTGCCCATCCTGTGCCAACAAAAGTTTGTTGGCAGCCAATAGAAATGTTGGTATGCTAGCTAGGGCCCGCGTAACCACTTGGAACACCTCGTGTAGAAAACCAGATATGAGCAATGGTAAACCCAAACACTCCAACTTGAATAATTTATGACACATTAGGTATTTCATGCCTTGCATTCTGCCATTTGCCTTTATACTCTTAAAATGAATTTTTGAAGATTTCTTACCTTATAGGACTGCAAGCTGGATGATTTCCTGGAAGAATGCTTGCAGATGGAGAAGTATTCTGAGGCTCGCAATGATGAACCGGTTCGGAGACAGGCTTCTCTGATGAACACGATGTACTGTTCGCGACACTTTTTGGTAATGGAGGTCCACACTGAGGCGTTAAAGACAAACTTCTTGAAGGACTATGAACCGATTCGGCCTCAGACTTGTCTGATGACAGCAATGTACTGTTCGCGACACTTTTTGGGAACGGAGGTCCACACTGAGGCGTTGAACACAAACTTCTTGAAGGACTATGAACCGATTCGGCCTCAGACTTGTCTGATGACAGCGATGTACTGTTCGCGACACTTTTTGGGAACGGAGGTCCACACTGAGGCGTTGAACACAAATTTCTTGAAGGACTAAGAACCGATTCGGCCTCAGGCTTGTCTGAAGTACACGATGTACTGTTCGCGACACTTTTTGGGAACGGAGGACCACACTGAGGCGTTAAAGACAAACTTCTTGAAGGACTATGAACCGTTTCGGCCTCAGGCTTGTCTGATGACAGCGATGTACTGTTCGCGACACTTTTTGGGAACGGAGGTCCACATTGAGGCGTTGAACACAAATTTCTTGAAGGACTATGAACCGTTTCGGCCTCAGACTTGTCTGATGACAGCGATGTACTCTTCTTGACACTTTTTGGGAACGGAGGTCCACACTGAGGCGTTGAACACAAACTTCTTGAAGGACTATGAACCGTTTCGGCCCCAGACTTGTCTGATGACAGCGATGTATTGTTCGCGACACTTTTTGGGAACGACTGAGGCGTTGAATACAAACTTCTTGAAGGACTATGAACCGTTTCGGCCTCAGACTTGTCTGATGACAGCGATGTATTGTTCGCGACACTTTTTGGGAACGGAGGTCCACACTGAGGCGTTGAACACAAACTTCTTGAAGGACTATGAACCGTTTCGGCCTCAGACTTGTCTGATGACAGCGATGTATTGTTCGCGACACTTTTTGGGAACGGAGGTCCACATTGAGGCGTTGAACACAAATTTCTTGAAGGACTAAGAACCGATTCGGCCTCAGGCTTGTCTGAAGTACACGATGTACTGTTCGCGACACTTTTTGGGAACGGAGGTCCACGCTGAGGCGTTAAAGACAAAGTTCTTGAAGGACTATGAACCGATTCGGCTTCAGGCGTCTCTGAAGAACGCGATGTACTGTTCGCGACAGTTTTTGGTAACGGAGGCGTTAAAGACAAGTCTCTTGAAGGTCTACGAATCAGTTCGGAGACACTCTTCTCTGATGAACACGATTCACTGTTCGACACACGTTTTGGTAACGGAGGTCCACACTTAGGATTTAAAGACAAGTTTCTTGAAACTCCAGGAAACAGATAGGAGTCGAACTTCCGAATACATTTTGAAAAGTCTAAGTCATTCGCTGGTCTTGGTATAGGCAAGTAACTTTTGGTTGATGTATCTGAAAGAAGATATCCTAGAGCAGGGAGCGGTATGCTTTTCACATCACTGGACTCCATTTGAGGATCGAAATGGGGAACGATTCCGTTGTGCGAGTCTTTTACAGTACTTTTTTCACGAGTAGGGTCAGAAGATAGTGAACTATTCTTATGACTGGATTCTTTTTCATGAGATCCTTGAACAGGGAGTGGAACACTTTTCACTTCACTTGACTCAATTTGAGGACCTAACTGGCGAACAATTCCGTTGTGCGAGTCTTTTAAAGTCCTTTTTTCAAGAACAGGATCAGAAGATAGCGAACTATTCTTATGATTGGAATATTTTTCTTGAGATCCATCAACAGGGAGTGGAACACTTTTCACATCACTGGAATCCATTTGAGGACAGAACTGAGGAACAATTACGTTGTGCGAGTCTTTTGAAGTACTTTCTTCACGAACAGGATCAGAAGTTAGTGAACTATTCTTATTACTGGATTCTTTTTCTTGAGATCCTTGAATGGGGAGTGGATTACTTTTCACTTCACTTGACTCAATTTGAGGACCGAACTGGTGAACAATTCCGTTGTGCGAGTCTTTTAAAGTACTTTTTTCAAGAACAGGATCAGAAGACAGTGAACTATTCTCATGGCTGGGTTCTTTTTCTTGAGATCCATGACCAGGAAGTGGAACACTTTTCACATCACTGGACTCCATTTGACGACAGAACTGAGGAACGATTCCGTTGTGCGAGTCTTTTACATCACATTTCTCACGAACGGGATCAGAAGATAGTGAACTATTCTCATGGCTGGGTTCTTTTTCTTGAGATCCATGACCAGGAAGTGGAACAGTTTTCACATCATTGGACTCCATTTGAGGACTAAACTGGCGAACAATTCCGTTGTGCGAGTCTTTTACATCACATTTTTCACGATCAAGATCAGAAGATGGTGAACTATTCTTATGGCTCGATTCTTTTATGACTTTATCTGGTTGGCATTGAGAACGGAACCTATTGGACGACTGTCTAGAATGAAGATGTTCATAACCACTTCTAGAGGACTGTGTTCTTTTCACATAATTGGACTCCCTCGCAGGGCTGTACACTGGTCTTGAACCCCCTCCTTCAGGATATCCAGAAAAGAATCTACTTTTCTCTTGATCGGAGTCCCTCTTAGGACTATACTTTGGCAGGAATCTATTCGAGGGCCCTGAACTTCTTCCCTGAGGACATCCAGAAAAGAATCTACTTTTCTCTTGATCGGAGTCCCTCTTAGGACTGTATTGTTGCAGGGATCTACTCGTGGGTCCAGAGCTCTTTCCTTGACGACATCCAGAAGAGAATCTACTTTTCTCATGGTCGGAGTCCCTCGCAGGACTGTACTGTGGCAGGACTACCTCAGATCGTAAACTATTTCCTTGAGGGTAGCCAGAAGAGAATCTATTTTTCACATGATGGGACCCTCTCGAAGGACTGTACTGTGGAAGGGCTCTAACCTCGGATCGTAAATTCTTACCTTGAGGACATCGAGAAGAATATCTACTTTTTACTTGATGGGCCTCCCTCGTAGGACTGTACTGTGGAAGTGACCTGTTTTCGGGCCCTAAATATTTCCCTTGAGGATACCTACTTTTCACATTTTCAGACTCCCTCGCAGGACTGTACTGTGGAAGTGATCTGTTCTCCGATCCTAAACATTGTCCTTGAGGATATCTACTTTTCACATTTTCTGATTCCCTGGCACGATTGTACTGTGGAGGTGATCTGTTCTCGGGTCCTAAACACTTCCCTTGAGGATATCCAGAAGAGAATCTACTTTTCATGTAATCTGAACCCTTCTTAGAACTGGATTGCGGCTGGGATTCCCGAATCCAATTTTTTGAAGAACCATGTCCTTCAATATAGTTACAGGTTACCAGCAACCTTCCGGTGTCATCTGCATATTCAGAATAGTCTTCAGAACCATGTTCATGCTTCAAATCTCTTGAGGCACCGTTGTACTGACCCTTTCTTGCCATCATGATACCTGAAGCAGTCCGGTAAATAATATATCCTTCAAATGTAGTAGCGTCAACTGCTACAGGTAAATTCCGGGATCTTCTTTCGCAAACTGACACAGATTCAGACGTCTTCTGCAGATCGCTGAAATGATGGCGCGTTGGATATAAACTGTTTGTTCTATCCTCGAAGACAGACTCTATTCTCACCTGGGAATATGTCAGTAACTGGTGTTGGAAGATGAAGTTGGTGTTATATTCTGCTGCCCTCCGCGCGACCAGCATCTGTAGAATGAAAAATATAGCTGGTTATCTCTCTTTGCGTGTCGCTACATGCTTATCAGCTAGCATAAATACCACCACATGGGAAGACAAGACCTTTAAACTCTGGAAAGAGACGTTCACATTATCAACATGATAGAGGTTCAAGTAAGTATCTTAATATATTCACAGTTCCAACCCATATCACTTGAAAGCTGTGACTATATTCTACAACTATGAGTAAAATTGCGCACATTAATTTTTTTTTTAAATTACATTTATATTAAAGTTATTATGAGATTGTTATTACATAAATTAGACATGAACTTAAAATGTAAATGGCATTGATTTAATGTACTCAGCATTGACAAATATACTGTATTAACCTTTGTTCACAAGAAAACAAACTGGATTTAGATCTGACTCGCACGGTTGTAAGAAGAGACTAAGTAATTTCGATCTTCATGAACCAAAATGATATACTATACCGATACTATTTATTAAGTTACATTAATAAAATTCAAGTTTTAGATCACTTACACACCCCATTAATAGGCCAACGATACAAAACGAAACTAAACAAAACATTTATTTGAACCTAAACGTTTTTCAACTGCAGGTCTAAAAACAACTCTAAATGTCAGTGTTATTTTTTAAATAAGTAATCGGGAGCAATTATAACTTTAATTAGTGTTAAGTTTGTTGTATAAACATTTATTTTTTGTCTTTCTTTCTTTTTGTTAAAAATATCCTTCGTATTATTTTCGTAAATGGTTGTAATTTTTTTGTATTTTTATTTAATGTATTAATACATTATTATTATTATTATTATTATTATTATTATTATTATTATATAATTATATAAATTTTTCAACTGAACCAGACCATGAGCATTTGCTCATTTGGGAGGCATGTTAATGAAAAATTAAGTGGTAAAACTGTAAACAAACCTTTTACATTTAACTTTTAATTGCTAAGCTGAAACACTGCTCAAGTTCTGGCATTCAATATTAGCAACTTTCAATATGGAAAACAACAAATTAAAGAAAAAGTTAAAAATTCTGTATAATTTTAGTTTATATACAGTATAACACATCTAACATCTAACTTTCAGTTTCTTTTCGCACAATTTAATCTATAAAAAATTATATATTTAAGTAGGTAAAATGGATAGTAATAAATTCCAATCAAGTACTCATGTAAGCTAGTGCCCGGTTCAGTAAGCCACCAAAACGGCCTTGGGAGTCGGCATGCTGACCACATGCCCTCCAATCCTGCTATATGCCTACTAGCTTAAAAGACCCGGCGTCGCCCGGGTTTTGTATTTTGTAATTGGAAATTAACTTATGAAGGATTTTCAATTTTAAATTCTAGGTCCTTATATAGGCATTTATAATTTGAAATAGGAAGAACGACTTATTACACTCAAACTATTCCCTCAGAAAACGCTTGATATAGTTTTTTATGGCTCATAGAGGATCTAGAATGTTGCATCCCATCGCTTGTACAGTGCACAGCAAGCCTGGTAGAGGTTTAAATAAGAAGAAACAGAAATTCCTGTAACATAAAATTGTAATATCGAGGCGGGAAATTTCCCACTCTTATGTTACCATAAAGCATTATCACTTTCATACTTTTCTCTCCAAAAACCTGCGATATAATATAGTAATATACACATTACCATACCTCGTTTTGTTTTCTCTATGTCCAGGGTAGAGAAAGTTATGTGATTCCATTATTTTAGTGGATTTCATTCTGTAATATTTATTTATAACATGAATTATTTTGATAACTTCTCATATTTGTCAAAAGTGCATTTCATTTGTTTTTTCCAAGCCCATCTGATACCATTTGGCAACAATATATTCTGTGATTTGGAATTGATAATTCTATGTAAAAAGGGATTAAGTATTTTCAAAAAAATTTAATTTTTGGCATTTAGAATCAGAATTTTTCAAAATCCTTTCTTAGTGAGCACCTACATTATGAAACGAAGGTACTGTCAAAATTCCAAGTCTCTACCTATTATAGTTTAGGCTGTACGTTGATTCCTGTCAGTCAGGACAAAACCTTTTATATATATAGAGAAGAGATGGTAGATGACACAGCGGTCGGACGGTAAGCCTAGTCCCTCAAAGGGATGCAGCGTCGTGGAGTCTAATTTTAGATTGCTTATGGGCTGGAGTAGAGTTAAGAAAATAGATATACCCAAATACTAATTATTAAAAATACTTGTTTGGACCCAGGATAGAATCTCGGTGGATCCACGTGGAATTTTTGGTGGACAAAGTAGAGTCGGGGCAGGTTTTCTCGCGGTATTCATGTTTTCCCTGCCATATACCAATCCACCGTTGCTCCATGCATAAAAATATAACCATTTGATAGCAATAAAGGGGGTGATTAATGATTACTGAAAGCAGTCTAAAGTGATTTGGGACTGGAAGTGATTTCATTTGCAGTGGGTACATTTATATAATTAAAAATAAAAAGTTATACGATCTTGAATTTACCAAGCTGAATTGTTTCTCCAAGTAATGCTTACAATTAGTATGGTTAATCAATTGAGAATAGGCTACCAGCAATGGATTTTTAAATATGTCCTGCTCTTAAAATCGAAAAGAAAAAAGAAAAGCGATTAAAACAAATTAAACAAAATCGTTAGAGTTGTTTTTTAGACAACCGCCAAAAATAAACATTTCCTTGTGTAAAGTAGACGTAAAAATAAGAGGAAGTCGCTCCAATCTTCGAGCCACATTATCAGACGATATCTAACCAAAATATGAAATTTCGTTTAGTTGAAAGTCTATTGCCTTGAATAAATGAAAGATTTGTTTACATTTTTTATACATTATTTGTTTCACTAAGGCGGCACCCGAATACTAGTTGTGGAAGGCAGTTCAGAAATGGATATACAGTAAATACATTAAATAAGAATTAAAAAAAGACAATAAATTGCATCCGTTTACTGTAATAGGCCTAATAGGACCGCAATTTTAAAAAGAAACATGAAAAGATTATATAATAAACATAAATATTTTCTTAAATTTGTAATTGTCGTGATTAATAAAATATTGAATGGGAGAAAGGAAGGAAAAAGACCACTTGGAAGACCTAGACGTAGGTGGGAGAACAATATTAGGATAGATTTAAGGTAAGTAGAATTTGTGAGGGATGATTGGATAGAGTTAGCACAGAATAGGGTTGAATGGCAGGCGGCAATGAACCTTCGGATTCCATAAAATAGATAATATTCCTTTAGCTTGCTATGCTGTCTATTGCCATTGAGTAAGTAAGTAAGTTAAACAATTCAGTGATTGGATACGATGTTTCGTTCGGATGTTTATGACATATTTTTATCCTGACCTCCATTCTCGTCACAAACACAAATTAAACACGAAATGCACGCTTGTTATCCTAATCGGACTGTTTTTTATTTTGCCCATAAAGTCATACTTTTCTCATTTTCATGGTTTGGTCATATTTCAGTTATAAATTCAGTAAAGGAGCAGAATTATAATGTACAGTCGGTCAAATAAAAAATGTCGGGCGGAACTTGATTAAGTATCACGAACGAGCATATGCGCATGTACAGGAAGACTTACGGTTAGGTTCACACCTGCCTCTTGTCTCTCCATGTATTTTCTTGATTATTTAGTCAGTTTTGTTCCAAAACGAACATGTATAGAAGGCTGTGGCTATATGTCTCACATCCGCCATATTCTTGGTTGCAAATTCGTATAATATTAATAATTAATAAATTCGCAAGGAATATGATTATTCAAGGAGCATTTTTTAAAGATTTTATTTCATAATACCGGTACTTGCAGTGCAAAATCAATAACTTACGTTCAGCTTCTTCCACCGATCTAGCATCGAAATACATGGCCGGCCAGATCCACGATTCCTATGAAAACTTCCGGTCGCATTATAGTGAAGTACAGGTATTTACCCACCTCTTTAAGAAATATGGAACCTTCTCGCTGCTTCAGAGGCCGAAAAATGCAGGTCAATTACAGCCCTAACTACATTTTCTCTCAAGCTAGCATTTGTATGTGGTGCGATGACAAAGCAAAATGAATTATGACAATACATTAAGTTGAATATCGTGTATTGCGCTTTCCGCGTTTTTCATTTTTCCCGCGTTCTTCATTTCTTCCCTCCTGTCGCATGGCCTCATATGTTCCGAAAATGACCTGTATTTTATGTTTTTTATAGCAAACTTGTGAACTAATGCGCTAAAACTTTAATTTTAACTGCATACGAGTCCCGACGTTTTTTATTTGACCGACTGTACAAGCACTAAATGGTCCAGTTAAATTTGAAGGTTATGTAATTAATTTAATGTTTATTTCCAATTAATAGGTAATTTAATTTTAAAATTAATACAGTTGTTCATATTTTATAGGAACAAGCTTGATCTACAAAATATTTGGGGCTGATGAAACGAGCAGAGGCGTAACGAGGGGGAGGGGGGTTCCCACATTGATTCAAATAAGGAAAATTGTATAATTTTTTTAAGTCTGCTTATAAATTACTTAATACGAGTATAAAGCGTGGGAAGCTTAAAACTCGTTACTGTGCATCTTAAGTTTTAAAATTTTCCGGGAGAGGACCCCCGGACCCCCATTCTCTGGTGGGGAGGTATGGGGTATTCCATACCCCCCAGATGTTATAACCCCCCCCCCCATATGGTCGGCCTGGTTACGCCTATGGAAACGAGCAAACATCAGCAATCTTGCAAATTAGAAGTCCATTACAAGTAAAACTGTAAATCACCTGCAAAATTGTTAAAATAGTGATTATCTTATTGAATTCATGCGATGTAAGAATTTAGTATAATTAAACATTTTAAATTAGAACATTTATTTCTAGAAAAACTTCTTTTATTAGGTGATATTTAGTCATTTTTAAGGGTATATTTTCCACTTTTTTAGGTCATAAAAATCCGAACCCTACGGATCACAGATACCCACACAGACACACATGCATTACATACACACAACACACAGATATATGTTTATGAAGATTAAATATTTAAATTCAGGGAACCTCAAAACATATTATATCTATACTCGAGGCTGGATATGGAACTTGAGAATGGAACACAAAACTATCTCTACCTGATTTGTCATTATGGACTTGCTCTTAGAAATAACAGTAAATTCTTTGATGTCTTGTTAGAAAGTATTAGCCAACATTCCTACAACCCTGCCATATGGATGTGATCTATTAATAATTATCAATGTACAACGGTACCTATTCATGCTCCGGCTTTGGAGTTTCTGTAAATAAAGCGGCTTTTATAAATAGACAAGATGGAATGAATGCATGAATGACTTTCTTCATTTCGTAATTACTTCACTGGTGGCATCATCACTAAGCATATGGTCATGAAACGTCTTGAAGTAATGCCGTACAAAATATTAGATTAGCCGGTGAACAATTAGAACAGGTGGAGAAATTCAAATATCTGTGAGCAATAATTACAGACACAACTAATATTAAGGTAGAAATTAAGTGTCCACTCAAATCAGGAAATGCTTGTTTTTATGCAGTTCAGAAACTTTTTATCTTCTCGTCTTCTGTCCAGAAATCTAAAAATTAAGATTTATAAGACTATTCTCCTGCCAGTTGTATTATGGATGTGAGACATGATCCTTAGGCCTGAGAGTGTTCGAAAACAGGGGGCTTAGGAAAATATTTGGGCCTAAGAGAGATGGAAACTACATAATGACGACCTTCATAACCTGTAATCTTCACCGAATATAGTAAGGGTAATTAAATCACGAAGGATGAAATGGGGGAGGAAAAACATCTCAAAAATGACTGGGAGACCCGAAGGGAAAAGACCACTTGGAAGACCTAGACGGGAGGACAATATTAGGATAGATTAAAGAGAAGTATGATTTGCGACGAATGGTTGGATGGAATTAGCACAGAATCAGGTTGAATGGCGGGAAATGAACCTCCGGGGTTCCATAAAATAGATAATATTCTTTTACCTCGATCATTAAATTTACTGTTTTCTCGCGTGTCTTTTCGGCTCCCCTCCCCCATGCTTATATGAACCGTCAGTGTAGATCAGATTATAAAAGGCACCCTAGGTAGCAGCTTCGGTAGTATTTTATTAAGTGCCATTATGGTACTTTATGAGATTGTGAGGGGGACGCAAAATGTCTGTCTGTGTATCTGTACGCGCAATAACTCAAATACGCTTTATAGGATTTTCATGAAACTTGGCATTCGCATTTATAACGTCCATGGGAAGAAGCCTACTGATATTGGACCAAGTCGGTTGACCGGTACCGGAGTAAAGCCCAATTTAGTGCCTATTTTATGGTAATATACAGGCTTTAAAACTTAGTGCCCGAACCCACAGAGGGAGTTGATTCCGGTTACCAACAACCTGAGTATAGGGGGTGGAGGGTGATTGTGTGCGTGTTTATATTTATAATACGTGTTCGGCATGCCATAAGTAAAGTGTTCTAAAACGCAAACATATATTGAAACATTTGGGAGGGACTATTATACACAAACAGGAGAAAGTATCGTTTTGCATGCTTGTAATGCTTGTGAGATAATGAGAAGTTATTTTGTGGTCTTCCTATACCTGTATTCCGGTTTGTTTACTATCACGAGAACTAGCATACGCCGAGCAAAGTCTGTACAGTACGGTTGCTGTTAACATATTCGATCGGGCACTAAGTTTTAAAGCCTGCATAATATATTAGAAAGAATTTATCAAATAAAACTCAGTTCTCATGACAACATATTGTTTTACAGGGTTCATATATGGCTTTGAAAGTTCCGATACAGTTAGCTTTGACAAATAACACTACCAACACATTCCTTCACATATGCTTATCAAACTAGACCTTTGTTCTTCCATAAGCTCTGCTTAATGAATCCATCGGAAATCGATTAAAAAATAACTTATTTTTCTTCATTGCAATTGTCACTGATTAAACAAAAACATTATGGCACTTTGTTATATCAGTTTTAACTCATTTTATCTTTAATAGGAGTTATTCATTTATTATCTTACCTTTCAATCGCACGAAACAAATATGGCAAATATTTTCTCCGATTAGCCACACTAACATATGCATGTATCCTCAAAGTCAGCCAACCGTACAAAATCTCTATTTTTTTCTTTCTGTTTATTATTAGAAGAAACTCGCAAAATTGTCCATGAAAATATGGAATATACTGAGTATTTATTATATATTTCGTGGCTCCTAACTTGAGAAAGTTGGAACTGAATCCGCATTAATCTATCAGAAATCGCACCACATTCACATTTTTGTCGTGTAGTCAAAGCGTCTTTGTACCCTATATTTCATAGGATTTACACACGATTATAGAACTCTTCTCAGCACCACACACACACACCTGTTAAGATCAACTGAACATCTCACCACGAAACTGAGAACTGAGTCCTGACATACCTGACTAGGCGGGATACCTGACTAGGGGTGATAAAACAAAGAACACAAGCAACAGAAAAGCTGACTGTCCAGCAATAAATCATTCCCAGTTTCCCTAATTGTGTTGAAGATCTCCCCCGCTGAGAAGTCAGCCTGAGCAACTGAAATGTCTCTTCCTATAGAATTCACTTGACTAAATTATGTACAGACTAAGACAATCATGATAGTACACTAATCTAGTCTGTACATAGTTGCATTGCACTAATTGGTATTTTCAGTTCTTAACCATAGTAAAAACAGTCTAAATAATAATAATAATAATAATAATAATAAAACTGCAAAAAAATTACCGAAGTGAAGAAAGAGAGGTTCCAAGTCAAAATCAAAACCAAACGAATGAATACGAAAGAAAAGCAAGATCAGAAAGAATGAAGCAATACTGGCCTAAAATTAAAATAAAAAAAAACACTAAAAAGTGATTGATTCAACGTACCCCAAAGTTGGGTGAAACGGAGAATAATAATAATAGTAATAATAATAATAATAAAATCAGGTAAAATGATATAACAAAGAGCCGCAATGATTTTATTTAATCAGTGACAAATGCAATTATGATATGCAGAAAATAAGTTATTTTTTAATCGATTTCCAATTAAGCTCCAAATCTATTCATTAAGCAGAACAAAGGTCTAGTTTGATAAGCATATGTGAAGGAATATGTAGGTAGTGTTATTTTTCAAAGCTAACTGTATTGCAACTTCTAAAGCCGTATATGAACACTGTAAAATAATTTGTCATAAGAACAGACTTGTATTTCATAAATTATTTCTAATATATTACTATAACTAAATTGGGCCTTAAGTTACTCCCGTACCGGTCAACCGATTTGTTCCAAAATTAAAAAAAAAAATGCATTTTTGAAAAATAATTGCATGAATTATATTGACTACTCCATTAATACGCCGAGTGTTTGATATTGACCAATAACGTTTAGCAAATCCTCGGATATAGACCAATTACCAAAAGGGAAATAAACTTAATATAGTTAATCAAGAAGCTCCATAAGAGAAAAACTTGTTATTTTTATAAAACTGGGGGTTTTATATTGTTTTACTATTATTGTGCCACCAAACATTCAAAGTAAGAATAAATAAATAAATATATATATATATATATATGTGTGTGTGTGAAACTCACATAAATTCCTCTGCCCAAATAAAAGTTAACCTCTTAGTACAATATAATTATTATTATTATGTATGACATTCTCTTCATGTAAATTGGTTGTAAAAACGAAGAGAAATTCCTTACGTCACATCGCATCCCTGAAGGATGCACAACCCAAATAAAATCTCATTAATGCACTCACGTAACTTTCTTTACTTTAACCATGGCCAATGCATTTTTATCACTTCACATTCTGATACAGAACGAGAGGACATGTTGCCAAGAGAGCGTATTTTAGAGTGGGTGGCTTATAACTACCCTTCAGGTATATATTTTTTTTCGAAAAAATGTTTCAAATAAAAGTTTTAGCTCTTAGTATAAGCCACCCATGTGCAAAATCTTTAGAAAATATTTGGAGCCGAAAAATGAACATTTCTTCATGTAAAAGCCCTGTAATGATGTTGCACTAGAACACTGTGTACAGTATGAATATCTTTATATTTTTCCTTGCGGACAAACAGAAAGTCTGGTTTGCATCAGTTGTCACTTAAATGCACCCTCCTAAAGTTAATCTCCCCTAATGGAACCACTCCAAAGTAAGAGGGTTGCACTCTAGATTCCATAAAGATATCTAACCACTTCAGTAAGAAACAAGGGTTGCACTCAAGATATCATAAGGATATCTAAAAGTGCAATAAGGAAGGGAACCTATGTAACATCCACCCCATCCTATATAAACCTGTACTAGTGTAATAGTCAAGGCATTCAGCACTCTAGTCTCCGCCGAGACGATCATCTGTATTTCTTCGCTCCATGTAACTGTGTATAGTGCAGTTACTCATTGCATGGCCAGTCGGCTTCAAAGGTTTCGGTGTTTCTTTATGTTAACTGATCTGACTAAATCGGTCTTGGGGCTTACGCTTTCCAAAACAAAAGCAACGTTGCAATATTCTCTCATTGTTATCACTGACCTCAGTTCTTCCTTCGCTTTATTCAATTCACACGTGTTATTGTTTACTGTAACTTGATCTTGCAACCTCGCATTTCACTCCACGCGGAGTAGACGAGTAGCTGTCAAAATCGCCACAGGACATTCTCAGATTTTGATTGACTGGGGTAACTAGCTGATTGGTGCGGTAAAAACAAAGAACATGGGTTGAGCTGTCGGCAAACTTGTCCTCCTAACGAAAGGAAGCCGCCTGGCCATGCAATGAATAACTGGACTTTATCGGCTGCGGTGGTCTAGAGGTAGCGTGCCCGCCTCTAGATCCGCGGGATCAAACCCGGCCGCAGTCGATGGGGTTTTCAGGACGTAAAAATCCTGGGCACGGAGTCCTCTGGGAGGGACTTTAAGCTAGGGGGACGTGTCGTAGATTTACGGGACGTAAAAGAACTCCAAGCCTAAATTAGAGCCTCTGGACAAAATTTATCGGCCCTTTCACGTGCAAGAAATACTTAGTTTCCAGAGGGGGGTTGCGAGGCGATGGGCTTACCACCTGTCCCTCTACCCTCTCTCGGAAAATAAGCATATCAAAATTAGTATAGGTAATGAAACCTCCGTTGGAGACCCCTTCGTGCCACCTGGGGATCATAGGGTACCAGATACCAGATACAGATACTTAATCATTGCAAGAGAAAAGGACTTAGTTTCTTCTCCCGAACTTAAACTCCAAGCAATCCAAATTCATTACAGCCCCTTAAATATAAGAGAAACTTGTCGCCAATCTTCGGTTCACATCTTCAGAAGGTACCCGACACAAATACAAAAGTTTGTTTTCATACGATTTTCCGTTCTGGAGCTAGCCTGTTCACAGACATGTTTCTGAAAATAGTATTTTTGGATTCAGGGGGCCTTGAAACGTGTATTTATGTTAAAAACTTGACTTCGAATTTGAGTATGGAAAACAATAGCCTATTTCCTCTACCTATAGTGCCTATGGTACGGGCAGAGGAAGTAATAAAGTGATTTCATTCATGCAATTTATGTAAAAACGATGTCAGTGTTAATAAATATAATGTTTTATTATTTTGGTGTTAAATAGCATTTAGCTATTGAGAAACGACCACTCTTAACTACTAAACATTTTTGTAATGGTCATTTTGGCGCCCCTCAAGCCTGGACCCTTAGCGGGGGGTCCATCTCAGCCCACCGACCAGTTCGGCGCCACGAAAAATTAACTACTAGCACGGATTTTAACAGATGTTGCCAACGGAAAGTTTAGCTTCTCAGGTTTCAAAACAGCTTCCCGACGCTGAGGAAATCTTAAATCATCGACCAATGGGAAGTTTGGCGGGTCTTAAGTCCGCCAAATCTCGACCAACTGTAGCTTAGAGAGAGTACAGTAGGCCTATGTATCAAAAGGTTATTTGAGGATTTGGGCATGGTTTTTCACAGGTAATCCCACGAGAGTTTACGAGTTTATTATAATCATAATCACGTTTATTGAGCCGAATTTATCTGATGAAACGCGTCAACTCGAGTTCGATTTATTAAGACTATTCCATGAATAAAAATGTGCCGGATTATACAAATAATAAAATCAGGTAAACTGATGTAAAAAAGTGCCAGTATGTTTTTGTTTAATCAGTTATGACTGCAATTATGATATGCAGAATATGTTTTTTTAAATTGATTTCCAAGTTAAACTCCAGATTTATTTATTAAGCAGGGCTTACGGAAGAAGAAAGGTCTACCATCTCGGCCACCTGGGTCATTTTAACGGTCTAGTTGGATAAGCGCATGTAAAACAATAGTGTTTTTTGTCATAGCTACCTGTATTTTAATTTCCAAGGCCTTATAAGATCACAGTAAAACAATAGGCTATGTTGTCAAGATAACTGATTTTCATTTTTTTATAAATTCTTTCGAATACGTATATTGCCATAAAATAGGCACTAAATTGAGCATTACTCCGAAACAGATCAACCGATTTTATCCATTATGAATAGACGTCTTCCCATGGACATTGTAAATGTGTATACCAAGTTTCATAAAAATCCGGTAAAGCGTATTTGAGTTACCGCGTCTTTAAAATATACAATAAATTTGGTTTTACTCCGGTACCGATCAACAGATTAGGTTCAAATTCAATAGGGCACTTCTCATGGACGTCATAAATGGGTATACCAAGTTTCATGGAAATCCGTTACAGCGTATTTGAGTGATGGCGCGTTTCTATGAGAAAGGCGCCATAATCGATTAAAATAGGCACTAAATTGGGCATTACTCCGGTACCGGTGAACCGATTTGGTTCAATATCAATAGGGTTCTTCCCATCGACATTATGAATGTTTATACCAAGTTTCATGAAAATCCGAAAAAGCGTACTTGAGTTATGGTGCGTACAGACGCACGGACAGACGCACGGACAGACGGACAGACATTTTTTCGTCCCCCACACAATCTCATAAAGTACCATACTGGCACTTAATAATTACTTTCGTGCTTTGTTGTATAAAAACAAAACTAACAGCTGCGAGATTACGGCCTACTATGAATCAACCATCCATGAATCGATTCGACCTACCATGTCGTGACCAGTGCTACGATTGGTGCTTATAAAATACATAGTTAACTTAATTGAGATAAGCTAACAGCAAAATGGAATAAAAGCACACGAACTGGCTTGCATCGAATAGAAATTGTGTTTTTAATCCATGTACATTTCTATTATTTCAATTTCCAAACAAGTTATGTTGTATAAAATAATCTCTTTTCGTGCTACTTAGTGGCAGCATGTGACGTATTAATCACTGCACATTGATGCTTAATGTCCAGTAACGAGCAGACCATTTTATCCGGTAAAATCCCTCCTCATATTAATAGGAAGCATTTTATATGTTGAATGATCGTGATTGGTGTAAATCCGAGGAATTGCTAAACGTTATTGGTTAAAATCAAACAAAGCGGCATATCAGTGGAATTGTCAAAGGAAAGCATCCATAGCAGAGAGAAAATAAAAACAGAGCGCATCCCATTGTTGAGCGCTTCCATTTTAGCCCGCTTTGGTTACTCATTTGTTTTTTACGTTGTAGAAACACAAATAGGATAATAAGAATGTTACTTTTCTTATGTACAATTTCCAGCTTTCGCAGGACTGGTTTGTAATTATTATAGCTTTACAGGTTCAAAGAGAATATTTTAAAACCACATTTTCAGGAAAACCATGAAATAAAGCGAAAAAGAAATTGTGCTTCTGCAGCTAAATTGTTCTTTAGTGGATGCATTTAGGGTCTATAAATTTCCCAACCTGACAACTAACTGCTAAAATTGCCAGAAAATAAGGTATTGGACGGAATGAACGCTCAAGGAGACAAAAGAAGAGGAAAGAAAAGGTCTAAGCGACCCGAATAGGATAAGAAAACCTGTCAGGGTGTCTTTCAGGAGAAACAAAGAAAACACAGTGACAGGTAGGAAGTCGGTTATATATTATGCTGTTTTACACTGTTGCTTTTACAATAGAGAATATTTTGAGCCGTCCAATACCTTAACGCAGCGGTTCCCAACCGGTGGGTCGCGGAAGGGTTACAGGTGGGTCGCGACTCTATCCTAAAACTATCAGAAACCATCGAATAAACCATCAGAAATGATAAGAAAAATCGAAACAAATAAAATTGTGCTTGGTTTTCCTAAAAAACAAATACAGAAATCAACTCAATGTTGAAAGTGACTTAGGATTAAAAACATCTTCATTCAATCTTGACATTGACGTCTTAGTTCAATCGAAACAGTCCCAAAAATGTAATTAATATAGTATTCTTACTTAAAAACAGCAATTTTGCCTGAAAAATTAAAATGGTCTTTTGGTACTCTTATAATTGCAGTTTTTATATTAACCTACGAACACTTGGTAGTGAGTATGAAACCACTTGTTGCATATATTGCAAACATATATATATTGTAAAATAAATCTTTTGCTACAAAATGCTAATATTTTGTCAACCATTTTCAAATCAGAACACATTGTTTATCAATAATCGATATGTATCTTCAAAAAAGCATATATATATATATATATAAGCTTATAATTTTTTTCAATATTTGATGGTAAATTATATATACATAAGGAAAAAAACTATACAAATAAGGTTTTTTACTCCACCATGGACCGAAGGACCGTGGGGTTATATTTCGATAAGGAAAGGTCGCCAGCTGAAAAATGTTGGGAACCACTGCCTTAATGCATTATTAAAACGGTTTAGTATGTGTGCTCCAAAATATTCAACTCTCTCTCACCTTAAATCGCGGCACAGAAATCAGAAATTTCATTTCAAAGAACTCTAATATTCTTCCTTAAATAGACAGTGTTTTTACAACATAGAAAAAATATATTGCGCTTGATTCCAGTTTTTGCTGTAGTTAATAGTTTGGTTAGCTGGTATTTGTGAGTGTATGTAATGTGGGTGCCACTTTTTAAATACTTTTTTTCCAAGAACTTCCCCTACCTGCTGATACCTTAATCCTCTTCAACCTGTCAATCAGTGAATAGAAAGGTAATCAGGCGTATTCTCGCTTGTCTGCAATTCAGACTTCAGTAGGCCTACAATGTTGCCAAATATGTTCCACAGCACTTTCTTTACCTAAGGGGAGATGGTAATTATGAGTGTCAAAAAATTGATTATTTTTTCTTTGGCTCATGTAATAGAACAACTTTTTCTGGACATTTTGATATATATGGGTCTTATATGTTGCATTATTATTAATAGTCCTGGAGCTTTCTAAAATGGATAAAATAACTTTAGGTTAGCACACGCATGTCATTTTTTTCGCGCTCCTGTAAAATTACATTTTTTGTACTTCAGGTACCATTTTCTGAAAAGCTATTCACGCTGAAATAATGAAACTTTCAGGAATTCATTATAGATGGATGATAAATCTCCCTTAGCAGAATTAATTATGGGGAAAGTCTTGACTATACAGAATTATCAACTATTTTTATGAATATATATATATATATATATATATATATATATATATATTAATCGTGACGTTTTCATGCAGTAATATTGTACATATTAGTAAATATTAGTAAATAGTAGTACCTATTGTTAGTAAATTCCCAAAGTTTCACAAAAATCTAAGCTACAGAAATTGAATAAAGCGTACCTATGTCAAGGGAAGTAACTGTAAAACTAAATTATCACCTATGTGTTAAAAAATTCTTTCCTATCAAACAGTGAGTTCTAGAACAACCATTCTCTGCTTCTTTTAAACTACAGAGTGCACTTACTACTACTCCGTGCCGCGACATCCCCGAAGGGACAAGGCCTACCACCCGACCGCTGCGTCATCTACCTATAGCCAGATGGCAGGATTGGGGGCATGTGGTCAGCATGCCGACACCCACGGCCGTTAATGGTGGTTTCCATGACCGGAGCCGCTACTTCACAAGGCTGAGTGCACCCCTACCAGACCTCCCTACCTCAGAAAAATCATTCGAGGTACCGGGGATCGAACCCGGGCCGACGGATCCGTAGTTATAGCGACGCTAACCACAAGACCACGCCGGCGGTCATAGAGTGCACTTGCAAAGCGTAAAAAGAAAATTCAACTAAATCTTATTGTTAACACCTGAGTTATGGCTTCTTGAACATACGCTATATTTTCTGGCATTTTGCTAGCGTTAACTACAAAGTATCCCATAGTTGGAAGACAACAAGGATACCGTTGCAAGGTTTCGACACTTGTTTATTAAGTACTACGACTTAAGAAATCGGATAACACAGGTGTTTGTCTGTTAAGTCTATTTATGTTAAATCCTCTGTGTGGAAAGCTAGGAGGAGGACGAGTATATAAAAGCCAGCAAGTGTTTGCGTCCTTCACTTATTCTCCGGACAATCAAGTTGCTGGACACACACACTCTCTCTCTCGTAACGACCAGTGCATAGGAATTTCTTATTTTCTCCATCCATGTTGACAATACGTATAATAGGAAGAGAAATTTCCGGTCACGATATCAGCCTTTGGCGACCAGAATTCTGAGGCTGAGCGACAAAAGATACAATTAAAAAAAAAAAAAAAAAAAAAAAAAAAAAAAAAAAAAACAAACAAAAAATACTGGTATTGACTTTTGTTATTACTAGACCTGGGATTTTAAGGCAAATGCCTATTTTGTTGCTTATGAAATAACATGAAATTTTTTAAATATGTGGACGTTTCATGATAAATCACATTTAGAGTTTTATAGTGCACTAAAATGCCTATTTTACTTTTTTAGTCCCTAAATTGCCTATTTTAAACATTTAAAATAAAAATCAACTTCTATAATTTTTACAATCTTATATTGGACATCCCTCAATGAAAAGCAGAACAGCAGAGGTGGGTTTTTCACAGAAACACGATTATTCCAAACAATTATTGTCGTTAAAGGAATGCTGACTGACGGGGAGGGGGAGATGTAGGGGGAAGGACTACTGTGTCAGGTCACCAGTGAAAGAGCATCTGTTTAAGTGAATATAGTTCGTAATGCCTAATTTTGCAGTTAATTCTGTTGAGAATAGGTATACCACGTTTCTAGCAGTAAAAAAATCATGTTACAGTTTAAGTGAATATTGTAATATTTTAAAGTCTAATTTCTGCCTAATAACACATTTTTAAAGCATATTTTAAGTGCCTATTTTCCTTTTTAAAAGCCCATTTACTAGCTTTAAAAGCCTATTTTAGGTGCCTAAAACTAATTTTTTTAGAGCCTTAAAAAAAGTGTGTGCAAAATATATTATAAAATCTTTTCATAGCAATCCCAAAACATTATTTTGTTGGTATATGGTTACATAAATTTTTTTTTTAGGGTATAAGGTGGGCAAAAAGCCTTAAAATTTTACTCTATAATATTTACCCTCAATAGGAAAATATGAAATTTATTAATTCATACTTTAAGTTACGATTCGATAAAAGATATTAAAAGTTTTTTTTAACATAGTATAAAAGGGGTAAGCCGTAGCGTAGTGGTTGAGGCGCTGCGCTAGAAACCGGAAAATCGCGGGTTCGATTCCCGATGAGGTCGTTAAAGTTTTTCAAATGGCTCCTTCTGGTGGCACTATGGCACTGGGGTCGACTCAGCCCCTAACAGAAATGAGTACCAGGAGCAATCCTGGGGGTGAAGGCGGCCGGTACATAAGGCTTGACAACCATACCACCTTCACGTGCGTAAGTTCAAAATCTGTGAGCCTCAAACTCCTGGAATCCTCTGGGCCTCCATGGTCTGTATAGAGATCACTTTACTTTATTTTTGAAGTGAAACATCTTTAGCGGCGGTAGGGGTAAATCGGGAACTTGTGTAACGCTCAAAAATCGTCACGAAATTAATGTAATGCTGAAAAACCGCCACGAAATTACTAAGGTGTTTCGGAGCGGACTGCACAGAAAACAATCAGCTCAATGATTAGGACTAATCAAAGGAAATTTTTCAGACCTAGTACGAGGACCTGCACATTTTTTTATTTATAAATATAATATTAACATTCAATTGAGAAAGGAGGATATAATAGTTTGATGGTAAAACCTATTAATGCTGTGGTGACGTTACACTAGAACACAAAGTGAAATATGAATATGTTATCCCATATCTGGATGTCTGGTTCGAATACTGTCTCAACTACCACTTAGAAGCACTCTCCTCGGGTTAATCACCCCTCGTGGAAACTTACAAAACAATGGCTAAGAGCAGATTCTCTCCAGATATCATAAAGATGTCAAGCCACTTCAATAAAAAAAGGAGTGTCCACTAAAAGGTCTATAGTTAGATAAGCATATGTGAAGGAATATCTAGGTAGTGTTATCTGTCCTAGCTAACTGTATTGCAACTGCCAAAGCCGTATATGAACACTGTAGAACAATACGTTGTCATGAGAACCGATTTGCATTTGATATATTCTTTCTAATATATTACCATGAAATAGGCACTAAATTGGGCATTACTCCTGTACCGTTCAACCGATTTGGTCCAAAATAAACAGGCTTCTTGCCATGGACATTATAAATGCGTATACCAAGTTTCATAAAAATCCGATAAAGCGTATTTGAGTTATCGCGCCTTTCTAATATATTACCATAATATAGGAACTAAATTGGGCATTACTCCTTTACCGTTCAACCGATTTTGTCCAAAATAAACAGGCTTCTTGCCATGGACATTATAAATCCGTAAACCAAGTTTCATGAAAATCCGATAAAGCGTATTTTGAGTATTCGCGCGTACACACACACGGACAAACATTTCCCGTCACACACAATCCCATAAAGTTACCATTCTGGCACTTTCTTATAAAATGCTTGCTATTAATATGAGGATGCTGTTTTATCGTCAGCTTGTTACTGGACACGTAAGCATCAATGTGCCGTGATTAATACGTCACATGCTGCCATTTAAGCAGCACGAAAACAGATTATTTTATACAACATAACTTGTTTGGAAATTGAAATAATAGAAATGTACATTGATTAAAAATACAATTTCGATTCGATGCAAGCTGTTCTGCTGTTAGCTTACCTGAAATAAGTTAACTATGTCTTACATGCACCATTGGCAGCACTGGTTACAACATGGTAACTCGAATCGATTCATGGATGGTTGATTCATAGTATGCCGTCATCTCGCAGCTGTTAGTTTTGTTTTGATACAACAAAGTAACATTGTTAAATGTATAATCCGTTGCATTTTTATTCACAGAATAGTCTTAATAAAACCAACTCGAGTTGACGAGTTTCATCAGATAAATTTGCTCCTGCTCCGCAGTCGCGAATCTATCGATAAACTCGTCAACTCTAGTGGGATTACCTATGACAATTTGTGTGTGTAGTAACTAGTAATCCTACTCACCGGACGGAATCCCGGGAAGTTTCACTTTTGTGCTTCTGACGAACAGGAAACCACTTGTCGGTGTTTACTATATTGTAGCAGTTCTTTTACTGAAGAGCAGGCACAAATTAAAATGCATCTGAGTGCTTGGCTGGGGACGCCATCTGGTGAAATCACTTGAAATCCTGTCACGCGCAGTAGGTTGTGCAGTGTTAAACAATAAATCGTAATGCATGGGCGTACGATAGGGGAGGGTTGTGGGGGTTGAAACCCCTCCCAAAATATCTTCGATGTTCAATAATTAAAAAAAAAAGGACATAGTGTTTATTGCATCCTATGACAATGTCTCAAAAGGTCGCGAAAGGTTTTATTTATAGCCTATTGAAAACAAGAAATGGACAGATACCTAAGGAAATACTGTGCTGCATAACCAGTCATGGGAAGTAATTAAGTAAAGGTAATCGGATTACAGTAACAATTCCTTTTTTGTTCCCATTTACTTGTAATCAATACTTTTTTAAAATGTAATATCTACTTGTAATTTACTTCTGGAAATAAAATTGTAATTGTTACAATGTAGTAGTCGTTAGTATTAATATCATTCTTGCTTGCTATATCGTCATCATTAGAGGTAATATTAAAAAAAAGTTATTCAATGTTTCCGAAAATATTCTCATTGATTTTTTTTGTTCATGAATAATTTGGGCTTGTGCCCAAAACAAACCAAAAACAAGGAATTCTTAGGTACTGTAAAGTAATTGTAATTTTACTTATTACTTTTTGAAAAAGTAATTTGTAATTGTAATTAAGTAAAATATCTCTCAGGTAATTGTAACTCAGCCCAATTACTTTCTTTTTGTACTTTTCCCAACACTGTGCATAACTAACATATTATTTATAGTGTACTAATGATCACAATACAACTGTTTAGTTATTAAAAATAGTGTATTATTAAGTTCCAATGTGTGCAAGGACATTAATCTGAGACAACATTATATTCAACCCCCTCCAAACAGAATTTCACCGTACGCCCATGTCGTAATGTGTGATTCTTAACCCTTTAGGCTGGCTTCCAGTGCCCAGCTCTATGGCATTTATATGCGCATAAATCATGTCAGTCGATTTACTGGCATTATTTAATTATTTTGTCATTATCATCTTCATCCCATCCTCGCTTTGTTCGGAGTGAATGTGTATGTGTGTGAATGGTGTGTCTGGTCCTATGGATTCGTGTTGTCTCGGAGGTGGCCCTGGCATTGGGCTGAGCACTCATCAAAGTCAAAGTCTTTGAAAACCGAGTAGAGTTTTCCTCATGGGTATCCTAAGGTCTCTGATATGTCTTCTTTTTTATGCATTTTATTGCCTATAGAGTTGACCTTCCTTTCCAGGATCCAAACTGCTCTTCCGGGATTGTATGCTCTACTTTATATGGCTTTTCAGATTTTCATGAAACTTAATATACACACTTATAACGTCCATTGGACGAACTATTGATTTTGGACCAAATCAGTTGACCAGTTCAGGAGTAAAGACCAATTAATGGTTTAAAAGTAGCAAATCATAGCAAATCATCCAGGGAGGCCCTCCATGTCCTTGTCTGGTCAAAAAAGTATGTATGTGCCCCAGAGATAATCCCTCTCCCGACAGGTCGGCTTGGGTCGCTTAAATCATAAAAGGGAGAGGTAAAACTAAGATAAAGAAAGAAAGATTACCGAATTTAAAGATTTAAGGAGACCCGGAATGCCCTATCCTTACAATGTTAAATGATGAATATTCTATGTACCTTTTTCTCCAGAACTATCCTTGACAGACCAATGAAATTTTTATATGTTATAGGTACGTACTTTAGCTATATATTTATTTATATTTCCCTCCGGTATAGTTAAGGCCTTAAGGCCTTCTCTTCCACTAACCAGAGGTGGATACATTCAAACCTTACCAAATAGTCTAATTTAGAATAATAATAATAATAATAATAATAATAATAATAATAAAAAGAGAAACATGATTACATTATATAGATGTAGATTATGTTGGTGAAAACTATAATTAAGACTATATCAAACTATAGCCTAATAATGGAAATTCAACATTGTAAGTAGAACAAATTAGTGAGAAAAATAATAATAGGTAGAAAAAGAAGAAAAGTAAAATAAAAATAAATGAAACTAATACAAAAACATCAATTTTAACATGAAAGTAGCATATAATATAAATGTTAATGATTGGTGGTCAAGTAATCAACTAACTCCATCTTGAACGTTCTGAGTGTTAGGCAGTCTTTTATATTCTCATGTAAGGAATTCCACAGACTGAGGTTTAGGTATTTAATTTAGACTTCAGGTTTAATCAATTATAATTTTTTACTATATTTAACTTTTTTTCTCTACATTTTACAACATACAATTCTCATTAAAGCGATTACAAAATTGAAATAAATAAAATTGAGAGCTTCAGTATACGCACAATTTCTGGATAAACAAACTGTGAAAATTTCAAGACCCTATATGTGGTAGAAGTTGATAAAAGTTACATTAATTAATTGAACAAGAAACTTACGGAAAACAGCCTCCGAAGTTGGAATATCAAAATAAGCCAGCCCCATAACTTGGTTCACCTTCCATGCACGACATTTTTTAAAAAGATAATTAAAAATATTTAAACTCATTTTGAAGCTAAAACTTTAGAAGCAATTTTTTTTCCCCCAAAATCTCATTCCGGATCCCCTTAACACGTCAAAATTATCAACAGACTGGTTGTTTACGAGCGGGTGATCTGGGATAAATGAGCAGTGGAAACTCCGCGGGTCACTTCCTTGCTCCTTCTCATGTGACTGACAAATCTTTTCTGTGCACCGTCTCCTATTTCTATCCTCCTACTTTCACTCCTCCTACCCCATGCCGCTTGTGGAACACGTTGCAGTCCAGCTGACATTAAAGATTTCCTTTCACTGGAGATTAAAATAGCAAGTTGCATCCATATCGTAATAAATGCAAAGAAAAGAAAACGCAAAATAATAGTATATTGCGATACAAGTGCCGTAAGCGGTGCATACGTGCCTCGTTTTTTCAATTTCCGAGATCCGTTATGCACTTACGGAACGAGTATTGCATGCAATTTTTTGCACGATGATTATTTATATAAATTTAATTATATTAATTGAGATATTTGCTGAAAATATTATGTATATACATTATTGAAGATAGATATTTATTTCAGAAAGTGATTCGCATGTGTTTGTTGTTATGGGGACTGAATATTTGTCCTGTCAAGTCGCCACAAACTAGGGGGCCTTGGTTCCGGTCTTCGATAAAGGCTTGTATTATGATGGTTTTACTTACGGCACGTGTGCTTTTGTCATTTTTACCGCATTGAGATTTCTTTTGTTTCCATAGCAACCAGATTGCATGCGGGAATGTCAAGTTACGATCCACGGCAACAATATTCGTAAGTACCACTAATTAGTTACGTCGTGCAAAAATATCATATCACTTCCGGCTTGCGGCGGATCGCTTTTTGTTATGTTATTTAATTCTGACTGAAGACTGTATTTATTTGAATTAATTTGTCTCTAGTGCGTTTCACGCAAGAGTTGGCCAGTCGTGCGGGTTTCTGCGTCGCAGTGGCCACAGCTGTAACTCCGAGCGATCGGGTGAAATATCTACGCAAATAAAGACGTTAACGGTGTAATGATTCAGGTTCTCACAATTACAATGAAAATAACCACGTACCTCATCACAAGAGATGTTGTAAAAGTCCTCCTCTTGCATCCACACAACACTGGCACCTTTTCACGAAATTTTCTTTCATGAGCATAACTGGAGCTTCCAAGATAGAGTTCATTTCTCTTGTGATACAGACTTTAAGTTCTTCTAACAGTATGTGACTATTATTTATGG